>OY757930.1:47116202-47628782 GCA_963585895.1 Sepioteuthis lessoniana
AATTACTACTGTGTAAGGACGTCTTTGCTGTTGGAGATTATGGCGCTTGCTTTTAAATGTAATTCTGTAAATAGTGCCAGTAGCTAAAGACATTTAAGTACGTTAGCACTGGTTTGAAAATTAATTCTATTAAGTGCTGGTTGCAGGTTTCTAATATATAGTGTTTCGAGAATCTGAAGTTTTTGTTTATTATTTTGATGTTCGAGTATTGTTGTGTTGTCGGTGAGAATTTTTCGTAGTTGTGTTGTTGGGCATGAATGTTTTTTTAAATGCTGAGCTATTGAACTTGTGTCAAAATAATAAACAAAAACTTCAGATTCTCGAAGCACTATATATTAGAAACCTGCAACCAGCACTTAATAGAATTAATTTTCAAACCAGTGCTAATGTACTTAAATGTCTTTAGCTACTGGCACTATTTATAGAATTACATTTAAAAGCAAGCGCCATAATCTCAAACAGCAAAGACGTCCTTACACAGTAGTAATTTGCTAAAACAAAAGTTACATCACTTTTGTATCAGATTCTCCCCTGATGATGGCCCAAAGTCGGGCAGAAAGTACTAGGGATACATATAACTATGGACAATACCTTAATCAGTTCCCCCGAATACGATAAAAGTAATACGGGAATTCGAACGGATCCAAAAGAGAATATGTAGGCATAAAATGTCTATTATGTTCAATGAAATTTGCATATATATATATTAAGATAAAAAGAAAAAAATCATCAGTAGCTGTTGGTATTGAGTACTTAAATTGGATACTCCTACCCCTTGGATTTCTGCCTTGAATCATATAAGAATATATATATATATATAAACAAGTTGTTGATAGTTAAGAACTTGTTGATGGCCAAGAAGACATAGAGGTTTAGGGAATTTGTAGGCATGTTTATTATTAAAAAAGGGTGAAACGACCGGTTTCGACTGGCATTTTTCAAGTTGTTACTACCAGTAAATTAAAAGGGGGAATGTAATGGAGAAAAAGAAGAGGAGAGAAAAAAGAAAAAAAAGGGGGGAAGTAGGAGAGATGAGCAGAAGATTAAAGACCGATTACATTCAACCCCAACAAGCAGTCCCCTTTTTTACAAAGGGAAGGTTGAAGGGATCGAACATAAAGGGTCTCCAACACTTTAAGGAATGTGACCAACTCAAAATACTGAATCGGTCAACATTGAAATCCACCACGCATTCCCTGTTATATATCATGTGGTCTGCTATGGTAGACCAGGATATGTTTACAAGCTGGCCTCTTTTAAGCTCGAGATTCAAAATACGAGCTGGCAAATGCTGCTTGATACGTAAGTCCAACCGGTTAGACGTTCTACTATGTAGTCACGGCCCACAACTACATGTCTATTTATATATGACCGAATTGATATGGTGGGGAAGTAGGACGTCTCTACGCATCAAGACAAATTCAGTGCAAGTCAAAAAATTACTCGCACAGTAGCAGAAAAATAAACACTTGCCAACGCAAGTAATGCATTTGGCAAAATTTCTCACTCCTGGAACCTATATACGGCAAAATTTCTCACCCTTGGAACCTATATACGGCAAACGCAAGTAAACAGGGCAATTGTTAACGGTGCACCTTTTAGCCCTATCAAACTTATTAATAACATCATGGACAACGCCGTCCAAAAGAGACAATGGATATCCATTTCTAGATAAAGTTGATCCGACGAACTCGATTTCATCATCAAGAAAACACTTGGATGAAATCATAAGGGTACGGTGGATAAGAGTCTTAATTAAATTGATTTTGCGCTGCTGAGGGCAGAATAATTCCGATCTCGTATACAGGCCAGAAAAGGTAGGCTTCCTGTATACAGAAGTAAGAAAAGCTGTGGAAGTTTTATGCACAAATACATCTAAAAAGGCAAATTGATGGTTGGACCCCTTTTCCACGGTAAACTTTTAAAGAGGGATGCATAGAATTTAATTGTATTAGAAATGAATCGGCATCATTTTCATTTTTAAATAAGCAAAAAGTGTCGTCAACATAACGATAATACATGAGCGGGCGGTTTATTTTGGTGAACAAATTAGCCTCACAAAAACCAACAAAAATATTTGCCAGTGTGGGACCAAGACTTGACCCCATCGCTACACCGTTTATCTACCGGTACATGATATTATTGAAGCTGAACTCAACAGAAGAGGTAGCAAAATTCCTTATATATATATATATATATATATATATATATACATAGATTGATGAATATATACGAGTGATATCAAAGAGTTCTCAACGACTAAGAAAGAAATGACTTTAAAAAAATTAAGAGTTAAAGAAACTCAAGAAACAATGAACTGTGAGATGAACAAGTGGAATCAGCCAAGATAATGGTTTTCTTGGTCAGGCCGAAAAATTTTCATGGACAACCCATTATATATATATATATATATATATATATATATATATAGTATATATATATATATATATATATATATATATATATATATATATATATATAAAAGTCAGAATAGCGTAGATATAGAATCAACGGCGCTTGGTGACTCTGAGTTTCCTTAGACTTTAGTCTGATGATCGCACAGCCGAGAAACTTGCCGTCTCTAAGCACCGCTGACCCTGTGCCTACGCTATCCTAAAGTAAATATGCTTTATCACTGATATTGAGCCCTCTTTATCTATACATATAGTAAAGAACACCGTTAATATACATAATTTACACACACACACACACACATATATATAATTATATATATATATTCCCTCTTCCTCCCATATTCAATGTGCGTGTGCCTTCGTACTTGGTCTCAATTCATTTTTCAATTCCCGTATTTTTACATATCAAACAAATTATTCAAGAACGGCAGTTTAATTCTTTTTATATGGAAAGATGTGATCGATAGTTTTTTCTGGTTTTTTTTTTGCAATCGAATCACCGAAGGCGAAAGCCCAGAAACGACGGAATTGCAATTAAATATCAAATCTTTTGACGTCGAATTTCTTTTCAGGAATTTCCGATTTTATCAATGAACATTGAAGCATTCAGAGAAATGGGTAACTGTTGCCTGGAGACAAAAAATAACTATGGCTAGAAACCGTTTTATAAGTGACAAGTTTATGAATTCATACATTCTTTAATAATTTTTCATCGCCAGTTTCTGTTGATATTTTAAAAAGTCCTATATTGTGTGTCAGTGGGTGCCCTCTACTGAAAAATGGATCAGAGAACGACAAAATTTAAAACGATGTCTTTGCCGTGCACCCCAGCAGATGATGTGGACATTTTGCAATATAACAAGGAAGAGAACTTGACAGTTTTGAGGATTACGTAGATGTGGCAATTCAAGGGAATCAAAGAATATACAATAAATAAATAAATAGATAGATAAATGAATAAATGAATAAAGTAAATAAATAAATAAAGCAAAGAGAAATTAATTGCAATATCAAAAAATTGTGACAGCAAAAAAAAAAAAAAAAAAAAAAAGAAAAGAAAAAAATCCCCGAAACACAAGAACAGAATAGGAATTGTAAAATCTAGAAAACAAGGATGGGAAGGAAAACAACTTCATGGATTCATTAGCTTTGGCTAGGCAACTAGTCTAAGAGAAGGAAAACTCTGAATTCAAACCAGGTTTACTCCGCTTAAAAACTGACTTTGGGTCATATCCAGTTGATGAGGGGGGGTGTGTCGGTAAATGCATACACGGGCACTTCAGAAGAAAAACTAAGGCAATTACACACGAGATGATCTGGATATGCTTCGCTGAGGAAACTTAAAGAGAAAAACGGAATCGCTATTCATAGCAGCCAAGAATAACGCCTTTACGTTAAAAAAAGGCAAGAAGCAGACGATATTCTGCAGACAATGCAGATGATCTATCGCTTCTTACAAATATAATTACTCCAATCAAATCCCAGCTGTATAGCCTGGAGCAGACAGCAGAAGGCATTGCCTCCACGTGAATGCAAACAAAACGGAGTACAAGTGTTTTAAACGAGATGTGGAGCTATCTCCACTCTAAGTGGAGATCCTCAGAAATTAGTTGACAAGTTCAAATTAATATTAATTTGTTTGCACACAGTTTAAATGGTTTCAAGTATTGCTATCTAACCCAAATAATTCTATTTAATATCCATCATTTGTTTGCACACAGTTAAAGGATTTCAAGTATTGCTATCTAACCCAAATGATTCAATTTAATATTCATCATTTGTTTGCACACAGTTAAATAGTTTCAAATATTGCTAAAAGAGTTGAGTGTTTGCCACAAGTGTAATAAATTTGAAGAATACAATCGAGACAATCATATAGGTATCCTCGTAGCATAGTGGCTATCGTGCTAGACAGCGATATCATAGTCTGTGATCACTTTCGGACTAATATCCTTGGGAAAGGTATGAACCTTTTATCCTCCCTGCTATGGGTTAAATAGTTCAACTGCCGATGGCATTGACATTAAATAACCGAGGAAGGTTGATATGCCATTAAACAAAGAAACCAACCCAACCCAACCCAGCTGTTTAGTCTCTAGGCCAACGGAATTACTCCCTGACTTACGAATATTTGATATCATATGACTGTGCGCAAAGAACTCTTGAAATTTTTTAAAGGAATTGTTGATATGAAGTTACAATGTACACAATTTCCTAACCTCCAGACATAAAATAATCTTGATGAGTTGGCATCTTGTTAAAATCAATCACTGAATCATAGAAAAGAATACAGCTATTGTTCGTCACAATTTGAGTACGGCTATTGTATTTCAAGAAAAGTTTGGAGAGAGTGTGATGAATACCAACACGTTCAAGAATGCTAATATTTAGTAAATGATTTGGTTGGTTGGTTGTTTTCTATGACGGGTCATTTAACGCCAAATTAAATATCAGTTTAGTATCTGAATAGTTTTTTGCTTACACACAGTCAAAAACAGTTCTGTTTCAAACAATTCAGTTGGCATAAGTTTAGTTCTACTTGACCCACGGATAGGACCCTATCAGGTGATATCACTCCAAGCCAGACCTGACCTGGGAGCGATGGCAATGAAAGGATACTCCGCATTCCTAAAGCTCAGGCATTACTGGAGCCTAAACATTAGATTGTATCATATCCAGGACACTTGTTGGCAAGGATTCACCCCTCTGCAGAGAAGCAGTCAGTGCATTCTACAGCCCCTGCCGACTCGGCAAATTTAGCAAATTAAAAATATGATAGGGAATTTATAGGCCACAATGAAGTAAATGTTGTGGGAATTGAATCGAATAAGCTTTAATATTGACCACTTGAAGGTTTGTCTACGTATAATTGTCGTATTTGAGTACCAAAACTCACCGCTTTCATTAATTTGAGTGTGAGGAACACAATGCAGACACTAACCGTGACGTAATACCCATAAAACACGGACGATAACTCACTCTCACTCGCTACATGCACCCACTACAAATGGGGTAAGAAGAAGAAAAAGGAGTCAGATACAAAACTCAGAATTTCCCAACAAACCAACAATTCTTAAATTCCATACTGTATAAAAAGAAATTACCATTAGATATAATTATTAATGTTTTATGGGATAACGTGAAACCATATAAAGTAAATTTGGCGACCGTTGTTGAGGGTGACCCGAAGGCTTCCTTTTCAATGGCTACTACACCGAGGTGTAGGAGAGGACGCTACCTCTTTCTCTGGATTGCTCCTCTTCTCTTGATCCGAGCCTTATAATGCTAAGTGCTAACCAAGGAAGCTTCAATTGCCATTTTTTGAGTCTTTGGTAGGCCTCAACCTGGGATTGAACCCCAGTCTGTCGGGCCATTGGCGAACACTCTACCCCATGGTATATGCAAATTATTTGTATCGGATAAGAATCCTTGATATGATTACTGTATGCAAGTGAATGATTCTAGACAAATAGGATTGTAATTTTAAAAAATGTAACGGAATATTGAAAATATAGACATGACTCATGATGGTAGAACCTGTTAGGGGTCCTGGCCCAGTAGGATTGGGCTGCCGATTACACCGACTGCACCTCTGCAGAGGGATAAGAATCCCATAACGAGTGTACAGGATATGACACTAAACAATCTGATGGTGAGGTTCTAGTAATGTTGGAGCTTTGGGGAATGCGGAGTACCCCTTCATTGCTATCGCTCCCAGGTCAACTCTGGCCTGGAGTGGTTGCATCTGATAGGGTCCTATCTAGTTTAGCATAAGTACACTGTTTAGTTCAAATAGAACTAAACAGTGTACTTATGCTAAACTGAATTGTTTGAAATAGAACTGTTTTGACATTTAACTGTGTGTAAATGTTTAATTTAATTGTTCGTGATACATAGCAATATTTGGAACCATTTAACTTTGTTGACTAAACTGAATAGCTTGAAATAGAAAGTTTTTTTTACATTTAAACTGTACTGGTGTTTAACTGAATTGTTTGAAATAAAACTATCTATATGCATGAAAATAGATTTGGCATTACATCCTATTAAATAACCTATGATGGTTAATATGCCATAAAACGAAACGAAACGAAACGAAACCAAACTGTTAGGGTTTCATTTATGGGTGAAACAGATCTCTATCTGTTTGAAAATCATTAGTATTTGATTGAAAAACTTGAAACCATATATCTATACAAATTAGTTGTATTAATAATAAACGGTGTACAAATTATTATCCTTAGTTTATTTGAAACCATATAAATGCATGTAAATTATATAAAAAAGATTGACCTCGGTATTAGAAAAATCTAAGATGCTGTAAAAACCAACCAACCAACCAACCAACCAACCAAACAACTAACAAACTAATCAACCAAACTACAAATCAACCAACCAACCAACCAACCGGCGAATCATCCAAACGTCTTCAGATTCGAGGAATTGTGTGTCTGGCTATCGGCTGTCTAAGTTTCACAATGTTTTATTTTTCTTCACAAGCAAGATAAGCGCATAAAAATACAAGAATTTTAGCAAGTCACAACAGTATTAGTTCAATGATTTATCGAAAGCCACTAGACTTAATTAAAATAAAACAGATTGAAAAGAACAAGTTCTCAAGTAAGAAAAAAAGGTTTGAACTATTTTGAGTGCCGAACAAATCGGATGTATTTGTTTCTACCGATAGATATTCGTTCGTCTGCTTTATTTATGCTATAGAATGTAATAGCATATTGTTTAAAGCTACGCATGCGTGAGCCTATTATTTTTCATTCACCTCATCTGTATGAGAAAGCGCGGGTGACTTCACAGAGGATGGTGAAATCAATGTAGTAATTTGTTTGTGTAGTTTAAAACAAAAATAAAACTCTTAATGTTGTTAAAATCTTTCAAAAGAAAAATTTGACATATGATGCAAATTAAATAATTGCTGGTATGTTTTTTTATGTACTTTGTGTGATGTTATCGATATCATATAATATCACTCGGTGTATAAAAATATACCCACAAGTACTTAGTTTTCATCATATATCTCACTTATCTTTTGAAACACTGACAACATTAGGAGCTTTTTTTAAAAGCAGCTCTCTACAAAACATCTTGTAAACCATTTAATCATGCATTCAAATGAACCCTGGTTCGTGCAATTATTGACTAGCATAAAGTTACATTCATTAGCTCTATGTGGATACTGGGTGTCATCTAGAGGACTTACACAGAGCGATGGCTGATAGGGATGGATATATACATATATATATATATATATATATATATATATATATATATATATATATAGAGAGAGAGAGAGAGAGAGAGAGAGAGTCAAGGGAATATGTGTTGTCGGCACACCATAATGATGATGATTGTGTGTAGTAAAGTTGGCGACCTTATTCGAGGGTGACCTGAAGGCTCCCTTTTCAATAGCTATTACCCCGAGGTGTAGGGAAAGGCGCTACTCCATTCCCTCGATTACTCTACTTTACCCTTGATACTTACTTTATAATACTGAGTGTCCTCGTAGTGTAATGGTTAAAGTGATGGACTGCGGAATCGTAGTAAGCGAGTTCGTACTCCAGTCGCGCTATTATGTCCACTTTCGGGCAAATACCCTTGGGAAAGGTATGAATCCCCTTATCCTCCCAGCTATGGGTTAAATAGTACTGCTACTGTTCTAGGGGAGAATGGCTTTGGCATTAAATAACCTACAAAGGTTGATATGCCATTAAGCAAAGAAACCAAACCAAATCTATTTTCCATAATTAGTTCAAATTCCCTAGAGTTTAAATATGATACTATATGTCTTTTGATTCAAAAGTTGTAGAATTAAAAAAAATGGGAAGTGACTTTTATTCCAGCTCTCTAGCGTTTTTATTAGTTTAGTTTTGTTGGATTTTATGGGATATCAACCCTTGTAGGTTACTTGATGCCAAACCCTGTTTATACTTATGTATTTGAAAATATGATTTGTAAACACATCTTGTAGATAACATTTTAAAACGAGTCAGAGCTTTTTTGCACATAGTTAAATAGTTTCAAGTATTACTATATAACAGTAACAATTTGATTTATCATTAATCATTTGTTTGCACATATTTAAATATGATTTGTATTATTCTATTTGAAATGAATTAGAACTAAATTTTTGCACATTTTTGCACTAAATTATTGCCATTGTTTGCACACAGTTAAATAGTTGTAAGTATTGCTATCTAACACTAATATTTCTATTTAATACTAATCACTTTTTGTACGCAGTTAAGAAGTTATAAGTATCGCTATTTAACTAATTATTCTATTGAACACTATTGATTCATTTGCACAAAGTTAAATGGTTTCTAGTATTGCTATGTAATACAAATAATTCTACATTGCATACACTTAAACGGTTCCAAGTATTGCTATGCAATACTAATATCACTCATTCATTACATAAAGTTGAATGATTCCAAGTATTGCCCTATATCATTAACAATTCAATCAAACATTAGTCCTTTCCTTGTTCACAGTTTAAATGTCAAACAGTTCTATTTGACCCATAGATAGGACCCTATCCAGTGCTACCATTCCGAGCCAGAGTGGATCCGGGAGAGATGCCAATGAAGGAGTACTCCACATTCCCCAAAGCTCCAGCATTACTGGAGCTTCACCATTAGATTATTTAGTGGGTGGGGTCTTATCCTCTCTACAGAGATGCAGTCGGTGTATTCTACAGCCCCAACCGACTGGGCTGCTTTTTAGGTAAGTAAACCTGTACCTTCCATTCCAACGAACCTAAATTAAGTAAATGAGAGCAAGTAGCAAATTTGTCAATTTTAAAACGTCCGACATAAGGAAGTTTAGAATTTTATTACTTATGACTTTTTGGGCTATTTGAAAAATAAATTGGCCTAATGTGGGCAACTAATGAGAGTAAAGTCTGCGCTGTATTAGGATTTCGTGCCAGTTAGGTGAATTTTCTTTACAGGTATTATTTCTTTTCAAGTGTCATTTCTGATCATTGTGGAATACACAATTAAAGATAAGACAGACAACACGGGCAAAAGATATGAAAATCTGTTCAACATTTCTCTTATAATTCTGCCTATGGTGTAATGGTTATCGTCGTAGGGAACTCAAGTTCAAGTCCCGGACGATGCTGTTTGCATAGCGCTAATACATTTTGGAAAGGTATGAATCCACCTGTGAGTAAATAGTAAGGCAGTCTGTGCTCTTTTACCTATATACCATAACCGGTCTAAGAGAAGCAAAATTCTGAATTAAAACCTCTGCACGACTTCTAGTTTAAAAATTTCATTGTTAATGCAAAAAGAAATTGTAAGTAGTATACGTGATCCTGGCCATGTTGATTCAAATGCAAAATTTTTATTAGTCCTGTCTTTTTGTAATTTGTTCCGATTTTCTATCATTTTATTGGTTGATATGACGCTAAGGTAATTTGTTATGAAAGATTAATAAATACTAAAAATTTAGAGAATTCAAGTTGATTTCATTCATTTTTACCATTTGAATTTTAAATAAACCCCCGTCTTAAAAGTGTATTAATTTCTGCATCTTCCTTAATTCATTAGAATATTTTTTCAGCAATGAAAAATTTACCGCAGGCTTGAAAAAGTGGCAAAGCAATCAATAAAAGCAAGTCGACCCGTTGTAGAGGAAAGTAATAATACATTCAATTTGCTAAGTGAAGGACTGGAGACAGAAGTTGATATTAGTTGGTTGGTTGGTTTGTTTTATGGCGTATCAACCCTTTTTGGGTCGTTTAGCGCCGAATTAAATTTCAAACAATTCAGTTTAGTATAAGTATAGTTTTTGTTTACAAACATTTAAATATCAAAACATTTCTATTTCAAACAATTCAGTTTAGTATAAGTACAGACTTTAGTTCTATTTGACCCTGAAATAGGACCCTATCAGGACACTCCGAACCAGAGCGAACCTGGGAGCAATGGCAATGAAAGGGTACTCTGCATTCCCCAAAGCCCTAACATTACTGAAACCTCACTATCATATTGTTCAGTGTCATATCCCGGACACTCTTTGGGGAGGCTTTCTTATCCCGCTGCAGAGAAGCACTCGGTATATTCTACAGCCCCAGCCGACAGGGCAAACAGAAGTTTAAACCGTATTGGTTTAATGAGCGTCAAGAATCAATGATAGCCTTTCACGGTACCGGCAATGTGTACACATCTAAATAGCTGAAAATTTGATTAAAAAGACTGTTCAGCGGACTGTCTGGCATTCGTGCCGGGTGGTCAATTGTTCCATGGCAGACTTGAGGCCAAAAGGCCTCCGGGTCCGGCTGGGCCACCTTCGGGTGGGCAAGCTCTATCATTGACATCTTTGTCCCCTTTGTATAGCACTGGACCTTGCTGTCGAGTTTAAGCTATAATCAGGCATATGTGCCTGGATCCAGATTTGGGTCTATGTCCAGCTAGGCCGATGACCAGCAAAGTCCAGCAGGGCTCGAGCCTCGGCTTGTTCCCGACCTTCCCTCTCCCCTAAACCCCCACTATAATCGACCTTCAAGTCCTGTCTGGTGAGAGGCAGAGACAAATATCAGGTATTAAGACCACGTCTGGATTGCTCCACTTTACCCTAGGTGCGAATCTTATAACGCCAAGTATTAAGTAAGGGATATCAAGTATCATTTTTTTCGAGTCTTTGATATAACTCGACCTAGGATTGAGCCCTCGTCTCCCGGGTCATTGGCGAATTCTCTACTCACTACGAATGGACCGGTAATTTTATAAATAGCTGAATTTAATACGTATACATCATACAAATATTTGGAGTAAAGCCATCAAAGTGCAAAGACATAAGCTTTGGTTCGTTTACAAATGTTATCTACAAATTACTCATTAACCGATCATATATATTCAATATATGTATGAACAGGATTTGTTTTAAATAACCTACAAAGATTGCCACAGATTTCCAACGAACCAACCAACCAACCAACCAACCAGCCAACACCATCAAAATCATTAAGTTATAACGATTTCTGTTCAATATACCGGTACACTTTTGTACATTTTCCGAAAAATCAAGTAAATACCTCCCTTTTGTCAATGGGCCGTGAAAAAATTTACATATTTAGGGAGGCTTTGTGTTTTAGGTGGGTAAAAATGGACAACTTAAAAGTTAATGAAAATGGTGTTTTCATGGAGTCTGTTTCCGGAACAGAAAGCGTCGGCGTCATTGGTGCTAAAATGAGTGCCGTGAGAGATTTTTGTATTGACGTCATGGTTGCTTATCTGTAATGACAATCAAATGACGTGTGTTGAAAGGAAGACTTGGCGAGTGAAAGTAGGCGACCTCTACCAGACCTCGGAAGAACTGCATTAATGGAATAACAATGTGAAGGAGGGGAAGTAACTCTCGTGAGAGTTTCATCATACAAGGTAAAACAAATAAGTTAATTTCGAGTTGATGTTTTCCTCTTCACGCATGTCTTGCATTGACACTTTGCACTCGGGAGGGTGAATGCATATGTATTTATGTACTTTTAGTATATATATATATATATATATATATATATATATATATATATATATATATATATATATATATATACTAAAAGTACATAAATACATATATATATATATATATATATATATATATGTGTATATATTAGGTTGAAGATCGTTATATCTACATCGGTACTTTTGAAAGTATCTAGGCGGACAGCAATTATTGACCTTGTCCAGAAACACACACACACACACATATATATATATATATATATATATACATATCGATCATAGATAAATACGGTCTTAATTTAAAAAAAAATTCAATTCCTTTCTAAATCAAAGTTACTAGGATTCTATTATTTGTAATGGAATAACATAGAATTAAAACAGCTGGCTGGAATTCATTTTTTACTTTCTCTAGTCTTGTAGTCCCACAACGGCAAATAGTCTCGTCCAGGATTTGAACTGGAGTCACCGACTCCATTTCCAAGGATGATAACTGTTACGCTAAGATGACTCGAAGTTGTTGTAGTCGACATTTGAACATAGGTCTTTTGATTCTGTTGTCAGCACCAATAACTGTCTTGTTATTTCGTATTTAATATGCGTGGTTACTCATACTAAACGTTCGCTGATGACAGTTTTACAGAAAAAATATATCTTACACAGTTGAAATATCTACTTGGGACTGTAGAATTTACCGACTTCACTTCTGCAGAGGAATAAAAACTCCTCTTCTAACAAGTGTCCTGCACTTGAAACCATTTAACTGCGAGCAAACAAGTGATTAATATCAAATTAGATAGGAATGCTTGATAAATAGAATTGTTAATATTAAATAGCAAAACTTGAAACTATTTAACTACTTGCGAATAAATGATTAATATCAAATAAGATAGGTATACTTGATTAATAAAATTACTAATAATAGATAGAAATACTTCAAACTATTTAAATGCATGCCAATAAATGAGCTCTGCCTCGTTTGAGTTATCTAGAAGCTATTTGTTTACCAATCTTATATATGTGTTATATTTTGACCCTCGCCCTGGCCCAAAAATGCTATTCCAAGGTGATACACCGGAAGGAAGTGACACATTCCAATGGCCAGTAATCGAAAGAGATCGCGTGGGCGGATTAAGGCTTATGATATGGGACAAGGTGAAGGTCCCATTGTGCCACTACAGTGATGCACCGGAAGAGAGTAACCTCTGAACTGCATGACAGTTATTTCCGCTTGATGACGATTAAACATTCGATTTCAAAGATCCAGTGGGCGATCGTGTAGGCGTTGAATTATTATATAATTGAGTTGAGTTGGGTGCCAAAGCAGTTGCCAGTAGAATTCCAGACAGCTAGAGACCAGATGTGGTAGGAAAGGCCACACCCGACCGAGGGGGCCCTCGGAAAACCCCCGATGGAGTGGACCCCAGCAACAGGAGAACAAGAAAGACACAACGTGACGGTCATAACAGTGGGGTCAAAATATGAAGTTTATGTTCGGTCTCAGCACCCTCTCACATGCAAACCTTGAACAACCCTTTGGAACCCTTGCAATAAAGTGAGAGGTAAATATATTTGTAAAGAAGTTTCCTGCGTCTTCCTTCCTGCGTTTTCCCTCTTGCGTCTTTATCGTTGTGTCGCTGTGAATTATTCTACATATATATGTGCATGTATGTAGATGTGAATCTTCATATGTGACTATATAACATATGTATAAACATGATCTGGTATAAAATAACCATCAAAGGTTGACATGACATTAAACAAAAAACAAAACAAAAAAAAAAAAAACAAAAAAACAAAAAACAACAAACAAACAAACAAACAAGCAAACAAACTTCAACTAACTTGAAATATCGACTGACTTCTTGAATGGGTAAGAGATTCCGTTTTCCGTTAATGTTGATATTTTTCTTTTCCAGAAAGTCTTCGAAAATCTCACCTGATATATTTTTGATAATTTGCTCAAAAGCACACCTGGTACTGGGCAACGAAATTAAAAGCAAAAAAAAAAAAAAAGAAAAAAAAAAAAGCGTGCTAATTAAATTTTATCTGCATATACAGCAAATGAGAAGTGTTTTGAAAATCTCATGAAAAACACAAGGGGATTAGCGTAATAGATAAAGCACAGGACTGCGGGCTTCGAAGTAAGTTCGAAATCCAGTCGTGCTATTAGGTTCACTTTCGGTCTAGTACCATTGGGAATGGTATGAACCACCCAACAATGGGTTGAATTGTATCACTATTGTTCCTTTTGTAAGAATGACTTTGGCATAAAATAACCTACAAAGGTTAATATGCCATTAAACAAATAAAGTAAAGCCATAAAAATACGGCCAATTTCATCAGAATAGTGATTAATTTATTGGAAAGGCTTAGCAAAATTGTTGTCATAGGAAATGAAATCGGTGACCAGAGCTCAAATCCTGATAAAAGTTAGTTGCGTTTTATTTCGCGCTAATGCCCTTGGGGGAAAAATGCATAAGTCCAACTGAACAACGTTAATAGCGAGAGTTGCCTCGAAAGTTAAAACTGCCTATCTATTTTGGCGGAAACCACAACAGGTAGAGGGAGGAGAATAAAACTGTTGAATAGGGCTAGTTTTCTGCTGCGAAACATTTTCTTTTCTACACAGGCCCCAAAATTGGTTATGGATTTTCTCCAGCGACGAACAAGTGTCTGCATGGCGCGCTTGTAAGAGGGTCACTTTGAAAAATAACACCTCTTCGGAGGCGCTATCAGTGTAACGGTTATCGTTGAAGGAAACGCAATCGGCGATCCGAGTTTCGATCCTGGACGAAGCTGACTGCGTTTCACTTCATGCTAATGCCCTTGGGGAAGAAATAAATCCATCTCTTCTTTCCTCAGATATGGGTAAATAATAGGGCAGACTGGGTAAGGCAACAAGTCCAAGAGAAGGAAAAAATCCTCAATTTAGACCAGCTGTACTCCTCTTAAAAAGCAACCTTGTGTTGCATCCTGCTCGTAGCCGAGGTGTTGAGTAAATACATTTTATCGACTGTTAGTCAATACAAAAATTTTTGGACTAAAGTATCACTGTTTTTTTCATAAGTAATAAAAACTGATGATATCCATTTTAATCACAAATTGTTCCACTAGAAATAATTAAACTCTGAGAGCTTTAGTCCGGAAAAAAAATTTTTTTAACAAAAATATTTTGAGGAGTGAACCTATTTATTTGTGATACGGTATTTACAAAGTTTAGGCAGACACATGGTTACTTATTTATGGGAAATACTGTATGTGACTATATTTGCAGTTTGTATAGAAATTTTCAATTATATATATATATATATATATATATTACCGAAGAAATTTTGTAGCGGTTGGAGGGAGGGAAAGGAGAAAAATAAGGCTAATTGGTAATTTGAAGACGTAATTTTTCAAAATCAATTTGGTTGTGTTTTATGGCAGATCAACCCTTGTCAGTTATTTTGTGCCAAATCCTATTTACACACACACACACACACACACACACACACACACACACACACACACACACACATATATATATATGAGTGTGTGCGAGTGTGTGCGTCTGTGTATGATTTGTAAGTGAATAGTATGTCGGTAAAATAATTTTTAAACGAGCCAGAGCTTATTTGTTTGCATACAGTTAAATGGTTTCAGGTATTGCTAAGACTAATAATTCTAAATGGTTTCAAGTATTTCTATCTAATACTAATAATTCTATTTAACATTAATCATTTGCTTGCACACAGTTAAATGATTTCGAGCATTGTTATTTAACACTAGTTGGTTGATTGTTTTGGGGGGCATATCACCCTTTGGTTATTATTTAATGACAAATCCTATTAATACATATGATTTTTAAGTGCGTAGTTTTGGTATCATTTTTAAACGAGCCAGAATTCACTTGTTTGAACACAGGTTCGTTGGTTGTTTTGTTTTACGACATATCAATCCGTTTCGGATAGATTTAAAGCTGAATCAAATCATTTTGATAAAAAAAAACTTTGTTTTAGTTTGGTTTGGTTTAGTGGCATATCAACCATTGTAGGTTATTTAATGACAAATCCATTTTTATACATATAAAGTTAGCGACCTTAGTCGAGGGTGACCCGAAGGCTCCCTTTTCGATAGCTACAACACCGCGGTGTAGGGAAGGGCGCTATTCCTTTCCCTGGATTGACCCACTTTACCCTTGATTTGTACCTTATAATGCTGAGTGTTAAGCAAGAAGGTATCAAGTACCATTTTTTGAGTCTTTGGTATGACTCGACCTGGGGATTGAACCCAGATCTCCCGGACAATTGGCGAACACTCTAACCATCATGCCATAAACAGTTCTATTTCAAACAATTCAGTTTAGCATAAGTACTAAAGTTGAAGTTCAAAAACAGTTAAATTTCAAACAACTCAATGTAATCAACAAAGTTAAAAGGTTCCAAGTATTGCTATATATCATGAACAATTCAATCAAATACCAGACACTTATTTACACAGAGTAGAATGTAATAACAGTTCTTTTTCAAACAATTCAGTTTGGCATAAATACGCACTTTAAATGATAAAGATAAGACCCTATCAGGTACAATCACTCAATTCAGTTGAGTTCATTTGTTTGCACACAGTTTAGATGTCAAACGGTTCTATTTGACCCATAAATAGGACCCTATCAGGTGCTTCCAGAGTATACCTGGGAGCGATGGCAATAAAGGAGTACTCCACATTGCCTAAAACTCCAACATTATTGGAGCCTCACCATCAGATGGTTTAGTGTCATATCCAGGACACTCGTTGAGGGAGTCTCACCCCTCTGCAAAGAAGCAGTCGGTGTATTCTGCAGCTCCATCCGTCTGGGCCAATTTGCACACAGTTAACTGGTTTCAAGTATAGTCAATGGTTAAATTGTTCTATTTGACCCATAGATGGTACCTCAACGGGTACTCACACGGCGGGTCGGATTATGGTAATGAAAGGCACTCCACATTCCTTAAAACTCTTGTAGAGGAGCGTCACTATCAGATGGTTTAATGTCATATACAGGATACTCGTTTGAGTAGGTGGGGGTCTCCCTCTCCGCAGAGATTTAGTTGGTTTATTTTACAAACTCAGCCGACAGGACTTAACATAAATTATTCTATTTATCAAATATTCCTACAATGTATAAACAATTTGTACAAACCAGCTCATTAGCTTGTGGGTAGAGTGTTCGCCAATGGTCCGGGAGTCCTGGATTCAATCCCAGGTTGCGTCATACCAAAGACTTTAAAATGGTACTTGATACCTCCTTGCTTAACACTCAGCAATATAAGGTACGGTTCAAGGGTAGAGTGGAGCAATCCAGGGAAAGGAGTAGCGCCCTTCCCTACACCTCGGTGTAGTTGCTATCAAAAAGGGAGCTTACTAGTCGCCCTCGACTACGATCGCCAACTTTACTTTTACTTACACCGCCGTATGGTTTCAAAAAGGCAAATAATAATAATAGTAAGTAAACAGTTCTATGGGACCCTAACAAATACGACCACTCCGAACCAGAGCAAATCGGAGAGTAATGCTAATGAATGGATACTCCATATTTCCCAAACTTTAGGACTGGAGTCTCACTATCAGACAAAGTTTAGGTGCCCGTGGTGTAATTGTTATCGTCGTAGGAAATGGACACGGCGACACGAGTTCAAATTCTGGACGACACTGACTGCATTTCACATAGCACTAATACCCATGGGAGAGGTATGAATCCAATTATTCTCCCTCCAGCTATGGGTAAATAGTAGGGCCGACTAGGTTCTTCAGCCTTGGTGCGGCAACTAGTCTAGGAGAAGGATAACTCTGAATTCAAACCTGTTAAACTCCGCTTTAAAATTGACCTTGTGTCATATCCTGCCCGAGCGGAGGGGTTGGTAAATATGTATCAGACAAAGTTTAGGGTAATATAAAAAATATGTCATTTTTAAATGGAACTGTTCATTAAATCCCCTCCCACCTCCGTGCAAAAAACAAAACCAACCAAACAAACCAGAACTTATAATCATCCCTATGATGGATTGATGTTATACATTTACGTTATACAATTTATTTAGTGATTTATGTTATACAATTATCTCTATGATGGATGTACGTTATACATTTACGTTATACAATTTATGTAGTGATTTATGTTATACAATTATCTCTATGATGGATGTACGTTATACATTTACGTTATACAATTTATGTAGTGATTTATGTTATACAATTATCTCTATGATGGATGTACGTTATACATTTACGTTATACAATTTATGTAGTGATTTATGTTATACAATTATCTCTATGATGGATGTACGTTATACATTTACGTTATACAATTTATGTAGTGATTTATTCTATACAATTATCTCTATGATGGATGTACGTTATACATTTACGTTATACAATTTATGTAGTGATTTATGTTTTACAATTATCTCTATGATGGATGTACGTTATACATTTACGTTATACAATTTATGTAGTGATTTATGTTATACAATTATCTCTATGATGGATGTACGTTATACATTTACGTTATACAATTTATGTAGTGATTTATGCTATACAATTATGTCTATGATGGATGTACGTTATACATTTACGTTATACAATTTATGTAGTGATTTATGTTATACAATTATCTCTATGATGGATGTACGTTATACATTTACGTTATACAATTTATGTAGTGATGTATGTTATACAATTATCTCTATGATGGATGTACGTTATACATTTACGTTATACAATTTATGTAGTGATTTATGTTATACAATTATCTCTATGATGGATGTACGTTATACATTTACGTTATACAATTTATGTAGTGATTTATGTTATACAATTATGTCTATGATGGATGTACGTTATACATTTACGTTATACAATTTATGTAGTGATTTATGTTATACAATTATCTCTATGATGGATGTACGTTATACATTTACGTTATACAATTTATGTAGTGATTTATGCTATACAATTATCTCTATGATGGATGTACGTTATACATTTACGTTATACAATTTATGTAGTGATTTATGTTATACAATTATCTCTATGATGGATGTACGTTATACATTTACGTTATACAATTTATCTAGTGATGTATGTTATACAATTATGTCTATGATGGATGTATGTTATACATTTACGTTATATAATTTATGTAGTGATTTATGTTATACAATTATCTCTATGATGGATGTACGTTATACATTTACGTTATACAATTTATCTAGTGATGTATGTTATACAATTATGTCTATGATGGATGTACATTATACATTTACGTTATACAATTTATGTAGTGATTTATGTTATACAATTATCTCTATGATGGATGTACGTTATACATTTACGTTATACAATTTATCTAGTGATGTATGTTATACAATTATGTCTATGATGGATGTACGTTATACATTTACGTTATACAATTTATGTAGTGATTTATGTTATACAATTATCTCTATGATGGATGTACGTTATACATTTACGTTATACAATTTATCTAGTGATGTATGTTATACAATTATGTCTATGATGGATGTACGTTATACATTTACGTTATACAATTTATGTAGTGATTTATGTTATACAATTATCTCTATGATGGATGTACGTTATACATTTACGTTATACAATTTATGTAGTGATTTATGTTATACAATTATCTCTATGATGGATGTACGTTATACATTTACGTTATACAATTTATCTAGTGATGTATGTTATACAATTATGTCTATGATGGATGTACGTTATACATTTACGTTATACAATTTATCTAGTGATGTATGTTATACAATTATGTCTATGATGGATGTATGTTATACATTTTCATCGAACATTTACATATAAAAATGACATTTTCAACTCACACCAATTAACTTAGCTCCGATATTTCTTTAGTTTTTTCTTTACCCGACCTCAAAATGGCGTCTATTACAGCCAATATATAATTTTTGGGACTAAAATATATTTTTGTTCACGAGAAAAAGAAAAAAAAAATGAAAGAAATGACAGGTACTTATTCTTATCTGTATGGTGAATGTAAATATTACATTTCTTTATAACTTTTTTTCATGTGAATTCTTTTTACTGAACTATTCGAGACAGCAACATTTAAAAAAACACAAAAACTAAAAGTAAGTCTGGTTGATATAAATTTTTAAAAATTTGGAGAAATTTGAATAATATTCATTTTCAGTTTTCAAGAAATCATTTGACACACTCGAATAATCACTTCAGCGATACTTTCGACAATATACGGTTCTAGATAATTCCTGTCTGGTTAAGCCGAGAACTTTTTAGCGTCATCTCGTTATAAAAATAATTTTTGGTGATTGTCTTAAATAGGAAGCAAAATAACTAAAATTTTATTTGTTTCCTATTCTGGACAAATACCCAAAATTATATTTAATATATGGATTTATTATTATTATTATTATTATTATATGCTCTTTTAGAGTTTTTCACATCAGCGTCAGCTGATTGTCTTCCACAGGAGTTTGAGTGACAGCAAGTCTCCTCAAGTTTCCAGGACTCTTCTCAGTATTCTAGCCGTTCTCACAAATGCTGTCGTTTGGATGGTCTCCACTCATCTGGCAACTTCCAAGTACTCTAGTCTCTTTAATAATCCTTTAGTTACTGTACCAAAAGCACCAATTACAATTCAAAAGCACCAATTACAATTGGTATAATTGTCACCCGCATGTTCTACAGTTTTTTCAATTCTCTAGCAAGGTCGAGGTACTTATCTTTCTTTTCACATTGTTTCAGTTTTATTCTGTGGTTAACCGGGACAGCAAAGTCGACACTTGAGTTTTTTACATCAGCGTTAGATGACGGTCCTTAACTGGAATTTAAGTGAGAGCAAGTCTCCTTAAGTTTCCAGGACTCTTCTCAATATTCTGGCCGATTTCAATAATGCAGAAGTTTGGATGGTCTCCTCTCGTTCTCGTATTTCCAAGTCCTACAGTCACTTCAATAATCCTTTGGTGACTGTACCAAAACACCAATTATAATTGATCTCCATAGTTCCACATTTTTTCAATTCCCAAGCAAGGTCTTTTCCCTTTCCTTCAATTATACTCTGTGGTCAGCCGGGAGTAAAGTCCACAACTCAACAAGTTTTCATTCTTTTATTGATTATTACAAGGTCTAATCGCCGAGATTTGGTGATCCGTTTGTATCTCAAAATTCCAAAGGAGTTTGTGAGTCTCATTCTGAAGGACAGATGTTGGGTTGTGCATATACCATTTGTTCGTATGGTCAAATTTTAATTTCTTGTTCAATTCCCAATGGATTACCTTGCCCACCCAATCGTGTCTTATATTATACTCTTTCTGTGCTAATTTGTTACGTTCACTTATTATTATCATTAACCACATTTACCAACCCCACTGCTCGGGCAGGATACGACACAAGGTCAAATTTTTAGCGGAGTTTAACAGGTTTGAATTCAGAGTTTTCCTTCTCCTAGACTAGTTGCCGCACCAAGGCTGAAGAACCTAGTCGGCCCTAATATTTACCCATAGCTGGAGGGAGAATAATTGGATTCATACCTCTCCCAAGGGTATTAGTGCTATGTGAAATGTAATCAGTCTCGTCCAGGATTTGAACTCGTGTCGTCGTGTCCATTTCCTACGACGATAACCATTACACCACGGGCATCTCCAATTATTATTATTAACAACAACAACAACAACAACAACAACGGTAAAACCACGTTTTCGAATAAAAATCTACATAGATTTACCAACCACTCGTATTTTCGAAGAAAAATTTCAACAATCTTAGTATCCAATAGGAAGAGTTAGAAATCGGAGGACGAATCGAGACTATTCAGACCATAGCATTGTTAAGATTGGCTAGAATACTCAGAAGAGTTCTGGACACCCGAGGAGATTTACTGTCACTCATATTCCACACTGGTGTGAAAATCTAATAACAATAATAATAATAATAATAATTATCTTAGAAAATGACTCGCATACTCTTATGGGACTTTAGCATACAAACGGATCACCTAATCCCGGCCAGAAGACCAGACCTCATAATAATCAACAAAAAAAAAAAAAAAGAAAAAAAGAGAATCTGTAAAATTGTCGACTTTGCTGTCCCGGCAGACCACAGAATAAATCTGAAGGAAAGTGAAAAGAAGGATAAGTACCTCGACCTTGCTAGAGAATTAAAAAACTGTGGAACATGAAAGTAACGATTGTGCCAATTGTGATTGGCGCATTAGGCACAATAACTAAAGGATTATTAAAAGGCCTGGAGGACACGGAAGTTGGCGGACGGGTAGAGACTATCTAAACGACAGCACTGCTAAGAACGGCCAGAATCCTGAGACGAGTCCAGGAGACTTGAGGAGACTTGCTGTCACTCAAACTCCAGTGAAAGACCATCAGCTAATACTGATGTGAAAAACTCTAAAGGAGGATAATAATAATAATAATAATAATTGTTATTATTATCAATAACTTGTTACATTTCATCCATTGGCCATATTTCTTAAGTCTTTCCCTCTCTTACCGCCAAAAGTGTCGATTTATGGCCGATAGCCAATTTGTACTTTTGATATTTAACTGCAACTGTTAACCTTGTTGCAAATCGTTCTGAAGTGGCTCTTGAGAATTTCGCATAACAGCAAAAAAAAAAAAAAAGAAGAAAAATCGAACAACTTTTGTTAATCGATAGAATTAAAAAAAGTGTCCGAATTTCTTCTGGATAAATTGTTTGTTTGTTTTGTGGCGTGGTAGTGTTGGTAGTAGCCCTTCTTCTTCTTCTTCTTCTTCTTCTTCTTCTTCTTCTTCTTCTAATAATAATAATAATAATAATAATAATAATAGAGACAAGTACTTATACCTAAAAAAGCGGTGGAACATGCGGGTGACTTAAAACCAATTGTACGTAGTTGGGTTGCTTCGAACGGTACACAAAGGCTTAGAAAAGGGACTAGAAGAATTAGAAATCAGAAGACAAATAGAGACCATCCATACTACAGAATACTGGGAAGAGTCTTGAAGACTTGAGGAGATTTACTGTCACTCAGACTCCAGTAAGAAACCTATCACCTAACGCTGGTGTGAAAAACTCTAATGAGTAAATAATGATAATATGACCAGGACATAGTGAATAAAGGGAAACCTCAAAAGAGTGTTGTATAATCATCTTGTTCCTCTTGGTCGGTGGTCGTTCTTCTTGCCGCCATCTTTCATTGTGGCCCCAGATTGTTCTGTATTCTCCTTTTTTTTTTTTTTTTACTGGAATGGATAAATAAGATAGCATCTACTGGATGCACACTTCACTTAATTCATCTTAGACGCCTTTCCCCATACATAACCAAGTCGTACGTACCAGGAGCCATCGAGACCACAGATGAAATATTACATCTGTTTTTTTTCTCTAAATCTTTAACCCAGATTCAGCAGTTGTCTCAGTTGCTTCTAGAATCTTTCATGTTAACCGCTGTTATATTAACCGAGCTGTGTGGGTCTGTGAACATGGAATCCTTCCTCTCACTACACAACCATTCACAAAACTTCGATGGTACTCAAAATCTTAGGACTAACGATGTATCATTAATTTTCCCTCAGATATTTTGGCTCAGTGAGCTGGGATTGCGGAATACACCGACTGCATCTCTACAGAGGAGTAAAACATATAAGGGTCTGGTTTGGTTTTATGGCATATCAACCTTTGTAGGTTATTTACTGCCAAATCTATTTTTATTCATCTAAACAGTTCTATTTCAAACAATTCAGTTTAACGTAAGTACACTGAATTTCAAAAAACAGTTCTATTTCAAATAATTTACTTTAGTATAAATATAGTTTTTTGTTTACTCACAGTTAAAAAACAGTCCTATTTCAAACAATTCAGTTTAGCATAAATACGCAGTTTAAATGTCAAAGAAGTTCTATTTCAAACAATTCAGTTTAGCATAGGTATACAGTTTAATTCTATTTGACCCATTGATACGGCCCTATTGGGTGCTACCACTCCAGGCCAGAGTGGACATGGGAGCGATGAAAATAAAGGGGTATTCTGCGTTACTTAAAGGTCTAGCATTACTGGAACCTCACCAGAGTGGACCAAGTAGCGATGGTAATAAAGATTGTTTAGTGTCATATACAGGACACTCGTTAGAGGGTTTTGCCCCTCTGCAGAGATGCAGTCGGTGTATTCTATAACCCCAGCCAACTGGGCTCCCTTTGTTAAAGAATATCTTAACGATTACATCATAACGAACTAGCCTCACTACCTTAATTGACGAGACGTATCAGAATTAAAAATGCCAATTTAGCAAGTGATAGAAATAGTTTGAAAAGAAAAAAAATCTTTTGTAAAAAACGCCCAGAACAATAATATTAAACGGAACTGCCTCGAAGCTCAAATAGATCAGACATTTTAGAATTAAAAATACCGCTGGAGTAGAAACAGAAATAACAAGAAGGACTAAGGGAATCCGTAGTGAAAACAGACAAGAATAATTGTGTTACATTGATTGATTGATTGATGGATTTTAACGGCATTTAAACCCGTGCAGGGTTATTTGTGTTTAAAGCTTTAGGAATCACGTTCATTGTCCGTTTATGTTCATATTCACATTTTTATGTAGTTTCTGAAGAGTTTTTTTTTTATACAAATAAAAACATATCTATTTGTTACATTGATGGGACCCTCACAGGTATTACCACTCCGGGTCAGAGTGCATCGGGAGTAATGGTAATGAAGGAATTCTCCACACTTCCCATATCTTCTCAACTGGATCCTCATCATTAGATGCATTTTAATGTCATACCCAGAATTATCCATTTTTTGTTCCGACGGAGATAGAATCAGCGTATTCTAAGTCCTGCTGACAAGAACAAACCACCAAATCTTTTAGGCTTTATATATATATATATATATATATATATATATATATATATATATATATATATATATAAACATGGTCCATTCAATAAGTTTCCAGACTTTTTTTGTACAGGCATTTAAAATTGTTGTAGACTCATGAAAATTCAGTATGTTATTGCTATACATCTTATGAGATGACTGACCAATCTTTATTATTTCAGGTTCAAATAAACAGCTACAGCAGGAATTGGAATACACCCTACTAAAGCCTGATTGTCACAGCTGGTGAATTTCAAAAATGCAATCTGGACTTTAGAAGAACGATATGCAATAAAATTCTGTTTTAAACTTGGAAAAATGCCATGCGATGAAAGCTGGATCTACTGCTATGACTCAGAGACCAAGAGACAGACTTCCCAGTGGAAGCATGCAGGCTCTTCCAGATCCAAGAAAACCAGACAGAGTAAATCTACCCACAAACTTTTGACGATCCCTTTTTTGACAGCACTGGCATGATCTACATGCACTGGGTTCCCACTAGACAGACAGTCAACAAGGAATACGATGTGGAGGTTTTAAGGGAGTTCAGGAAGAGATTCCGTCGGAAGAGGCCAGCATTCTTCAATCGGGTCAGTGGCATTTCCACCAGGACAATGCACCAGTTCACAACTCTATCCTTGTCACAGACTGTCCCTATTGTCCAGACCTTGGTCCCTGTGACTTTTGGTTATTCCCTAAGCTCAGAGGCTGTCGTTATGAGACAATTGAGGAGATGAAAGAGGCTGTGACGAAGGTCATTGACACGCTCACACAAGAGGACTTCCATGGGGCCTTTATTGGAACAGTACAACAAGTGCATTGTAGCGGGAGGAGATTACTTCGAAGGGGACTAGAGTTTCATGTGTGTACTATCAATGAAAGTGCCCATACGAAAAAAGTCTGGAAACCTATTTATGATCCTCGTATATATATATATATATATATATATATATATATATATATATATATATATATATATATATATATGTGTGTGTGTGTGTGTGTGTGTGTGTGTGTCCTGTATATGACACTAAGCAGCATCCAGTGGAGAGGCTCCTGTTTTGGAGCTCTTAGGAGTGTGTAACCATCCCTTTCTTGCTATTACTCCCAGATCCACTTTGATCCGGAGTGTTGCGACTTGTTAGGGTCTCATGTATGGGTCAATTTGTCTGTTTCAGATAATGCTTTAAATCATTTCGAACTACTTATATACACTGACTCTTAAAATCATGAATAAGTATGAAGTGTTTACCGGTTTAGAATGATTGTGAAGATATATTTGTGCATCGTATATAATTGCAGACGATAATTTTACAATTATGTCTTTGGTATAAGATAATCAGACAAGAGTTGACATGTCGTAAAACCAAAGAGTCAACCAACTAACTTGCCAGCCAACCAACCAACAAACCTTCACAAAATCCAAGATGAAAAAAAAAATTGATTAATAGCATAAAAATATCCGACTAATAAAAAAAAGATACCAATCTGAGTAGGAAGTGTCGGTAGCCTAATGGTTGTAGTGCTTGGCTGCAACCTCTAAGTAAGCAAGTTCAAACACCACTCCGGTTAATTGCTTTCACTTTCGGACTACTAACATTTGGAATGGAAAAAAATTAAAGTTAAGTTGGCGACCGTAGGCGAGAGTGATCCGAAGGCTCCCTTTTTGATAGCTACAACACCAAGGTGTAGGGGGGCATTACTCCTTTCTCTGGATTGCTCCACTTGATCCTTACCTTATAATGCTGAGAGTTAAGCAAGGAGGCAACAAGTACCATTTTTTGAGTCTTTGGTATGACTCAACCTGGGATTGAACTCAGGTCTCCAGGGCCATTGGCGAACACTCTAACCATTATGCCAATGTCCGGTTTGGAAAGGTATGAACACCTTAATTCCCCCAGCTATGGGTTAATAGTATAACAATTTTTTTTCTATAAGGATATCTTTGGCATTAAATAACCCCTAAAGGTAGATATGTTATTAAACAAAGAAACTAAACCTAACATAAATGAGTGGGTCAGGGAAGTGAGACCTGTAAGTCTAACAATTTTATATATGTATGAGGAATGCTTAAATAGTCTCAGCTCGACTAAGAACCTATGAAACGTACATTCGATTTATACACCAATTAAATACTATTGATACATTATTTCGCGGCTTCATTTAACCCTTCCCCACAAAAAATTCAATTCTTGGGCCGAGAATCTTCTGTAAGAGCTGAAAAGGTTCTTGCCTCAACCAAGAATCGAATAACATTTTTGTCCTAGATTATATATAAGAACAGTAATAAACGGTATTTGTTTTGTTGGCTCGTCAGGTCTACGGCATGTTCTGTATTGAGTTACAGCCTGGCCTACTGGGCTAAGACACACTTCGGCCGGCCGTGTTTCCTAATACACAGATCAGGTCGAGTGTGTCTTACCTTTTGTGGCAGTCGGCCGAGGCCGCCTGGCAAGGATCATGAAAAGCCGGCATTAATATCACGCGTGCTGAGACCGGCGCTCTTTGAGCCTCAGGGACCATTTCCCCAGGCTCTAACTCTCTCCGGAGAGGCTAGGTTTATCGTCTGGCATCTGACGCACGAGGTGCCCCTTTTCAGGGGAATGCAGACGGGGCTCAAACCACTTTTGGAACCACCGGGCGTGTGTGGGCTACGGTCCTGCGCCTGGTTCCCACAAAAAAAAGGCTATGTGGCATACTCACAAGTACGTGGAGCGCCCGACAAATATCAGGTTTATGGCAGGACTTACGGTTGTTCCGACTCCTGGAACACAATTACACTATCTATTGAACTCAGGTCTGTCGAAGCAAGGAGCTTCCCTGACTACACTGTTTCACTGATATAATGGAAAATATGGAGACGCAGATGGCGTATGAAAGTACACGGGTGGCGTACTTTTGATCGTCATAGGAAATGTACTCGAATTGCAGGTTCAGATTTTGGACAAGCTAATTACTCTTCACTTCGCTCTTATGTCATTGGGAAAAGTATAAATCCATCTTTTCTCCCCCAACATTTATAGTTAAATAGTAGGACTTTCTGAACTCTCCAGTATTGAAAGGTAAGTACATCGGTCGAGGTTGGTTGGTTAGTTGGTTGTTTTGTTTTACAGTGTATTAACCCTTTTCGAGTTATTCAACGCCAAATTAAAATTCAAATAATTCAGTTCTGCATAAGCCAGCAGTTTAAATCTCAAAACAGTCCTATTTCAAGCAATTCAGTTTCGCATAAGTACACCGTTTAGCTCTATTTGACCCATAGATAGGACCTTATCAGGTACTACCACTCCGAGTCAGAGTGGACCTAGTGGCGATGGCAATAAAGATTGTTTAGTGACATATCTAGGACAGTCGTTGTGGGAGTCTTACCCCTCTGCAGAGATGCAGTCGGTGTATTCTACAGCCCCAGCCGACTGGGTCAACATCAGTCCATAAAAAGGAAACAAAAAAAAGTCTGAATCCAAAACCAAGGTGTGAAGGGTTAGCAAATATACCCCATAGACAACTTTGTGCAACGAAACCTGAACACCTTTTCATACTTAGTGTGGCTGCAACGCTATACTCTGTAAGGAGTTTACAAGAGTTAAATCACACACACACACACACACACATATATATATATATATACACACACACACTAAAAGGGATACTGATATCCTTTTCTTACATTTATCTCGTGACTAATAGAATGTACAAACATCAGATGAAACTTTAAAACAATCTTAATTCCTTTTAAACTGCTGTGCAGGATTTTATTCGAGCACTTTTAATTCCTCAAACGCTTTTTAAACGATTTTTTCTTATCATTAGTCTATCATATATATATATATATATTTATTGTCATCCACAGATAGACTGTTTCGTTGTACCACAACTCTTCAGTGTGGCTAGACACGTAGGACGCTTGGGATCGAAACCCGCTTAACTTTATGTTAGACTTAGTATCATACCGCCCAGCCAACAAGCGAACCATGTCAGCTCGGGGAATTATAAGGCATCAAATAGTAGCTTTCGTTTGTTTACATTTATACCTTACTGGATACCAGAGTGCTCAATTCGTTCAAAGAGCTTTGCATTGTGCAAGTGGCAGCCGTAAATTCCTTCGGCAGAGTGCTCAACCCCCATGGGGGAGCGTGTATATATATATATATATATATATATATATATATTGAGTCAAGGTTGTTTTTCGTTACTTTTTTAACATGACACTTTCGTAAAATTTGAAATTTCCAATGTAATTTTTTTATTTTCAGAAACTACTATTTATAAATTACCAACAATTTGAATTGTAAATGTCACCGAAGAAAAAATGTCTAAAATTTAATGCCCCCCACCCAAAGAATTAAAACAAAAAACAAACCAAAAAAAAAACAAAACAAAACAAACAAGCCAACAAACAACAACAACAACAAAAAACCAACAAAACGAAACAAAACAGAATTATAGCAATCAGATTGAATGGGATGGATATCTTGAATAATGAAAATATACAGACATTGTTGTTCAATGAGAGAAGGATTGGCTTAAGAATGAGTGGGAAAAATTCTATTAAGCAATGTAAGAAACTGACAGACAGTATACCAAAAAATATCGCTTTGCCAAAATAAAAAAATACACTAGAAAAGCCATCCCATATAAAAAAAAACCTTAAAATATCTACATATAAAATTACTTCTTACTTATGTTAACTTTTCCTAAATAAAACTATAAATATCACTCAAGCTCATTTTCTTTTAGCTCACTAGCCCTTTATATATAGCATTTGTTTTAAATGACCGAAAGTTTTTATTTACTTATTTAATGAAGATAACGTGTGATTCTAAGCCGAATTATAACTGATTACATAAACAACTAGTTAAACAATAAAGTTGGATATAAACATGTTACAGACACTGAAATATCACACGATTTAAGTAACTGTTTCCAGTCCCCCCCCCAGTTGATGCTTTGTTTTATATTTTTGCACATAAATCAATCCAGTCTCAGACGGTCGTCTAGATCCTCAGGCGTTTTTTTCTCTGTTCAATGTCTATGTGTTTCCTTTTTGAGGTAGGGATGTGCTTTTTTAGTTATCTACTTTATATATATATATATATATATATATATATATATATATATATATATATATATATAGTTATTTAACACACAGTTAAATGTAAAAACAGTTCTATCTTAAGCAATTCAGTTTAGCTAGGATAAGTACATAGTATAAATGTCAAACAGTTCTATTTGACCCATAGATTGGACCATTATATATATAGTTAATAACCATTCCGTTCTGACGGGATGTAACAGTTTTTTTTAGCGGCGTTTAACAGGTTTCAACAGCCTTGTGCCACATCATAGCAAAAAGCTTAGTTAATTACTATATATATATATATATATATATATATATATATATATATATATATATATATATATATATATATATATATTAGGCATTTTCTCTTTTAAACATGTTTGATTTAATAGGAAAGACACTTTGTTTTTACCTATTTTATTATTGATCCATTTAAGCCTTCGTTGGAGTCATTTAACTTCTGGATCTTAAGAATTCTTGAAGACTCTTGCTGAGATCGAAAGTACTTGGGAAAAATATGGTGACTTCTTGAATTTATTCTATCCAGAAGTCAAACGACTCCTATGAAGACTTGAATCGATCGACAACAAAATAGGCAGAAACGGAAAAACATTTGCTTTAAAAATTTTATTTATTTATTGTATGACCCTCCTATATATATATATATATATATATATATATATATATACATGGAGAGAAAATGTATGTAAAGAAAAAAAATTTCATACATAAATTTAAACATACATTAAATTGCATTGATGAATTTTAATCTATATTGAGCAGAGCCTTACTTCACACACACACACACACACACACACACACACACACACACACACACACACACACACACACACACACACACACACACACACACACACACACTCCCCCATATAAGTGGTAATTCTAGGTCATGAATATTACTTGGGCTCATATTCTTAACCTAATTTGGGATATGTCTAATTTAGAATATAAAAACAACTTTAGTATCCGGCAACATTTTCTTCTCAATAAAATTAAGCAAATTATGCCAGCGAAAGTTTGCACAGTTGATACTTGACAGCTGATCATTCTACAATAACCAAAACGAAATACCTTCCTTATCTGTTATGTATATAAAAACATGTCTTTGACCCAGGTTAGTCGCCTGTCTCAGTCGCCACTAAAACCATTGATGGTAACCGCCTAATGTCAGGCACACCGGAATAGATCACAGACCCACATACGCACACAGAGACAAAAACAGACTCAAGCATGCACAGAACTTGGATGGAGCTAAAATCTTTTCGATTCGAAGTTATATTATTAATATCTGCCTAATATATTTACAGTCTAAATTTAGTTGTAAAGTTAAAAGAAAATATATTCTTTAAAAAACGATGAGTAAAACATATTTGGTATTTTTAAAGGTTATTTTTTTTTTATTATTCAAGCAAGAAATCTATTCATCCAAGTGATGTTTTAAGAAAGATTTCATTTATTTCTTGGGACCAATTTTTGTAGGCCTTAAATAACAAACAACGTTATTTTTTTTCTTTAGATTACAAATTTTGAGGAATTAAGATTAAAGCAGGAAACGTCGTGTCATTATTTTGATGCGATGGAAATTTTCAGCATAGTTATCACAACATTTTGCACAGCTCGCGTGCTGTTATGGTTGGCAAGCAAGATTAATAGACTATTTTTGGTGAGCTTGACTCTCACTGAGTGCCCCATACTTCTATTCTTAGCCTTTCGGCTATCGTCCTAGAAAATGAAATCAATGCCTCGAGTTCAAATCCTAGACGTAGTAGTCTGCATTTCCCTTCATGCTAATATCCTTGGGCAAGACAAGAATGTATCTGTTCTACCTCATGCTAAGGGGAAATAGAAGGTCAGACAGGGTTCTTTTGCCTTGGTTAAGCAACCAGTCGATGGAAAGGAAAACTTTGAATTCAAATCAACTGTACTCCACTTTAACATTGACCTTATGCCACATCTTGCCCTTGGCAGAGGGGTTGGGTAAATACATAATTCTGGTTTCAGTTTCTTTATTTCATAGCAGATCAACCTTTGTGAGTTATTTAATTCCAGAGCCCCGCCCCCTGGCAAAATAGTCATGCTTCTGGCATTGTTAAGCTAAGTTAATCTTAATAAACACGATTTCCTAGTGTTTTTTTTACTGTTCTGTGTTTAAGTGTTTTTTGTTATTTTGAACGTACATTTTTTTTTTATTAATCTACTATTTTATTTGCTCAACGGAAGTAAAAAGAAAGAAAAAAGATTTTAAATTCCTGGATTTGTTTTTTTAAATGTACTATTGTAAAATGTTTTCTGTTTTTTAGGAAAAATTGCAATAACCAGGAAATAATGATCCTCAAAGTTTTCTTTTTCAATTTCTCTTGCGTTTGAATTTTTACGCGATACCCAAGGGAATCACGCCCTCTAACTTTGAGAAGGTTGCTCCAGGCGACTATCTTTGGTTTTTCTCCACATCGGTCTATTTCTTTATGTCAACCCACTCTTAGAAGTGAACTTCCGTGTACTTTTCTGAAAGTTCTCATCAAACCGTTACCTTTTATTTTTTCCACTGTTTCTCGATTTGTTGGCGTCTTTTTCGCTGTTCCATGTTTATGTGTTTTTTGTTCATTTGGATATACATTTTTTTTAGTAATCCACCACTTTTTTTGATCAACGGAAGTAAAAAAAAAGGTCAATGTACGCATGTATTTATTCGGCGGGCTTCTTAACCGGCTGTGCGAGTTAACTCGGGCGTAAAACTCTCACGTCTCTACTTAGCGAATTTTTCGGAATTTTCACGTGTTGAGTGTTGAACTAGCTTAGGTGTGTGTGTGTGTGTGTGTGAGTGTTTTTGTGTGTGTGTGTGTGTATGAGAGAGAGAGAGAGAGAGAGAGAGAGAGAGAGAGAGAGAGAGAGAGAGAGAGAGAGAGACGGGAAGTGGGCATGAAATCAGAGAGGATCTATAACCATCTGGCGGAGGTGTCAAGAGGAGGGAGTTTTTGCGGTGAATCGAAAACTATTTTCTTCCAGTAGATCACGTGATGAAGCTTTTAGGATCATTATTGTCCCCTCTCTTTCACCCGGCTTCTCTTTTATCCCGTTATTTATTCATTTTACCATGAAGCTATCTTCATTAGTACATGGACAGAAGAAGAAGAAGAAGAAAAAGGAGGAGGAGGGAACAAAGGAACGCATGTTTAAGAGAAGGTGGGTAAGAATGAAAAAGAAGAAAAACCCAGGATGAAAGAAGAAGAAGAAGAAGAAGAAGAAGAAGAAGAAGAAGAAGAAGAAGAAGAGTTTTTGAAAACGCGATTTCTGATTTGTTCATTGTCTTGGTGATATGTTGCAACTCCCTGGATCGTCAGTATCTTATTTTATTTCTTTCCATTTCGATCGCCCCATTTCCATTATGGCATTTTTTTCTCTCTCTGAAGGTCATTATCTCCCAGAAGTGATTACAAATGATGAGATATGACGTCAGTGCACCATTGCTTGAAGAACCACTTCAAATTCATTTTTGGAATCTTTTTTATTCATCGACATACACTGAATTGTTCTATAATGACGTTAATTACAAGGGTCGTTCCGAAAGTAAATCGTCAATTCATTTCAACTGAAACTACAACAGCAGCACAAGAACAGCAATTTAATGATTAAATTTTGAGAGTTTAATGGCATGTCAACCTGTCTAGGCTTATTTTATGCCTCGAGGTTAAGGAATCGTATTTATTCTACGTTCATACTCACGATTTTTGTGAGGTTGTTTCTTAAAGGTTTATTTTTGCGCACGGTCCTATTGAATACAAATAGTTTTTAACTGATTTATTTCACCCATAAATGGTGCAACGCAATCTCACCGACACGGCACCGTGTCGAAAGTTGTCACATATGTAATACAAAAACAACTCTGTTGTTTTATGATACGAATGTTTATTGCTACTAACTCTTTTTCATAGTAGCGCCGAAACGAGAGAGATAGAATAAAGGATATAATCGAGTCCCTTTAGATCGACAGATAGAACAAAGAGTGGGAGACCAAACTATAGATAGAGACATAGTTATTAAGCCAGTCGAAAGAAATAGCCATACACTTAGACATTCCTTCTCCAGCGACCAAGCTCTACACTAAAGGGGCTGCAGACTCAATTGTGACTCACATTTCCCCAACTCCAAATTCTGACCCTAAGTCCACCTGTAACGTCAACTGACGTTACAGATGTCTAAGAAATCTTCATATCTATTTTCTTCTAATTATTCTCCCTAACAAATCTTTTAATGACACGTAATCACTAAACCTTTCCATGGATACGTCATGGCTAATATCAACTGACATACCCACTAAATGTTTGTCTTTAATATTTTGCTTATAGCTGATTTCAATTCAAACCAGTCACGGCTTTATTTTGAATGGGGCTGACACGCGAATGCCAAATAAGTCCTACGCAAGTCCTGACCTTTAGAAATAAAAAAAAAACTTGCTACTACAAAGTCAAAGTTTTTTGCTAGCACACAATTTATCACTAAGATGAAATAATTAACTAAAGTAATTAATTAAAATCCCTAATTATATTACAATGGGACCCTCACAGATACTACCACTTCGGGTTAGAGTTGATCTGGGAGTAATGACAATGAAGTGGGACTTCACACTCCACAAATCTCCAGAACTAGAATCTGTCCATCAAATGCAGTTTAGTGCCATACCCACAACATTTCTTTTTGAAGGGAGGTCTCACACTTAAGTAGGGGATACAGTCAGCAGATTCTAAGCCCCGCCAACTGAGCGGTTTGATAGGGCAAGTTTTTGGCTACAAAACGTTAATTTTTCCGCAGAGACCTCACACAACTGGCAAGGGATTTGCTCCGGCGACAAACAAGTGCCCGTATACCACGCTTGTAAGAGAGTCGCTTCAGAAATAATGCCTCTTATTTTAGTCGTCCAACAAACGGTAGAAGCAGGAAGCGCGATCAGAAAATGGAATCGATGTCCTGAGTACCCAACCCTGGACGAGGCTGTTTGCATTCTACTTCACACAAATACCCTTTGGAAAAGTATGAATTCAGTATGGGTCATTAGTAGTATAGACTGGGTTCTTTAGCCTCGCTTAGGTAACATATCTTGGAAAAGGAAAACTCTGGATTTAACACGGCTGTACTCCGTTCAAAAATTGACCTCGTGTCGCATCTTGCTCGTGACGGAGGGGTTGGGTAAATACATAAAATGCCAGAAGCTGATGCTACACGCATGTCGCTAATAATTAGATATTCTTGTCTGTAACAGATTTTTCTTGCTTTTTAAAGTAGAGTATTCCAATCTAAAATTAATAATTCGATGTAATATTAAACATTTGTTTGCAAATAGATAAATGATTTCAAGAATTGTTATCTGACACTTTTAATTCTATTAAATATCAATCATTTGTTTGCATACAGTTAAATGGTTTCAAGTATTGCTGTTTAACTCTCATAATTCTTTTCATCATTCATCATCATTTGAACGCTAAATGGTTTCAAGTATTGCTATTTAACATTTGTAATTATATTTATCATGTAATCTATGTAATATGAATAATTTGAGGAGGTGCCCGTGGTGTAATGGTATTCGTCGTAGGAAACGGACACGGCGACTCGAGTTCAAATCCTGGACGAGATTGATTGCATTTCACACAGCACTAATAGCCTTGGGAAAGGTATGAATCCAATTATTCTCCCTCCAGCTACGGGTAAATAGTAGGACAGACTGAATTCTTCAGCCTTGGTGCGGCAACTAGTCTAGGAGAAGGAAAACTCTGAATTCAAACCTGTTAAACTCCGCTTTAAAAATTGACCTTGTTTTATATCCTGCCCGAGCGGAGGGGTTGGTAAATATGGTAATATAAATAATTATCTATATTACCATTATTTGAAACCATGCAGCTGTGTGCAAAGACCTATTTTTTAAATCTATCTCAAAATTGTTTTAAAAAAATTGTCATGTGAAGCATTTTAATATTGATATCAATTATTTAATTATTTAATATTTTGATATGTTAAATATTAATTTATTATTAAATATTATCATATTATATTATATTATATTATTATATTATTAACCGGGACATTGACCCAGCGGTTAGAGTGTTCGCCAATGGCCCGGGTGACCTGGGTTCAATCCCAGGTCGAGTCATACCAAAGACTTTAAAAATGGAACTTGATACCACCTTGCTTAACACTCAGCATTATAAGGTACGGTTCAAGGGTAAAGTGGAGCAATCCAGGGAATGGAGTAGCGCCCTCCCCTACACCTTGGTGTAGTAGCTATCGAAAAGGGAGCCTTCTGGTCACCCTCGACTATGGTCGCTAACTTTACTTTATTATATTATTATAAAATATTATTAAATTATATTTAAAATATTATTATATTAAGATATTATATTATTATATTATATTATTATTAAATATTATATATTTAAATATTAAATATTATTATCATTATTATTATTAAATATTATATATATTTAAATATTAAATATTAAATATCATATTATTATTAAATATTATTTTAATATATTAAAATATTTAATATTTTAATATTAATATCAATATTAACATTTTAATATTACAAAATTCTCATATGAAGCATTTTAAACGAGTTCGAGTTCCAGTCGTGCTATCATTACTTTCGGATTAATACCCTTGGGAAAGATATAAACCTTCCTACGCTCCCATCCTAAAACCCCTTAATACTATTGGCCTGTCCCCAGTGGATTTCCGAGAGCTACATGGCTCGAACGCCAGGTATGTGTCACTAAGCTAATAGCTTGGTTCCCGGAGGTATTTCTGCCGGTAATACCTGCTTGGCTGGGCAAAGTTTAACACTTGACGCTTGAGGCGCCGCAAAATGGGGAATACCGAGCGGATCAAACATTTTTTTTATGACGCCCACACATGAGTATCGATTCGTGCGTAGCCCACCTGTATAAAATGACCTCATGCCAAATCTAACTTGGAGTAAAGATGGACAAATATCTTCTTTTATCCTCAGAGCTATTGGTTAAATAATACAATTACTGTCTCTCTATAAGGATGTCTTAAATAACCCTCGAAGATTATTATGGCATTAAAATAAAGAAACTAGAACCAGAGCCTGAATCGGAAACAGAAAAAAGGAGGAATAAAGTAAGTTTCTTCTAACGGATAGAGCCACTATAAAATCGAATACAAACCAATGATTAAAATTGCATTAAAATCATGGTTGTCATAATCCCTTTAGCGTAACTAGTATTTTTACGAAATAGATTCATCATCAAATAGCAATAGCAAGTGTGTATTTAGAGGGGGCAAAAACGTGTGGGTTACCTACATTTTTATAATCACCGACTGGGACTATTACCCCCTCTTTAAGGATGGTCACAGTCGTTGCTTACAAATTAACGATATACAATCACTATCTACTTAAGTATTCCTACCGTGAAATTGATAGTTATGTTAAGAATCGAGTTACGACCGTGATGTTGAACGTTTTTAAAAGTTTATCTTAAAAGTATTTAAAGAGTTATTTTAATCAGTGGCCTGCATTCGTCTTGATTACGGAGGAGATTATTTTGGAAAAAAAAATTAGGTTTCAATCATTCATATCCGTCTTTGTGAATACAGCTTCAGTGTTGATATTTTTTTAACATAACTCGTATATATATATATATATATATATATATATATATATACAAGTGTGCTAATTCTTTGAGAAGATGTTTATGTGGCTTTGTTTATTTAGCAGTAAATAAACTGATGACAGATAAGACGTAAAACAGCTTTTCTTTAATAGCTGAACAATCTGGCTTCATTAAATATACTTTAAACCAACTCGATTAGATTATTTGAATTAATGGTTTAATTTCTCCCGAGTCTTGTAGAGGAAGATATGGAATAATTCAATGTCGAGGAAAAGATTATTGAATTATTTTGTAATTTGCATTTCTAAAACAAATGCCGACAGAAGCTTAGACATGGAAATCGGTCTACAGTTAAAAACAGTCCTTGAAGGCTTCCTCAATATATATATATATATATATATATATATATATATATATACTAATAAACGGCCTGCTGTTTGTGTGTTTGGCCCTGCTAATTTCATGCTAAACAGAAAAACCTACCGACATAAATTTTTGGCATGAAAACTCATAAGACCTCCACTTTTGACAGATCTTGTGAGGTTAATTTCAGAGGTCATTCAAGGTTATTATTTTTAAGGTGATATTAATATGTGGTGTTATGTCTCATCCGAAAAAAAAATTTCAAAGGAAGAAATGGAAAAACAAAATAAAATGAGAAAATTTCTATCGTTATATTGTGGTTAGTAGCATTCTGTTTCAAATATATGTAAAGTAATTAGAGTTAGAAAAATCTTAATTTTTTATTTTATCTTATTTTATCTAAAAGCATAACGAATTTACAGTAAAAAAATCTTTTTACAACATGCTAGAATAAAAGCTTTTAAAATTTGCAAACCAAAAATTTTTCAATTTCCAATAATAATCTATTACGTAGATGATTTAAACACAAACATCATAGAAAAAAATCTAAACTCCTTTGTTACAAACTCTTCTAAAACAATTAGGAACTTAATTAATTATAAGAAGAACAAGAATCATGTCAAATCTAAAGCTGGCATATTTTCAATCGCGTGTACAGAGTGTGATAAAAACCTTGTTCAAGTTTGATCAAAAAACGTATTTATGAACACATTAGAGATTTTAGAAATGGTGACGGCAGAAATACGTTAGTGAAATACAATTTAGAAAGCAAGCATTGATAAAAGAAATTAAAATATAATCTAATATATAGATATATTTTTACAACATATGTTTTTACAATATATGTTTACAACACAAATATTATTTCTGATAATCAAATAAACGTCCGTTTTTTAATTTAAAATCTCTTAGTGAACCTATTCATTTTGAAATACATATATTAGTTTGTGTGGATCTAATGTGATAGCAAATGGCTACCATTTACGCTGCAAGAAAAAAAAAAAAATGATGCTCTCTTTCCATATGGATAGTATACCTGAAGAAGGTCGTAGAATGGGGCGATCGAAATGCACGAACAATGAAAATAGCAACAAAAATGAATTTATTTGCCTGAATACATTTTTTAATGTACAAGTAATTTTTTTTATGTAGTTAAATTAGTTCTAAATAGTAGCAACATCCTTTATTCAAATTAGTTTTCTTTAATTAGTGTAACATAACCATACATGAATACGTGAAATAGACATATTCATACCGGTACGCAAAACGTTCATAATGTCCATAACGCATATATATATAACATAGGAATCCCGAAACACAAAGAAACACTTACGACTTCTTAGTTCAGGTACGAAACCTTTTTATTACCTTTGAGTTAAAAGGGTTTTCGACATAAGGAGAGAGATACCATATTTCTATGCTGACTTTTCTATCTGGCCCCACCCCAACACGTGCGGCACCCGTTGCGCACAAATTCTTCTGGCCTCGCCCAGGTCTCAATCTCAACTCACTGACTTTTCTCAAATCTCCCCAAATCCTCTGCGCACGCTCCCGATGCATGATGTCATTCACATCCCCTAGTCACACACTCTCTCTCTAGGATTTTTATTTCGACATCTGTGAACGACACATCCTCCCCGCGCGCGCGTCAACACTTGCGCTCAAGTTTGCACCTAACTAACCCATGCGCTAAGCGAAAGGTTCTCAGCCTAACTAAACTCAAAGGCAGGATATATAAAACGAAATCCCTTGGCCATTATATTACATTAGTAATAAATTTTACTTAATTCTAAGTCTTGCAAGAAGTTCTAATTAAAATATCTTTAAAACTAGATTTTTATCGCAAATAAGAACAAAAACTTTTTATTTGATATAGAAATAAAAATAGAAATAAAATTCAAATAAATTTCTAAACTACATAACAGAGACGTTATTTTTGAAAAAATTGAAGTAATTTCTGAATTCTTATAAGGGTTCTAAATTTAAAAAAAAGCTACTGCAAATATGTTATCCTTTTAAAAAATAAATAAATCTAATAAGATAAAACAAAAATTTTTGAACCTTAATTACGTCACTTATGATTTGAAATAGAACGATATTAACGATAATAGAACGCGAATAATTTTCACATTTTTTTTTCATTTGAAAATAATTTTTCTAATGAGACATAACATTGCTTAATAATTGCGCGTGGAAGATGGTTTACAAAGTCGAAACATCAAATGATTGCACATAATTCATATATAAATATATACATCCTCAGAATATCTTGTTTTTCATATTATATATATATATATATATATATATATATATATATATATATATATATATATATATATATATAATAAAATTAAAAAAGCAGCAGTAAAAAGTGTTGAGAATCATTAAAAGAAGGCGCCTTTATATATATATATATATATATATACAAAAGCGCCTTCTTTTAATGATTCTTAACACTTTTTTTATTGTTGCCTTTTTAAGATTTTATTGATAGTTTTGTTGGGTGAATCAGTCAACCATTTTGAAAGAAGCTAGACATTCGAAGATGCGTAAACGAAAAAAATCACATTTGAGCGTCGCAGAAGAAAATGGATTCCGAAATTGTCGTCACAGAACCGAGAGAAAAAAGTTTTCAAAATTTCTTTGGCAAACTCAATAATCAATTAATCTCATCGATTTTTTTCGATTAAGGAAAGAATTTAAACTTTCACTTGAAAGTCACCTTGAGTTAAACTTTATTTTTTGTCAAAAGAAACAATAAAACAGCTTCCTTATTTTAGTCCTAACTTCTTCCGCAACTTTCAGTCCACTCACAGTCAATTTTTAGATATAAACTTCAGTAAACTTCAGCTTACGGTCTCTTCGAAGCCGTGATTGTCTGCACAAACCAGCAAAGCTTAGTATTCGTTTACGCTGTTCCCTTCCCCCGCCAAGACCAGGATATGACACAAGGTCAATTTTTAAGCGAAGTTAAACCAATTTGAATTCAAGGATTACCGTAACAGTTATTGTCGTAGAAAATGGGATTGGTGATGCGAGTTCAAATACAGGTTTATTTCGAAGAGGAAGCATGTATGAAGACGGCCATACGATTGTATTTTCGAGTTCGTTTTTTTTTGTCACGTTGGATTGGGATTTTTACAACTTCAACCAGAATCGGCTGCCGCCTTCTCTTATCGTCCTAAGAAATGGAATCGGTGACTCGAGTTCAAATCTTGGACAAGGCTGATGCATTTCACTTTACTCTAATAATCTTGGGAAAAACATGAATCAATCTGTTTTCCTTCCAGCGATGAGTAAATAGTAGGCCCAATTGGGTTCTTTTGCCTTGGTAAGATTACAAGTCTAAGAAAAGGAAAATTTTGAATTCAAATTGGTTTAACTTCGTTTAAAAAATGACCTTGTGTCATATCCTGGTCTTGGCGGAGGAAGGGAACTGCGTAAACGAATACGAAGCTTTGCTGGTTTGAGTCAGAATTATATAAAACGACGATTCTTCAAAGCTGTAATTGTAATCGTGTTAGTAATGCTGTATAGTTGCACCACTTGCACTCTAATGATACGCTTAGAGAAAAAGAAGCTTGATAAGAACTATGCAAAGATGCTGCTTGCCGTTACAACATATCCTAGGCACAGCAATCCAACAAAACTGCAGCTGTGCAGCCACTTACCTCATATATCATACGAGCCAGACGAGCCAGGCATGTTGGTACCTGCTATAGAAACAAGGGTGAACTCAGAAGCGTTGTCCTAATATGAACTCGTACACATGTACACACCCTTGTGGGTCTGCCAGCAAAAACTTACTTCATCAATTCTGTACGGACACTGGATGCAGTTTAGAAGACTTACCAAGTACAATGACTAATAGGGACCAAATCACTGATGATGATGGAACACAAACATCACATTGCTAACAGCTTTTGGTCTTATTAAGTGGTGTTACATATCAGTCTAAAACAAAGGCTTGACAGAAAAAAATATTGTTGGATGTTTTTTAAAATCTTTTCTCTTTAATGCTTATCTATCCGAAATACAAGGATTTTATTTCGAATAACAAATGGGATGATAATAGAGTGAAGTGTACATTTTTTTAACAAAGTGAGGAAGGCCGTGAAATGCATCAGCTGAAACTTAGTTGACAATATTGAGTCATACCAAAGACTCAAAAATGGTACTTGATGCCTCCTTGCTTAACACTCAGCATTATAAGGTAACGATCAAGGATAAAGTGGAGCAATCCAGAGAAAGGAGTAGCGCCCTTCCATACACCTTGGTGTAGTAGCTATCGAAAAGGGAGCCTTCGGATCACTCTCGACTATGGTCGCTAACTTTACTTTACTTTATTTCTAATAATTTGTGTAATAATGGTAAAATTTGATCTCAGAATTTCTGGCAATAAAAAGAAAACCAGAGAACGCATTGGGATCAAAACCATAAAGATGAGGATACTATGCCGAATAATTGCGGGTATAGTGAAAATGCTTCCATTTTTAAATCTTCTGAAAAAAATTCCCATAGTCGTTCGAAGAACGCAGCAAAAACAAAAGATTTGGATGAGGTGCTATTTGAATGGCTCTTTTACACTCGACGAATCTATTTTTTTTCCTCATACAACGTGTGAAAGCACGTGCAATACCCTCATCAGCCGCCAACCAGGGTGATAACACAGTTTCGGTTGCTCAAGGCGGTACTGCCACTCCTGGTGCTACCAAGCAGCTTTTGCCACCGGACAAGGTATTTAAAAGAAATATATATCTATACATGCACAAGATCAACTAAAAGCAGACATTACATTGGACATTCGTTCATCTTCATTTTGGTGCAGTTTGTGATTAAAAACGCGTTTACTTACGGCCGTTGATGTCATAGCAACCGTTTCTTGATTTTGCGTAATCACACGAGAAAGTATATCATTCATGTTGAAATCCTTTCTATATCCGTTATCTATTCGGTTCGTTTTCTTTCATTTATGCGTTACTGCCCAAAAGCACTCGAGACAAACGTCATATATAATTCTGCTGAAATATGTCATGTGTTGATCAATGGGCCCTCAAGATGGGTGGTGAGTAAAAAGAAAGCTTCTGGTCTAAGTTTGTCCAGGTAGCTATCTGATTACCCTTGGGCCACTAAATTCTTGGCTTGCAAGGAATGTCTCCAGGACGCTGATGGTCAGCAATGGGCTTGTGAATACTGTGGGGGTAAACCTGATTCATAAGCCCATCATTCGATTTACATTCTCCGGCAGGAGAATTACGTTGTTCGCACCAGCGCGCCTTGTGGTTTCGTGATCCTCGCAAGCTGTTGAATTTTCTGCCGCAATCACACGTTGTAGCCGAGTACATATCCAGATCGTTACCGTTTGAGCAAGTAAGATGGGTGATATATTCTCCCTCTCCGCTACAGATACCCTGAGGGCATTTTCCTTTCATTGTATTATCCATATTTGTTAAAATTCCTGTCTTTCCAGGATGTCACACCAACTTTCTGAAGAGTCACTTTGTCTTTCCAAAGAGTCATCTTGCTTTCCAGAGAGTCTTAGTGTTCAAATATATGATCAACAAATATATAGTGTTCTGTAGACTGACGAATATATCTAGTGTTTTGATCCATGTTGATCTACCTAAATACTTTTCTGGAGGCTGACGAAAGTGTGTAGTGTTTTGTGTGCAGACGAATAAATCTAAATAGTTTTCGCTGTGCTGACAAATATATCTAAATAGTCTTGTGTCGGCTGACGAATCTATCTAAATAATGTTTTATAGCCTGAGGAATCTTTCTAAACAGTCTTGTGTAGGCCTACGAATGTTTCTAATTAGTACTCTTGAATCTGACGAATGTATTTATAAACCATAATGCAGGTTGACGAATCTAAATAATATTCTGTAGGCTGATGAAGGTAACTATATCATGTTCTGTAGGTTGACGATTCTATCTAAAAAGTGTTCTGTAGGCAGACGAAAATATCTCTATCACGTTCTGTTGGTTGACGAATCTATTTAAATAGTGTTCTGTCGACTAACGAAAGTATATATATCAAGTTCTGTAGGTTGACGAATCTAAATAATGTTCTGTAGGCTGACGAAAGTATCTATATCACGTTCTGTTGGCTGACGAATCTATCTAAATAGTTTTCTGTCATTTATTTCGCGTTGTGTAGTCTGAAGAATGTGTCTATATAGTATTCTGTTGGCTGAAGAATGTATGTATAAAGTGCTCTGTAGACTGAAGAATGTATCTATATAGTGTTGTATTGGCTAACGGATGTATCTATCATCATCATCATCATATCGCGCTGGTAGCATGGATATCCCTGACCCGCTCTCGCCACTCCTCCCTATCGTTCATCGCCCTAGGTAGGTCTACAGGACAACATCCTGTATCCTCACATAGCTGCTGAATGTATGTTCGTGCTGGTCGTCCTGCTTTTGCGCGGCCATGTGTGGGGATCCATAAGAGTACATCTTTTATGAGTTCATCTCTGCTTCTCCAGCAGTGTCCTGCATGTCTGGTTCGTCTAACTTGAATAGTTTTCGTGATAGGGGGCAGGTGGCCGTACAGTTGGTGTCTTGTGGGGTGTTGCTGCCAGGACTTGTTCAGGATTGCACGCAGCATTCTTGTGTAATTGCCATCTAGCTTCTTCTCCAGCCGTTTTGTTAGCGTCCATGTAGTGCAGCCATATAGCAGTATCGATGTGACCGCTGCCTGGAAGAAACTGCGTTTCATTTTATCGGTTAGGTCTGATTTCCATATAATCGATAGCCTATTGATAGCTGTCCATGCTTTCGTTAACCTCGTTTCGATGTCCTTTTCGGTTGATTCGACGCTGCTTCCTAGGTAAGTGAATTTGTCTACTAGTTTAAGAGGGGTTCCTTCTAGAGTGGAGATGTCCCCCGTTTGGTTATAGCACATATATTCCGTTTTGTGTGCATTAACATAGAGGCCTATGCTTGCTGCTGCTCGTTCCAAACTATGCAGAAGTGTTTCGGCTTGGTCAGGTGTATTTGCCAGTATCGCTATGTCATCGGCGTAGTCGGCGTCGGTAATTGTTGTTGCGGGGTACCTTCTGCTTCTTTTCTTCGTCAGTTCGAAGCCATTCTCTTTGATTTTGTCAATATTGTGTTCTATTGGCTGAAGAATGTATGTATATAGTACTCCGTAGGCTGAAAATTGTATCTATATTGCGTTTTGTCGTTTGGTAAATAAATCTATACCTTTTCCAGTTCAAAATGCGAATAGTTCAGTTCAAAATGGGAATAGTTCAGTCCAAAATGGAAAAATTATTATAAGTATAAATATAAAAAATATTTTATAAATTATTTTATCAATAAAATTGTTAACATTTTATAATATAAAAAAAAAATTCTTCAAGTCATTTATTAGAATACAACATCTAATGCTACAGTTGCAGGAATTTTAGATTGAATTCCAGCTATGAAACGATTGCATACTTCTGGTGTAACCCTTCCCAATTCTTCCTCAATCAATGAAGTCAAAGCTCTTGCCCTTTGTTCAGTAATTGACAAGCCATCTCTTCTCTCCATTGCAAGAATACTTACAATTTTAGGAGCCAATTCCTGCTTGACGTAAGCTTTGATTAAAGACCACACTTGTTCAATCGGATTAAACATTGGACTGTATGGTCCCAACCTAAGCACTTCACATCCTAGAAATTCTTCTTTACTAAAAACTTCTTCAATGTTTGAGTGACATGGGGCATTGTCAACAACCATCACAACTGGACCCCCATATTGTCTCTTTGCAGCTTTTTTTATATTTATACTTATAATAATTTTTCCATTTTGAACTGAACTATTCCTATTTTGAACTGAACTACTCCCATTTTGAACTGGAAAAGGTATATATAGTTTTCTGTCGGCCGAAGAATATATCTATATTCTGTCGGCCGAAGAATATATCTATATTCCGTAGGTTTTATTTCTGAGAAAGTATACAATGTTACTTTTCAGTGGAAGAATGTATCCATATAGTGTTGAGTAGGCTGAAGAATGTATATAATGCTCTGAAGGCTGACGAATGCATGTATATAGTTTGTCTGAATTTAAACTATATTTTTATAGCGTTCTGTAAGTTGATGAATGCGTTTGAGTCGTGTTCTTTCTGCAGGCTGACAAAACTATCTAAATAATCTTCAGGAATCTGACAAATGTATTTTTATAGTATTCTGTACGCTGACGAACCTATCAAGCGCGTTGTAGGCTGTTTAATCTGACAAAATAGTGTTTTGTAAGCTGATGAATGTAGGTTCACAAACGTACTTAGTGTTCCGAAGGCAGACGTGTTCTCTTGGCTGACAAATACATTTAGTGTTCTATGGGCTGAAGAATGCACTTACATAATGTTTTCTCGGCTGATAAATTTAGATAACTTTTTGTAGGTTGGGGAATTTGTTAAAGTAAAATTTTTTTGGTTGACATATTCATTTGATTAGCGCTCTTTCGGCTAACGAATTTATCTAAATGGTCTTCCTACATTGTCGAGTCTTTGGAAAAATATTCTGTACGGTACGAATCGAATGGTGTTCTGTACATTGACCAAAATATTTCTCTGTCAAATCCTTTATCTCTGCGACGCAATAAAATAGAGTGACTCTAAAATCGAGTTCTTCTCAATCGGCTATCTCTGGAGTTTTCGTCTCAACATAAATCTTGGATTTTGCCGCTGAATTTCCTTGTTTGATCCATCGTCATAATTTCCATGGGCAAAGTAAAGCAGGCTGAACAACTGTTGTTATAGAGGAATGAAATCTCCGGGAAGATTCACTATTTTATCCGTCGGAACAAATGGTCCGGAATAAAAGAGAATCAGATAATCACGCACGCACGCACTCTCTTTTTTTCTCGCTCTCTCATTCCCATTCACATACACACATCCCCCCACACACAAGTACACCCACACTTTTCCTCTCATTCACACACACACACACACACACACACACACACACACACACACACACACACACACACACACACACACACACACTCTCTCTCTCTCTCTCTTTCTATATCTCTTTCTCCCTCTTTCTTTTTCTTGTTCTCTCTCTTTTTTCCCAATCATTCTTATCCATGCACCAACACACAACACGTACATACATTCTTTCTCTCTTTCTCTTTCATTCTCATCAACACATGCTCTTTCTCTTTCTTTCTCATTCTTATCCACACACACACACACACATACACACACACACACACACACACTTTCTCTCCCAATCTCATTTACACACACACACACACACACACACTTTTCTCTCTTTCTTTCTCATTCTTATTCAAACACAGTAACATACACACATACACACAAAGGAAAACACACACACTCACCACACACACACACACACACACACACATACACTCTTTCTCTCTTCCTCTCATCCCCTCTCTCTTTCTCTCTCTTTTATATTTGCAAGCATCTATCTATCTATCTATCTATCTTAAAATGAAAAAGGTTCGCAAATGATTTCAAATTTGTTATTTACGTTTTTATTACTACTGCGTATATGTATATAATTTTTACGACACGTGTTTCGGACATTTCAGTCCTCTTCAGATGATGGAATTGTTGGTTGTGAATTGAATATCTTTATAATCAGGATTGGGGTCATAGATTGTTTTGGTTGATTCTGGTTTAATGTCTGTAGCTGTCTCATTGGTGTTAATTATCCGTTAAGTTTTTCAGTTGTTTTGTTGATAAACATTTTTGTTCTTTCTTCTCTTTAGTATATCTAGTATGCGTAAATGTGTTTTTATATTAATGTGTTTGCATATATATATGTATGTATTCTGTGTGTGTGTGTGTGTGTGTGTGTGTGTGTGTGTGTGTGTGTATGAGGGAGTCCAATGGATATGTCCATTATTTGTATCAGTGCGCGTGAACACATATATTTGTATGTATGTTTATATATACTTACCCTTGTACATACATAGTTTCAAGGGCCTTGAGTGGATTTTATGTGTGTGAGAATTTATTTATCCCCATGCATAGATGTATTTCTCAGCTCGTCTATGTATGTATGTATGTATGTATGAGTTTGTATGTGTGCATATGTGTGTAAGTTGTTAGGTTCTCTTTAATAATGATTTAAATCAATGAAGATTTTTCTTTTATTTGAAGTATTGAAAACTCATTCTTCTGGCAGGCTCTCATTATTTAAAAGTTTCTGTTGGTACATTCATAAAGGTGTTTCTATATATAAAGTTATAAGGTTATTTAATTTTACTTTTTAGTAGAAAGACTTTATTGTTAAGCGCTTGGGAACATCCGATATAGATTTAATTGCAGTTAGTACATTTATTACATAGAGTACATTTTTTTAATTGCAACTTAAATTTGTATTTATCATGAATGGTGTTTTGAGGTTTTCGAAAGTATAGGATTTTATTTTTATGATCACGTACACCACATCTTTTATTTTAGGATTTTGGGACCCCATTATTTAGATGAGGTTTGTGTGTGCTCTAAAGTTTTTCGGTTTTTGTTTTCATATATATATATATATGAAGTTTCGAAAGTATAGGATTTTATTTCTATGATCACATACACCACATCTTTTATTTTAGGATTTTGGGACCCCATTATTTAGATGAGGTTTGTGTGTGCTCTAAGGTTTTTTGGTTGTTGTTTTCATACATATATATATGAAGTTTCAGTTAGAGAAGATAAAAATAGACTTCTCTGCTTTTTTAGGCAGACATTTGTGATTGTTCTTTTTTTTAGCAAAAAAGACCCCTCCTCATAAAAAACAAAAACAAAAGCAAAAGCAAAAACAAATTTAAGAACGACATATTTACATTTTTAATTCATATCTTAAATGTCAGGATCATCAAGGCATGCTGACAGCTCGGATTCCCTTGGCTTTCTCTCATCCTTCATCCCTATAGACCATCATTCTCGGTAGGTCCTCTAGACAGCATCCAGTGTTCGCACTGAGTTGAGGAAAGTAAATATTTGCTGACCGGCCAATTCTGGGATGTGGGATGTCACCGAAGAAACTCGCTTGTGAGTTCCTCCCCGCTTCTTCAGCAGTGACCAGCGTGTCTTGTTCGTCTTTCCTAGATAGTTTGTGAGATGGGAGGTGGGCAGCCGTAAAATTGCTGTTTTGTAGGGTTGCTGTTTTGTAGGGTTGCTGCTTACTTTATTCAAAACAGTACCCAGCATCCTTATGTTGTTCCTATATTCTCGTTTAAAAAATGCATGTTTTTTTATTCATGCCTACACTCAGTGGCGTAGTGGTTAATGTGTTTGTAGTGAGATTGAAAAGCAGAACCAGAAGACTGCTGCCTCCGATAAGCTAACCGGGGTTCGTCGTTCAAAGCGATAACGAGTGGCGTGCTTTATATGCAAGCAGAACAGCCAACGTTTATGTGAATCTAGCAACCATCCCCGGCTTGATAAAAAAACAGGTGGTAAGCCGGACGAACGAGAGAAATAAAATGTAACAACGAAACTGTGTGGAATGAATTCCTTTCATAGCAACACCAAAAGGAAGAAAGAAAGAAGCAAGAAGTGACGAGCAAAATGGCCTACCTCTAAGCTCAAAACGAGCGCGAATGTGTCTTGCGTGTGGAGAGCCGGAAGTATAAAAAACGGAAGCATGAGCGTCCTTGGGGGTGCAATTTGTAGAACACGCATCTCGTCTCTGGTGGTACGGGGTTTGTGACATATGCAAATTTCGGCTTGCCAGAACAGGTATAAAAGGAGTAATCTCAGCATTGTTGAGTTGTTGCATTGCTGTTCAGAGTAGGACTGAGCAGATGAGTGTATTGACGCGGCAAGTGAAAAAGACAGAACCAGTGTATTGACGCAGCAAGTGAAAAAGAGAGAACCAGTGTATTGACACAGCAAGTGAAAAAGGCAGAACCAGTGTATTGACACAGCGAGTAAAAAAGAAAGAACCAGTGTATTGACGCAGCGAGTAAAAAAGAAAGAACCAGTGTATTGACGCAGCAAGTGAAAAAGACAGAACCAGTGTATTGACACGGCATGTGAAAAAGACAGAACCAGTGTATTGACGCAGCAAGTGAAAAAGACAGAACCAGTGTATTGACGCAGCAAGTGAAAAAGACAGAACTAGTGTATTGACGCAGCAAGTGAAAAAGACAGAACCAGTGTATTGACGCAGCAACTGAAAAAGACAGAACCAGTGTATTGACGCAGCAACTGAAAAAGACAGAACCAGTGTATTGACGCTGCAAGTGAAAAAGACAGAACCAGTGTATTGACGCAGCAAGTGAAAAAGACAGAACCAGTGTATTGACGCAGCAAGTAAAAAGACAGAACCAGTGTATTGACGCAGCAAGTGAAAAAGACAGAACCAGTGTATTGACGCAGCAAGTGAAAAAGACAGAACCAGTGTATTGACGCGGCAAGTGAAAAAGACAGACCCAGTGTATTGACACAGCAAGTGAAAAAGACTGAACCAGTGTATTGACGCGGCAAGTGAAAAAGATAGAACCAGTGTATTGACGCAGCAAGTGAAAAAGACAAAACCAGTGTATTGACGCAGCAAGTGAAAAAGACAAAAACAGTGTATTGACGCAGCAAGTGAAAAAGACAGAACCAGTGTATTCAAGGAGCAAGTGAAAAAGACAAAACCAGTGTGTTGACGCAGCAAGTGAAAAAGACAGAACCAGTGTATTGACGCAGCAATTGAAAAAGACAGAACCAGTGTATTGACGCAGCAAGTGAAAAAAACAGAACCAGTGTATTGACGCAGCAAGTGAAAAAGGCAGAATCAGTGTATTGACGAAGCAAGTGAAAAAGACAAAAACAGTGTATTGACGCAGCAAGTGAAAAAGACAGAACCAGTGTATTGACGAAGCAAGTGAAAAAGACAAAACCAGTGTATTGACGAAGCAAGTGAAAAAGACAGAACCAGTGAATTGACGCAGCAAGTGAAAAAGACAGAACCAGTGTATTGACGCAGCAAGTGAAAAAAACAGAACCAGTGTATTGACGCAGCAAGTGAAAAAGACGGAATCAGTGTATTGACGCCGCAAGTGAAAAAGACAAAAACAGTGTATTGACGCAGCAAGTGAAAAAGACAGAACCAGTGTATTGACGCGGCAAGTGATAAAGACAGAATCAGTGTATTGACACAGGAAGTGAAAAAGATAGAACCAGTGTATTGACGCAGCAAGTGAAAAAGACAGAACCAGTGTATTGACGCAGCAAGTGAAAAAGAGAGCATCAGTGTATTGACGCAGCAAGTGAAAAAGACAGAACCAGTGTATTGACGCAACAAGTGAAAAAGACAGAACCAGTGTATTGACGCAGCAAGTGAAAAAGAAAGAATCAGTGTATTGACGCGGCGAGTGAAAAAGACAGAATCAGTGTATTGACGCAGCAAGTGAAAAAGACAGAACCAGTGTATTGATGCGGCACGTGAAAAAGACATAACCAGTGTATTGACGCAGCAAGTGAAAAAGACAGAACCAGTGTATTGACGCAGCAAGTGAAAAAGACAGAACCAGTGTATTGACGCAGCAAGTGAAAAAGAAAGAATCAGAGTATTGACGCGGCGAGTGAAAAAGACAGAACCAGTGTATTGACGCAGCAAGTGAAAAAGACAGAACCAGTGTATTGACGCGGCACGTGAAAAAGACATAACCAGTGTATTGACGCAGCAAGTGAAAAAGACAGAACTAGTGTATTGACGTGGCAAGGGAAAAAGACAGAACCAGTGTATTGACGCGGCAAGTGAAAAAGACAGAACCAGTGTATTGACGCAGCAAGTGAAAAAGAAAGAATCAGTGTATTGACGTGGCAAGGGAAAAAGACAGAACCAGTGTATTGACGTGGCAAGTGAAAAAGACAAAAACAGTGTATTGACGCAGCAAGTAAAAAAGACAGAATCACTGTATTGACGCAGCAAGTGAAAAAGACAAAACCAGTGTATTGACGCAGCAAGTGAAAAAGACAGAACCAGTGTATTGACGCAGCAAGTGAAAAAGACAAAACCAGTGTATTGACACAGCAAGTGAAAAAGACTGAACCAGTGTATTGACGCAGCAAGTGAAAAAGACAGAACTAGTGTATTGACGCAGCAACTGAAAAAGACAGAACCAGTGTATTGACGCTGCAAGTGAAAAAGACAGAACCAGTGTATTGACGCAGCAATTGAAAAAGACAGAACCAGTGTATTGACGCAGCAAGTAAAAAGACTGAACCAGTGTATTGACGCAGCAAGTGAAAAAGACAGAACCAGTGTATTGACGCAGCAACTGAAAAAGACAGAACCAGTGTATTGACGCGGCAAGTGAAAAAGACAGACCCAGTGTATTGACACAGCAAGTGAAAAAGACTGAACCAGTGTATTGACGCGGCAAGTGAAAAAGACAGAACCAGTGTATTGACACAGCAAGTGAAAAAGACAAAACCAGTGTATTGACGAAGCATGTGAAAAAGACCAAACTAGTGTATTGACGCAGCAAGTGAAAAAGACAGAACCAGTGTATTGACGCAGCAAGTGAAAAAGACAGAATCAGTGTATTGACGCAGCAAGTGAAAAAGACAAAAACAGTGTATTGACGCAGCAAGTGAAAAAGAGAGAACCAGTGTATTCACGCAGCAAGTGAAAAAGACAAAACCAGTGTGTTGACGCAGCAAGAGAAAAAGACAGAACCAGTGTATTGACGCAGCAAGTGAAAAAGACAGAACCAGTGTATTGACGCAGCAAGTGAAAAAAACAGAACCAGTGTATTGACGCAGCAAGTGAAAAAGACAGAATCAGTGTATTGACGCAGCAAGTGAAAAAGACAAAAACAGTGTATTGACGCAGCAAGTGAAAAAGACAGAACCAGTGTATTGACGCAGCAAGTGAAAAAGACAAAACCAGTGTATTGACGAAGCAAGTGAAAAAGACAGAACCAGTGAATTGACGCAGCAAGTGAAAAAGACAGAACCAGTGTATTGACGCAGCAAGTGAAAAAAACAGAACCAGTGTATTGACGCAGCAAGTGAAAAAGACGGAATCAGTGTATTGACGCAGCAAGTGAAAAAGACAAAAACAGTGTATTGACGCAGCCAGAGGAAAAGACAGAACCAGTGTATTGACGAAGCAAGTGAAAAAGACAAAACCAGTGTATTGACGCAGCAAGTTAAAAAGACAGAACCAGTGTATTGACGCAGCAAGTGAAAAAGACAGAATCAATGTATTGACGCAGCAAGTGAAAGAGACAAAACCAGTGTATTGACGCAGCAAGTGAAAAAGACAGAACCAGTGTATTGACGCTTCAAATGAAAAAGACAAAACCAGTGTATTGACGCAGCAAGTGAAAAAGACAGAACCAGTGTATTGAAGCAGCAAGTGAAAAAGACAGAACCAGTGTATTGACGCAGCAAGTGAAAAAGATGGAACCAGTGTATTGACGCAGCAAGTGAAACAGATAGAACCAGTGTATTGACGCAGCAAGTGAAAAAGACAGACCCAGTGTATTGACACAGCAAGTGAAAAAGACTGAACCAGTGTATTGACGCGGCAAGTGAAAAAGACAGAACCAGTGTATTGACGCAGCAAGTGAAAAAGACAAAACCAGTGTATTGACGAAGCAAGTGAAAAAGACCAAACAAGTGTATTGACGCAGCAAGTGAAAAAGACAGAACCAGTGTATTTACGCAGCAAGTAAAAAAGACAGATTCAGTGTATTGACGCAGCAAGTGAAAAAGACGGAATCAGTGTATTGACGCAGCAAGTGAAAAAGACAGAACCAGTGTATTCACGCAGCAAGTGAAAAAGACAAAACCAGTGTGTTGACGCAGCAAGTGAAAAAGACAGAACCAGTGTATTGACGCAGCAAGTGAAAAAGACAGAACCAGTGTATTGACGCAGCAAGTGAAAAAAACAGAACCAGTGTATTGACGCAGCAAGTGAAAAAGACAGAATCAGTGTATTGACGCAGCAAGTGAAAAAGACAAAAACAGTGTATTGACGCAGCAAGTGAAAAAGACAGAACCAGTGTATTGACGCAGCAAGTGAAAAAGACAAAACCAGTGTATTGACGAAGCAAGTGAAAAAGACAGAACCAGTGAATTGACGCAGCAAGTGAAAAAGACAGAACCAGTGTATTGACGCAGCAAGTGAAAAAAACAGAACCAGTGTATTGATGCAGCAAGTGAAAAAGACGGAATTAGTGTATTGACGCAGCAAGTGAAAAAGACAAAAACAGTGTATTGACGCTGGAAGTGAAAAAGACGGAATCAGTGTATTGACGCAGCAAATGAAAAAGACAGAACCAGTGTATTGACGCGGCAAGGGAAAAAGACAGAACCAGTGTATTGACTTGGCAAGTGAAAAAGACAGAACCAGTGTATTGACGCAGCAAGAGGAAAAGACAGAACCAGTGTATTGACGAAGCAAGTGAAAAAGACAAAACCAGTGTATTGACGCAGCAAGTTAAAAAGACAGAACCAGTGTATTGACGCAGCAAGTTGAAAAAGACAAAACCAGTGTATTGACGCAGCCAGAGGAAAAGACAGAACCAGTGTAATGACGAAGCAAGTGAAAAAGACAAAACCAGTGTATTGACGCAGCAAGTTAAAAAGATAGAACCAGTGTATTGACGCAGCAAGTGAAAAAGACAGAATCAATGTATTGACGCAGCAAGTGAAAGAGACAAAACCAGTGTATTGACGCAGCAAGTGAAAAAGACAGAACCAGTGTATTGAAGCAGCAAGTGAAAAAGACAGAACCAGTGTATTGACGCAGCAAGTGAAAAAGATGGAACCAGTGTATTGACGCAGCAAGTGAAAAAGACAGAACCAGTGTATTGACGCAGCAAGAGAAAAAGACAGAACTAGCGTATTGACTCAGCAAGTGAAAAAGACAGAACCAGTGTATTGACGCGACAAGTCAAAAAGACAGAATCAGTGTATTGACGCAGTAAGTGAAAAAGACAGAATCAGTGTATTGACGCAGCAAGTGAAAAAGACAGAACCAGTGTATTGACACAGCAAGTGAAAAAGACAGAATCAGTGTATTGAGGCAGCAAGTGAAAAAAACAGAATCAGTGTATTGACGCAGCAAGTGAAAAAGACAGAACCAGTGTATTGATTCAGCAAATGAAAAAGACAGAATCAGTGTATTGACGCGGCCATAGATAAAGACAGAACCAGTGTATTGACGCAGCAAGTGAAAAAGACAGAACCAGTGTATTGACGCAGCAAGTGAAAAAGACAGAATCAGTGTATCGACCAAGGAAGTGAAAAAGACAGAACCAGTGTATTGACGCAGCAAGTGATAAAGATAGAACCAGTTTATTGACGCAGCAAGTGAAAAAGACAGAACCAGTGTATTGACGCAGCAAGTGAAAAAGACAGAACCAGTGTACAGACGCGGCAAGTGAAAAAGACAGAATCAGTGTATTGACGCGGCAAGTGAAAATGACAGAACCAGTGTATTGACGCAGCAAGTGAAAAAGACAGAACCCGTGTATTGACGCAGCAAGTGAAAAAGACAGAACCCGTGTATTGACGCGGCAAGGGAAAAGGACAGAACCAGTGTATTGACGCAGCAATTAAAAAAGACAGAACCAGTGTATTGACGCAGCAAGTGGAAAAGACAGAACCAGTGTATTGACGCAGCAAGTGAAAAAGACAGAACCAGTGTATTGACGCGGTAAGTGAAAAAAACAGAACCAGTGTATTGACGCAGCAAGTGAAAATGACAGAACCAGTGTATTGACGCAGCAAGTGAAAAAGACAGAACCAGTGTATTGACGCGGCAAGTGAAAAAGACAGAACCAGTGTATTGACGCAGCAAGTGAAAAAGACAGAACCAGTGTATTGACGCAGGAACTGAAAAAGACAAAACCAGTGTATTGACGCAGCAAGTGAAAAAGACTGAACCAGTGTATTGATGCAGCAAGTGAAAAAGACAGAACCAGTGTATTGACGCAGCAAGTGAAAAAGACAGAATCAGTGTATTGACGCAGGGAGTGAAAAAGATAGAACCAGTGTATTGACGCGGCAAGTGAAGACAGAACCAGTGTATTGACGCAGCAAGTGAAAAAGACAGAACCAGTGTATTGACGCGGTAAGTGAAAAAAACAGAACCAGTGTATTGACGCAGCAAGTGAAAATGACAGAACCAGTGTATTGACGCAGCAAGTGAAAAAGACAGAACCAGTGTATTGACGCAGCAAGTGAAAAAGACAGAACCAGTGTATTGACGCGGCAATTGAAAAAGACAGAAGCAGTGTATTGATGCAGCAAGTGAAAAAGACAGAAGCAGTGTATTGACGCAGTAAGTGAAAAAGACAGAACCAGTGCTATTACGCTTACTTTAGATCTAATACATTTGGGGAAGGTATGAACTCCCTTATCCTCGCTAGCTATCGGTTAAATAGTATCAGTACTACGTGGTTAGTTTGCTTTCTTTGTTTAATGGGATATCAACCTGTTTAATACCGAAGCCATCCTTGTTGAAGTTCAGCATTTTCTCCACACTACCATGAGGACTCCTCTCAGTACCACTTCTGCACGTCTATATGGATAGCTTTTAAATTACATAAACAAAAACATTTGAAATGACCAACACAATTCGTAAACTCCCTTTCATCTTCTTCTTTCCCTTACTCTTTGAATAAATGCAAACGATTCATCATTGTATATGTCGTTTTAAAATGTTTGTTCAATTGAAGATAGCTCCAACCAGAGCCGAAAGTACCAAGGAAAATATAGCACCTTTTTGAATTCATTTTTATCCAGATGTCAAATAATTCATGCAAAAGTTAAACGGATCACTAATAAGATAAGCGAAAGCGAAGTGTCTGTCTCATTTAATCAAACATATTTAAAAAGGAAAATGCAGTCTCTCTCTCTCTCTATATATATATATATATACGAGGTGCATACAATAAGTTTCCAGACTTTTTTCGTATGGGCACTTTTATTGATAGTACACACATGAAACTCTAGTCCCCTTCGAAGTACTCTCCTCCGGCTGCAACGCACTTGTTTTACTGTTCCTGCAACTTCTGGAACGCCCCATGGAAGTCCTCTAGTGTGAGTGTGTCAATGAACTTCGTCACAGCCTCTTTCATCTCCTCAATTGTCTCATAACTACAGCCTCTGAGCTTAGGGAATAACCAAAAGTCACAGGGAGCAAGGTCTGGACTCTAGGGAGGCTGAGGAAATGTCTTGCTGCCTATCTAGGTCAAATCGTCTTTGACAAGAATGGAGTTTTGGACTGGTGCAGTGGAAATGCCACTGACCTGATTTGAAAAGTGCTGGCCTCTTCCGATGGAATCTCTTCCTGAACTCCCTTAAAACCTCAACATACTAACCCTAACCCTAACCCTTTGGCCAATCAACTCTGGTGTATTAACTTCCTTACTCCTCCCACACCTCTCATCATTCCTCACAGACACCCTGCCTTCCTTGAATCTCTTATGCCACTCAAAAACCGATACCCGATTTATGCAAGATGGTCGAAAAGCAGTCTGAAGCATTCCATATGTTTCTGTGGCATTTTTTCCTGGTTTAAAACACAATTTTATTGCCTATCGTTCTTTTAAAGTGTCAGATTGCATTTTTGAAATTCACCAGCTGTGACAATCAGGCTTTAGTAGGGTGTATTCCAATTGCTGTTGTAGCTGTTGATTTGAATCTGAAATCAAGAGTCTACGACAATTTTAAATGCCCATACTAAAAAAGTCTGGAAACTTATCGTATGCACCTCGTATGTATATATAGACTGCAGGTTCAATCCTGACGACAGGTAACAATAAAAAAGAATACTTACGGTAGCTTAACACTTGTATCTGGTGATGGTGAAGAGAATTAATACAATCTACCCTCTCGGATTAAATAAAGGGATCGGCTCGAAGTTCCGTATAGTCTCCCAAATTCGACAAGAAAGACCTGAAGAAGGTCGAAGGATGCATCAGCCGAAATTTTGTGAATATAACTATAAAAATACAGATAATAGTCTGAATACTCTAAATGATAAACATTATCAAGCTTCACGGAAACGATTTAGACAAATATCTATATCTATATCTATCTATCTATATATATAGAGAGATTTAGATAGATAGATAGATAGAGAAAGCTCCGTGAAGTTAATCATTTGATTATTAAAATAATGCATAAGGCAACCCCGTGCATTAAATAAAGGGCTCAGCTCGAAGTTCCGTGTAGGCTCACGAATTCGACAAGAAAGACTTGAAGAAGGTCGAAGGACGCATCAACCGAAACGTTGTGAATATAACAATAAAGATGCAGACAATAGTCTGAATAATCTAAATGATAAAAATTATCAAGCTTCACCTCAACAATTTAGACAAATATACACACACACACACACATATATATATGTATATATATATAAAGAGAGAGAGAGAGAGAGAGAGAGAGAGAGAGAGAGAGAGAGAGCCCTGTGACGAGTAATTATTTGACTAATAAAGTAATATATAAAGCTACAGTTACCTCAGCTTTACCAACAGAACTACATTATCTAAACATATATAGTAGATAAAAGATTAAGCAGGCAAATCTTCTACGACAAAAGAGGATTTTGTGAAAAAAGCTCAAGCTTATGAGGGAGGTAAAATTAGCTGCAGATTATGTCTGGAAGAAAAATCATATATACATTAATAGGCTGAGAATAATAAACTACTGAACAAAAAAGATGGATTGATTTCTAATTGTTAACAGATATCTTCGTTGTCATTTGTCACTTGAATGGTTAAAAAAAAACTTCCAGTTTTGGGCCGTAGAATACACCGACTGCAAGACCCCTCCGATGAGAGTCCTGGATATTTATGCTAAATTGTTTGAATTAGAACTGTTTGACGAAACTGAATTGCTTGAAATAGAAATGTTTTTCATTATTAAACTGTACTTACATTTAAACTGCGTGATTATGCTAAACTGAATTGTTTGAAATGGAACTGTTTTTGACATTGAAACTCTACTAACACAAAACTGAATTGTTTATATAGAAGTGTTCTGACATTTAACTGTATGTAAAAAAAATCTGTTCTTATACTAAACTGAATTAGCTGAAGTAGAATTGCTTGAAGAAACTGAATAGCTTGAAATAGAAATATTTTTGACAATTAAACTGTTTACTCATGCTAAACTGAATTGTTTGTAATAGAACTATTTGCATAAGAATGGATTTGGCTTTGAATAATCTACAAGGGTTGATATGCTATAAAACCCAAACAACCAAACAACTTATCTTCTTCCTGTATTTGGACTGCTTAGATTTTTAAAATCAATGAATTATATTTCTTTTTTGTGTTTGAGTCACGTGAACCAACATAAAAGTACAGGAAAAATTTCCTCCCTATAAATACTGTGGATAAGCCATATTTTCTCATATTTCTGTTTGATGATTGTGATCCACCTACAATTAAAATAATTAATATATTTTGTTTTAGACCTGCTCTGCCAGAGAGGCATGGAGTAATTTTCTTATGTGAATTTTATATTCTTTTATATCGGGTGTGCGATGATGTCATTGATAACCCCTTCTATAAACCGACCTTCGGGTCATTGACCTTGTGTCAAGTCCTGTCTGGTGGGAGGTGAGACAAATATGAAGTAAGCAAGTAAATAAGTGTCTGTCTCACTCTTTTACTTTTAAATTCTCTACTTTCCTCTCTCACAATACATTTCAGTCCCTTGCATCTCTGCACCACTTCATTTTCTTTCTTTCTTTCTTTCTTTCTTTCTTTCTTTCTTTCTACGTGAGTGATCTGAAAGGAGTTCAGTCGCCTGCTGCTCCTGCTTTTTTCAACTCGTGAACACAATTAATATCGCCATTTTCAACTCATAAAAAAGAAGTGCCAATCTATATGTCAATATTACGGACATTTATTATTAGAACTATGTTCTTACCACTGTAAACACCAGATTTGATCAAACCTGAGCGTATACACACACACACACACACACACACACACACACACACACACACACACACACACACACACATATATATTATATATATATATATATATATATATATATATATATATAAAGTGATTTTTATTATTAGATATCGGTCACGCTACACAAATAGTGTTTGTATTTGTAGGCATGAATCAATGGTGGAAATTCTCAACCTCAAAATATAATACATTAGAATGAATAAGGACGCCTTCAGAAATCAAATAAAAGAAGGAAAAGAAAAAAAAAAAAAAAGAAAACACATTCTACGTTTTGGCCGCGTGCAGAACGACAAACGCAATCTCTGCGTTCACAAACATTTCTAATGGACAATGTCACATGCTGTGAGGCTACTGTCACATAAAAAAAGAGCCAATAAAAAATAAATTAATGAGATGGAATGATTCTTAACGTCTTTTCCTTATATGTCCAAGTCACGACAAGGGGAGAAGAGAAGGAACGAAGCGAGGAAGAAAGAAGACAGTAATGACAAAAAAGATTTGAAAAAAAGGGAGGTGGGTGAAAAAGAGAAAATTATGATATATCAAAAGTATTCCTTTTAATCTGCCGAAAGTTTATGCAGAACTTTCTCATGAGTTGCCGTATATTTTTTGGTCGATGATCCGAGCTTTTCTGAATATTTTGTAGAGTTTGTTGCACAATTCTTGGTGGATCACCATTTTCTATAATTTCTTCTTTATCATTATCATCTCTTTTAGAGTTTTTTTTACATCAGTATTAGCTGATGGTTTTTCACAGGAGTTTGAGAGACAGCAAGTCTCCTCAAGTCTCCAGGACTCTTGTCAGTACTCTGGCCGTTCTCAGTAATGCTGTCATTTGGATAGTCTCTACCTGTCCTCCAACTTCCAAGTCCTCCAGGCCTTTTAATAATCCTTTAGTTATTGTGCCAAAAGCACCAATCACAATTGGTACAATCGTCACTTTCATGTTCCACAGCTTTTTCAATTCTCTAGCAAGGTCGAGGTACTTATCCTTCTCTTCACATTCTTTCAGTTTTATTCTGTAGTCAACTGAGATAGCAAAGTCGACAATTTTGCAAATTCTCTTTTTTTTTGTTAATTATTATAAGGTCTGGTCTTCTGGCCGATATTAGGTGATCCGTATTATTATTATTATTATTATTATTATTATTATTATTATTATTATTATTATTATTATACTCCTTGTGAGTTTTGCACATCAGCGTTAGCTGAACTCTTTTCAGTATTCTGGCCGATCTCAACAATGCTGTAGTTTGGATGGTCACGGCTCGTCCTCCGATTTCTAACTCTTCCAACGCCTTTACCAAGCCTTTAGGGACCGTTCCACGAGTAAAAATTACAATTGGTATCAGCGTCACTTTCATGTTCCATAGCTTTTTTTTTAGTTCTCTGAAAAGATCCAAATACTTGTCTCCCTTTTCGTTTTCTTTGATGTTTACTCCGTGGCTCGCCGGGACGGCCAAGTTCACTATTAGGTAGATTCCCTTTTTTTGTTAATTATCATTAGGTCTTGTCTTTTGCCCGGGATTAGATGATCTGTTTGTTACTCAAAATTTCAGAGAAATTTATGCACCCCATTCTCCAGGACGGATTTTTGTTTGCTTCATTTTCTTGCACAATTCCCTATGGATCACTCAATTGTGTCTTGTGTTGTATTTTTTTTATGCTAGTTTGCAGCATTCATTTATTATGTGATTAATCATTTCGTCTTTATTACTATATAAGCTACACTTGCTATTCTGTTGCGATTTTTCTATTTTCGCTTTGGCACTGGTGTTCCTCATGGCGCTTTTTTGCGCTGCTATTAGAAGAGATTCAGTTTCTCTTTTAAAGTTTCCCTTTCGTAGCTATGTTTTCATCTTTTCATGTGTGATTTCATCAGTGTGTCGCTTGAAATATCCCTTTATATTATTATTATTGCTGTCGTTGTTTTACTTCTTGCTCTTGCATAATTCTTAGTGGATTATCTTTCCAACCCAACCATGCCTATTTCTTTTATGCCTGTGTGCTGCATTCACTTATTATATGATTAACCATTTCAGCTCAGCAGCCAAGTAACCTACATCTGCTATTTGTCAATTCTTCTGCGTTATCTATATAGAGTTTGCAAGATTCACTTATTATATGATTAATAGTTTCGTCTCTTTCACCACATAACTTACACTTGCTATTCTGTTGAGTGTTATCAACTTTCGCTTCGATATAATTGGTCCTTATGGCGTTGTTTTGCGCTGCTATCATAAGAGATTCACTTTCTCTCTTAAGGTTTCCCTTTCGTAGCTATGTCCTAGTCTTCTCGTGTGAGATTTTTTTCCCTTTAGTAATCCTTTAGTTACTGTTCCAAACGCACCAATTACAACAGGTATAATTGTCACCTGCATGTTCCACAGTTTTTTCAAGGTCGAGGTACTTATCCTTCTTTTCACATTCTTTCAGTTTTATTCTGTAGTCAGCCGGGACAGCAAAGTCGACTATTTTGCAAGTTCTCTTTTTTTTGTTGATTATTATTATGTCTGGTCTTCTGGCCGGGATTAGGTGATCCGTTTGTATGTTAAAGTCCCATAGGAGTTTATGCGTGGCATTTTCTTGGACAGGTGCATATACCATTTGTTAGTATGGTCGAATTTAAGTTTCTTACACATTTCCCAATGAATCACCTTGTCTCGCCTTATTATTATTATTATTATTATTATTATTATTTAACTCATTTGAAAGTTTTTCACACCAGCATTAGCTGATGGTTTTCAACTGGAGTCTGAGTGACAGCAAATCTCCTCAAGTCTCAGTATTTTGGCCAATCTCAATAATGCAGTAGTTTGATGATGATTTCCACTCGTCCTCTTATTTCCAAGTCCTCCAGCCCCTTTAATAATCCTTCGGTAACTATACTAAGAGCACTGATTACAATTGGTATAAACGTCACTTTCATGTTCCACAGTTTTTTCAATTCCCTTGCAAGATCGAGGTATTTATCCTTCTTTTCACTTTCTTTCAATTTTACTCTGTGGTCAGCCGAAACATCGAAGTCCACAATTTTGCAAGTTCTTTTTTTGTTGATAATTATAAGGTCTGGTCGTCTGGCCGAGATTAGGTGATCCGTTTGTATGTCAAAGCTCCAGAGGAGTTTGTGTGTCTCATTCTCAAGGATTATGCTGGGTTGTGCATGTACCATTTGTTCGTATGGTCAAATTTCAATTTTTTACACAATTCCCAGTAGATCACTTTGTCCACCCAGTTGTGTCTAGTCTTATACTCTTTCTGTGCCAATTTGTTGCATTCGCTTATTATTATTATTATTATTATTAACTCCTCTAGAGTTTTTCACATCAGTATTAGCTGATAGTTTTTCACTGAAGTTTGAGTGACAGCAAGTCTCCTCAAGTCTCCAGGACTCGTCTCAATATTCTGGCCGTCCTCAGCAATGCTGTCGTTTGGATAGTCTCTACCCGTCCGCCAACTTCCATGTCCTCCAGGCCCTTTAATAATCCTTTAGTTACTGTACCTAACGCACCAACCACAATTGGCACAAGCGTTACTTTCATGTTCTACAGTTTTTTCAATTCCCTAGCAAGGTCGAGGTACTTATCCTTCTTTTCATTTTCCTTCAGATTTATTCTGTGGTCCGCCGGGACAACAAAGTCAACAATTTTACAGATTCTCTTTCTTTTGTTGATTATTATGAGGTCTGGTCTTCTGGCCGGGATTAGGTGATCCGTTTGTATGTTAAAGTCCCATAGGAGTTTATGCGAGTCATTTTCTAGGACAGGCGCCGGGTTGTGCATATACCATTTGTTTGTATGGTCGAATTGAAATTTCCTTTCTTTCATAATTCGCAGTGGATCATCTTTTCCACCCATCCATGCCTACAGTTTTATTTATTTTGTACCAATGGGCCGCATTTGCTTATATGTTTAACTATTTCATCTTTGTCACCACATAGCCTCTATCTGTTATTTGTCAATTCTTCGGCGTACGATCAATGATTGTCTATATCATTATTAGCATTGTTCAGCTGCACCATTTGCTTCAAATTTTATAATGGTGAATATGGAGATTCTTGCAATTGGAAACATTATTTTCAATTAGCCAGATTCTTTCCATTAGCATCAGCTTTCTCTTCGCATGTCTTTGAAAATCGACGCACTTATTTCTTTCCAAAGAGCCATATTATTCCCTGAACCGAGGAACGTGTTGTAATACATTTATAAGCATTAATGCGAGTTCGTCGGAAGTCCACTCGGACATTTTCACAGACGTCATCACTCAGATGCTGACGGATGTTTCAATTAGACAATGTATCTCACAATCCGAAATTAACAGCAAACGCAGAAATGCTACGGAAGCTTTATCACTGTCACGGGGAATTTTTTTTTGGAGGAGAAGGGAGGACATTAAATTTTAACGAGGTCATCAAAAAATCTCCCATGATGAGAGTTTTTTTTTAAAATTTTATACGTCAGACGTTATGAAGAAAAGAGTTCTCGGTGATTATGAAATGAAAGTAATTAACGAATCCTGAAAATGTTACAATGGAAGATGACATCATGAAATGATGCGTCATCATCATCATCATCATCACAGAGTTCCTTAACTCTCTCTCACTATCCGTCCCAATCGTCCTCTAGATTGCATCCAGTATTTGCATTGAGCAGATATATGTAAATTCTTTCTGATCGCCCAATCTTAGTGTGTCCATAAGAAAACTTTGCTTATAAGTTCATTATTACTTTTCTCGCTGTAACCCACATATCTTGCTTGGATGGTTTTTGAGATGGGAGGTAAGTGGCTGTACAGCTGCAGTTTTGTGGGGCGTTGCTTCCATGATTTGTTCGAAATAGCACTGAGTATTCTTGTGTACCTCCCATCTACCTTCTTCTCGAAGCGTTTCGTTAGCGTTCAGATGGTGCATCCAAACAATAGTACTAACATAGCCAGAGTTGAAGGATATCTCGTTTTATCTTATAAGAGAGATCAATTGCAGTCAACACTTTTGCTATGCGTATGTTATTGTCATTTTCACTTGATGAGATATTGCTGCTGAGGTATGTAAATTAGTCAACTAATTTTAGAGGCTTGACACTTGAAGTGGAGATGGCTCCTTCTTGTTTAAAGCGCATATAAAGTCGGTGACTGTAGCCGAGGGCGACCCGAAGGCTCCCTTTTCGATAGCTACTACACCGAGGTGTAGGGGAGGGCGCTACTCCTTTCCCTGGATTGCCCCACTTTACCCTTGATACGTACCTTATAATGCTGAGTGTTAAAGCAAGGAAATACCAAGTACCATTTTTTGAGTCTTTGCTATGACTCGACCTGGGATTAAATCCCGGTCTAAGACCTCATTGACGAACCGAACCAATTTTCAAAGAAAGAGGAATACAATTGATGTTAGAATTATTCAGTCCTACAAAATATTTGAACATTTTAAAAGGAAATGCGAATATTTTCATGTAATTACTGAATTTGCCAATAATAAAATATTCCCTATTTTTTCTCTCTTCTTTCGTTTACATCTCCCTACTACGTATGAATTCTTTAAGTATTGTGCTATATAAATTTACATGTACCAATAATTCATTTATATACTTTAAGGGTCGGTATATATATATTCTTAATAAAATAACTCATCTTAGATGTAGAGTGATTGTCCTTCAATGTAAGATCCAATTCCTTCACTCTTGCATGAACAATAAAGTTGTCCCTGACTATATCTTGAGACGTATTTCAAAAATAAAATGCAGTAACATAAGCAATGTGGAATGTGCTTTTATAAAAGATTAAATCGTCTTTTTTCTGAGTTCCTTATTTCCGTCAAAACCCATTTACAGATTCTATAGGAGAAAGCTTGGACCTCCCTTTGCTTCTTTGATATAATCCGCTTTTCAAAATATTTGTCCAATAATGGTAGTAACACACAAAACAAGATTCTCTTTAAAAATAGGAGTTTCTTATATTTCCTTATAAGGAGGAAGTTCGGCTGCGTGGTGACATCTAATAGACATATATTTAATTTTTCTTCCTATGTATTGTCGGATTGTGAAACATTGGTGTTGTCAAGAGGATTCAATTTTTGCGTGCACCCCCCTCACCCGCTGATTCAGTTACGATTTTTTCTGAATTTGAGTTATTGTTTTCACAATTACTCAAGTTTTCTCCGATGTCTCAGCCTTGTTTGACTTATTTGAAGACACGTTTAGCCGACCAAGCTCATGGATTTGCTGATACTACTGTTGACTCAAAGGGATTCTTGTGGCAGAGGAATCACTTCGAAGTGGCTAATAGCTTAAAACGCAATACTGAAATCCTGTTTATTAGACCGGATAAGGGTGTTGGCGTTGTGATCCTGAATCGTTCTGATTATATTACAAAAATGGCGACTATTTTGAACGATACAACCAAATTTCTAAAACTCGGTGATATATCCGTTGATGACACCCATAAATTGGAAATTAAGTTGCAGAAGCAGTTTCTTGAATTATTCAAGAAAACATTTATTTCCAGAGATGTTTATGATCTAATCCGTCCCATAGGCTTGCAGAGACCAAGAATGTATGGATTATCAAAACTTCATAACTTCAAAACTTCCCTCTGCGACCTATTTTGTCCATGTGTCATTCCGCACAACATGCATTGGCGAAATGGCTCATTAAGTTACTTAATCCTGTTTTAGAATTTTATTCAGGATTTTGTGTTGGCGATTCATTTTCTTTTGCTTCTATTATTCGTCAACTCTCTCTTTGTGTTGACTCTCAATTTTTGGTGTCTTTTGATATTGCTTCGTTGTTAACTAATGTTCCTATTGATGAAGTAATTTCTAACTGTACTGACTTTTTATACCGTAGTCCCTTGATGTCCGTTCCTTTTTCCCCTGAAAATATTTGTATAGAATTGATGGAATTGACTACTAAGTCAGTTTCTTTTAGTTTTAACAGCGCCATGTATCGCGAGGTAGACGGTATTCCGATGAGTTCTCCTCTTGGCCCTATACTCACGAATATTTTTGTCGGATTTTTTGAGAGACTCCTTTTTGATACTTTCCCTAAGCCTTACATCTATTTACGTTACGCTGATGACACCTTTGCTTGTTTTAGTTCACGTAACGAAGCTCTGTTGTTCTTCCATAGTTTGAATGATTTACATCTTTCCTTAACTTTTTTCTATGGAGGAAGAGAAGAGCAATAAATTACCGTTTTTGGATGTGTTGATGGAACACTGTTCGCCTGCTTTCTTGACTTGTATATATAGAAAGCCTACGTTCATTGGGTTGTATCTGAGTTGGGATGTTTATTCTCCTCAGTCGACCCGATTAAGTGTTTTACATTCAGGGCTTTAAAGATTTGTTCAGATAGCAAGAATAAAAGTGAATTTGAGCAAACGAAAAATCTGTTTTTGTGTAATGGGTATCCCGAGGAAGTCATTCCTGATACTATTAACTTGACTATAAATAAGTTCGGAAAGGAGGTGCCCGTGGTGTAATGGTTATCGTCGTAGGAATTGATCACGACGATACGAGTTCAAATCCTGGACGAGACTGATTGCATTTCACATAGCACATACCCTTGGGAAAGGTATGAATCCAATTATTCTCCCTCCAGCTATGGGTAAATAGTAGGACAGATTAGGTTCTTCAGCCTTGGTGAGGCAACTAGTCTAGGAGAAGGAAAACTCTGAACTCAAACCTGTTAAACTCCGCTTAAAAATTGACCTTGTGTCATATACTGCCCGAGCAGAGGGGTTGGTAAATATATGATAAATAAGTTCGGAAATGACAACAGGCCATTTGGCCCTTCTAAATGTCCAGTTTATGTTAGACTTCCTAGAATTGGTTCTGCTAGCCAGTTAATTGCCGACAAAGTTACTTCTTTTGTTGCACGCTGTTGTAATGCAGTTAATGTTCAAGCTATCCTTACAACCAGAACAACATTTCGCTCTATCCATAAAGATGTACTCCCTATCTTTCAACAAAGTAATTTAATTTATAAATTTCAATGTTGTTGTGATGCAACATATATAGGACGTACTTCCCAACGTCTTGAGATAAGGGTGAAACTGCATGTTCCTCGAGGAATTCGTGATCGAACAACATCCAGGCATTCGCAAATGTTAGATTTCGCCATCTGTGAGCATTTAAATGCTACAAATACCTGTACGGCTAATTACAATGATGAGTGCTCTGCTGCTTTGCACAGAGCGAGGGCCAAACAACATCTGAATGTCCTTGAGGCAATTTATATTTTGTTTAATCACCCGTCTCTGTGCAAGCAGAATCCAAGGCATGCATTACAGTTTCTTGAAGATGTTTCTGGCGTGACTTAGGGTTTTTTTTCTCCTCCCCTTTTGGCTCACCAACATTTTTCATATCACCCCCTTTTTATTCAATTTGTTCACACGTTTGGTTTTTAAACGTTCTCCGGTTGTATCACTTGAAAAATTACCGAATGAAAGAGCTCTAGTGGCATTTATGATAAAATATTCCCAATTTTTAACTCTTTCATTTACATCTCCATACTACTTATGATTTCTTTAAGTATTCTGCTATATACAAATATATATATAAAGTCATCCACAGACAGACTGTTTCGTTGTATCACAATTCAACAGTGTGGCTAGACACGCGAGATGCTTCAAGCTGGGATCAAAACCTAGCTGAATTTATGCCAGTTGAACATCTTATCGCACATGCATCAGCAACTTAAGCGTAAGCGAAGGGATTTAACGTATATGTATTATTTTTCTTTTCTTTACATATATGCTTAACGGCTACCGAATGCTTAATTCATTAGAAGAGCTTTGCCTTACGCGAGTGGCAACTAGTAATTCATTCGCGAGAGTACTCAAACCTCCGGGAGTAGGTGGGTGGCTGTTGCATATCCATATCAATAACACGTTGATCTTGTGTCGCACCCTGCTTATGCGGAGAAGAATATATATATATATATATTTGTACCACGTTCCACAATAATTCGTTCTGCAGCCATTATATATATATATATATATATATATATATTGGGTGAGCATAAATATGCTCCTTGATGGCCCAGCGGTTAGAGTGTTCGCCAATGGCCCGGGAGACCTGGGTTCAATCCCAGGTCGAGTCATACCAAAGACTTTAAAAATGGAACTTGATACCACCTTGCTTAACACTCAGCATTATAAGGTACGGTTCAAGGGTAAAGTGGAGCAATCCTGGGAATGGAGTAGCGCCCTCCCCTATACCTTGGTGTAGTAGCTATCGAAAAGGGAGCCTTCGGGTCACCCTCGACTATGGTCGCTAACTTTACTTATAGTATCAAAACACTGGAATATGTTTTCTAATGATGGTGGCATAATATACATGAGCTTATAATATTCTTTTTCTCACCCTACTGCAACATATGTTTATGCGCTGCTCACTGAATATATATATATATATATATATATATATATATATATATATATACCTAAGGAAATGGACTTGATGAGCCAAGATCAAATCTTGAACGGAGCTGTTTGTGTTTCCCTTAGTCTCAATCCCCTTGGGAAAGGCATGTAATCTTTCCAGCTCTGGGAAAACGGGAGTTCAAACTGGTAGGTTTAGCGTGGGCAAGACAACTCGTCTAGAAGAAAGAAAGACTCAAAATTAAAAGCTTCGAAACGTTTGTTCTTCGGAAGAATCTGTGGTATATTGGTGCACCATTCTTCTGTTATCAGCTCATCCGAAAATGTTCGACAGGCATTCACAAGCCGTCACTCTTTTAAGGATATCACGTCCAACGGTTCGCATATTTGATTGAATTGTTGGAGTCTCATACGTCAGGATCAACGGGATAGTCCACCACACACACACGCGCACACATACGTATATATATATACACGCATATATAATGTGCCCTTATACACCGGGATTAATGGGATAATCTACCACGCAAACACGCAAGCACGCATGTTTGTATATATACGCACACACACATATAGTTGGACCCACGTATGTCGGATCAACGGGAAGTTCACCACTCACACTCACACAAACACACACACACACACACACACACACACACACATATATATATATATATATATATATATACAGACACACACACGCAGATGTAGTTGGGCCCTCATACATCGGGATCATCGGGATCAACCATTACACACACACACGCACACACACATCTACGTATATATATATGCACACACATATATAGTTCTACTCACATACGCAGATCAACGGGAGAGTCTATCATATATACACACACAAGCACACACACACACATACAGATATACACAGACACATATATACACAACTATATATATATATATGTGTGTGTGTGTGTATATGTGTGTATGCACGTGTGTATGTGTATAGGACTCTTTCGTTGTTCTCGACATATGAGGACCCAACTATATGTGTGTGTGTGTGTGTGTGTGTGTGTATGTGTGTGCATGCCGAAAGATTAGAATATATTATGATAAAACATCTCACGGCTCTGAATTCACGAAATCGATTGACAGACAGAATAACTACTTTTTACTGTTAAAAGTATCTTACATTTGAAACCGTATGACTGTGTGCAGATCATTATTATTACAGAAGAATACTTAAAACCATAAAACTGTGTACAAATTATCAGTATTAGATAGGTATAATCGGGACCATACAACAGTGTGCGAATTATTTGTATTTGATTGGAATACTTGAAATCATATAACTATGTGCAAACTAAAAATTAGAGAAAAAAATTGCAATTAAAATATGCTACAAACATTTAGAATATGAATGCTATTTCAGCAGTAAATAATTCATGAGGAGTTGATGTGCCGTTAAACGAATAATAACGCCTCGCTTATCAGGAAAATAGGTACTCTGGACAATATTTTTAGAAACTTACTAATTAAACGCTTCATTGTTTCAATTCTTGTAAGTGATATTCTATGTACCTGGAATAGCTGCGCTATTCTGGGAATTGAGCCAAAATAAACGCACCACAATTTATCTATGGCAATGAGTACACATTTATCAACGGAGCGTAAGCAATCTCTCTGTCGTTTCATCACACCTTTCCAGTAATGGTGATCAGTAAAAGAGTTGAGAGGAAGTAAGAACAATCGGGACTCTTTATCCTTTCTTTCATAGATTGTTGAGATATTGTTTTTTAACGGCGGAAAACTTTATTTCTCTATCCGTTCACATTGAAAAACATAAACTGCGATATTTAAAGGGATTTATTCTCACGTCTGCCTAAAGAAAGAGTTTTTGCAGACGGTTCACGAGATGTTTCATGTTTTGATTTCAACTTTCGAAATGCTTATGATTGAATGCAGATGATAGGGAGATTTTTCCAAACATTTAAACGCATGTTAAAAATAAGTAGAATATTTTCTTTTATTAGATATTAATCTTAACAGAAAAGTCATAAGGTATTGTTAATTTTTTTTGGCATATCAACCATTGATGGTTATTTAATGCCAAATGCTGTTTATATATATATATATATATATAGTTGGCGACCTCAGTCGAAGGTGACCCAAAGGTTCCCTTTTCAATACCTACCACACCGAGGTGTAAGGGAGAGCGCTACTCCATTCCCTGGATTGCTCCTCTTTACTCTTGACCCTTACCTGAGTGTTAAGCAAGGCGACACCAAGTACCATTTTTTGAGTCTTTGGCATGACTCGACCGGGGATTGAACCCCAGTCTTACATATATATAAAAACTAATATATATATATATATATATATATATATATATATGTGTGTGTGTGTGTGTGTGTGTGTATAAACATTCATTCTTTTAAGTTTATTGATTTATGAAAGAACCTTGTTAGAACGATTTGGTTTGGTTTGGTTTGGTTTTACGGCATACCAAACATTGTAGGTTATTTATTGCCAAATCCAGTTTATTCATATATATTAGGTATGTATGATTTGTAAACATAAGTTAACAAAGTTAAATAGTTCCAAGTGTTGCTATGTATCACTAACAATTCAATTTAACATCAGTCATTTGTTTACACACTGTTAAAAGATCAAACAGTTCTATTTCAAAAGATTCAATTTGGCATAAATCAATAAAGTTAAATGGTTCCAAGTATTACTATGTATCACTAACAATTCAATTTAGCCTATTTCATTTGTTTACACTCAATTTAAATGTCCAACAGTTCTATTTGATCCAAAGATAGGACCTTATCAGGTGCTACCACTCCAGGCAAGAGTGGACCTGGGGGCGATGGCAACGAAAGGGTACACTACATTCCCCAAAACTCCGGCATTACTGGGACCTCATCATCAGATTGTTTGATGTCATATTTAGTTACTCATGGGGAGTCTTACTCCTCTGCAGAGATGCAGTCGGTGTGTTCTTAGCCTCAGTCGACTGATTTGTTTATACCAATATATAATGTACGATTGTCGTCATATCCATTAGTTTAATAAAGAATGTTGTCTTATCAATGTGTCTTTGATATATATATATATATATATATATATATATATATATATATATATATATATATACGTCTGTTTGGAGAGCACCTGCTTTAATGTCTTTTCATTAGATGGGGGCTTGACTGGCTTGTTTGTTTTTTAATATGGATTTTTCTCTGTTATTTTCAAGAGGCGGCTCTTCAAATCAGCAGCGACTTGTCAAGATTGTTTGTTTGTTTAGCTGTTTGTAGTTGTCATATTTTTATTTTAAATTTCATCTATCTATCTATCTATCTATCTATGTGTGTATGTGTGTGTGTGTGTGTGTGTGTGTGTGTGTGTGTGTGTGTGTGTGTGTGTGTTTTATAACACAATAGATTTAGTTAACCATTCTGAGAATTATTTTTACAGATAAGTACAATTCCTTGTTTGATGGTCGCACTGACTGAGACGTTGCTATATATTTGCAACGTCATCTCACTTTTCCAGCTGAAACAACATTAAACTCCCAGAATCTAGATTTTGTGAACTGGTAAGTTAATCAGAAAACAGTTTAACTCAGTGAGTGAACAGTTCCTTATGAGGAAAATATTGTCCAGGCAAATCAACATAATCGGGAAATATACGAAGATCTGCGAGGGCAAGGTATAAGAAACTGGTAGTCGCCGATTATCTTTGCAACCAGATCATATCCATCATTTTCGTTTGTTCTACTTGTAATGTTTCGTAGCTGAAAAATTGCACTGTTCTACGGAGTGGTTGTTTTCCCAGTATCTGTTGTACTTTCCGAGGATATACATAGAAAGCATTACCTTTGAAGCCTCGGCTTTCACTCCAGCTTCGTAGTTGAATTCAGTCCGAACACCAATAGGAAAAGAGTTTATTCCTTGGACGAGAACTGTTTATCTTTCACCCAGAGGTTATTTATCAAAGTCAAGTCTCTCCAGCTTTCGTGCATGTGTGTTTCAAATAGACACTGAACACTTGCCGTGCATCAGGTGCCAAGAATTGTGAGCTTGTACGAGATTGCATCAAATATCATTCAATTCTCCGTATCGATTGTCCAATTTGATTCTGCCAATTTGGCTCCTACCGGAAAATGGAAAAAAAGCGGGCAGCACTCTGTGAATCGCCATGGTTGCAATTTACAAAGAATTTAAAAATTTGTGGAAAATATTACAAAGCTTATTAGGTTTCTTTTTAAATTTCAATACTGATGGCGTTATCATATCATCATCATCAAGTCACGCTGCTAGCACGGATTTCTCTGACTCTCTCTCCCCATTCGTCCATATCATCGATTGCTTCCTGTTGTTCTTATAGACTACATTCTGTATCTATATAGAGCTGTTTTAGGTAAGTTCTTGTGGGTCAGCCAACACTGGCACGTCCGTGTGAAGGGGTCCATGAGAGAACATCATTTATGAATTAGTCCTTGCTTCTCCGGCAGTGTCCCGTACGTCTGGTTCGTCTTATTTGGATGGCTTTAGAGATAGAAGGTAGGTTGTTTCGTAGGATGTTGCGTCTAGGATTCGTTCAATATAGCTCGTAGCATCAAATCCACCTTTTCAGCCAATCTGATGCCAATAAGAACAGCCGTGTCTCTTTCTGTCACCCTCCAGGTGGGTGAACAAAAAATACTTTACTATCCGCTACTCTATGATTAGAATAACAAACTGTTGTTGTTGTTCTTCTTCTTCTACTTCTTCTTCAAAAATTTACAATTTCGGCCCATTAAAAAGTGAGAGGTGTTTTGGTTTGGTTCGGTTTGGTTTTGTGGCACATCAATCATTGTTGGTTATTTAATGCCAAATCTATTTTTATACATATAAACAGTTCTATTTCAAACAATTCAGTTTAGTATAAGTATGGTTTGTTGTTTACACTCAGTTAAATGTTAAAATAGTTCCATTTCAAACAATTCAGTTAAGCATAAGTACACAGTTTCAATGTCAAAAACAGTTCAATTTCAAATAATTCAGTTTAGTATTGTCACGCAGTTTAAATGTCAAAACAGTTCTATTTCAAACAATTCAGTTTAGCAAACGTACATAGTTTAGTTCTATTTGACCCAAAGATAGGGCCCTACCAGGTACCACCACTCTGGTCAGAGTGGGCTTGAGAGCAATGAAAGGGTACTCCGCTTTCCCCAAAGCTCCAGCAATACTGGAACTGCACCATCAGATTGTTTTGTGTCATATCCAGGAGACTCGTTAGGGGAGTCTTACTCCTCTGTAGAGAAGCAGTCAGTCTATTCTATAGAATACGGTTTTAAGTCGAAGAGCCAACTATCACAACAATCTCACGATTGTTTCGAAAAGGAAGAGTCGATAAAATTGGCCAGGTCATTGGATTTTCGGGTTTGTTTTTTGTTTGTTTGTTTTCTTTTTTGCTGAGCCGACTCGTAGGTTTCCTTCAAAACCGGCGGTCGACTTTTCTTAGCGTAAAGTTTATCGTTACTGGAAATGTAATCGGCGACTCGTGTTCAAATCTTGGACAAGTGTTGCATATTTTACCTTTGACAGACCCTTCAAGTAGGGATCTCTAAACAGAATATTTTGGCTGTGTAAACAAGAGGACAGCTCACGTAGGTTGACAGCCAGAAGCAGGTCGCGTAAATCACGAATCGGAAGAAAGCGTAGGCGTAATGAAACTATATATACACGGGCACCCACAGACAGAACGATTTGTCGCGGTCAGTCAGTTAGAGATTCAGGCAGTCTAGGGGTTCGGCTCGCGGCTAGCGCCCCCTCACCCCGAGGGCTACTCTGGCGGACCCCGGTTGAGAACCTCCCGTCAAAGAAACAATGACATAAGGCCATGAATATGGAATCACAACGTGGGTTAAGAAAATTTTTGCCGTCCTCGGCTAATCTGTGTCCGCGCCCTTCGTCTCTCTCTCTCTCTCACACGCCTACAACCAACTTTGACCCTTGAAACAAAGAAGAGAGTCATATTTCAATATAGGAATGTGTTACGGTCTCATCATTCCTTCATTATGACCCTTCATTCACCACGGCAATACAACGCAAGGCTGTTTGTATTTCCCTCCGCTCTAATGCCCTAAGGCATGAATCCATCTGTTCTCCTTCCCAACTATTGGTGAACACTAGAGCTGATCGGGTTCTTTAGTTTGGCCACCAGTCTAGGAAAACTCGGGATTCAAACCAACTTTACTCCGTTTAAGAATTGACCTTGTGTCGTATCTTGTTCGTGGCGGAGGGTCGGGTAAACTCAAACTTCTCTTAAAAAACATAAAATAGTGGAGAGGTTGATTAAAAGGCAACACTGGATGGGGTCCGGACCGCTACTGCTTGAATATAAACAAAAACCAACAGAGTCGATTTATTTACACATTTCTGTATTTTTCTATCTCAAAAGAATTTCAAATAATCTTTATTTACTTCGTTGATGTAACATTTAATTTATTTAAGAAATTTTCGGTAACACAATTATCTCTTACTGTATCCCGAACGAACAACGCAAATTCTATAGCGTAAATTCAACAACAATGTTTTAAATGTTTTCCTGGTTAAAAACGTCAAAAGTCGATTAGTTCATATATAAAACTTATAATAAAACCAAATGGACCGCAGCTGTAAGAAACTCAAGCAGTTTTCTAAGTGTCGGAAGAAAAAAACAAACAAACAAACAAAAAACAAACAAAAAGTAAAAATAAAAACAGGGTTTCGTACTTATCGATTAGCGGATCAATATACTAACTTACTATTGGAACATTCCTACCGCTACAATAAAAGAACGTTGAAAAATGAATTTCGACATTGTTTGAAATTCTCAGTTGAAGAAATCTGTTTGTTTGTTTAGGCTTTACGGCATATCAACCTTTGTAAGTAAAGTTGGCGACCGTCGTCGAGGGCGACCTGAAGGCTCCCTTTTCAATAGCTACTACACCGAGGTGTAGGGGAGGGATACTCCTTTCCCTGCTCCACTTTACCCTTGATGCGTACTTTATATTGTTGAGTGTTAAACAAAGAAGTATCAAGTACCATTTTTAAAGTCTTTGGTATGACCCGACCTGGGATTGAACCCCGGTCTCCTGGAACATTGGCGAACACTCTACCCACTAGGCCAATGATCCGGTTACTTATTACCAAATCCTGTTTATATATATTTATCAAATATATATGATTTGTTAACACATTTTGTAAACAGCATTTTTAAACAAGCCCGAGCTATTTTTTTTTTTTGCACACAGTTAAATAGTTTCAAGTATTTTTAACACAAATAATTCTATTTACTATCAATCATTTGTTTGCTCATTGTTAAATGATTTCAAGTATTGCTATGTAACAATAACAATTAGATTTAACATCAGTCATTTGTTTGTCCACCGTTAAATGGTTATACATATATAATTTGTAAGTGAGAATTTTGTTGCTAATTTTATTTTTTAAATGAGTTAGAATTTGTTTCCACAATTAAGTATTGCTATTGTTTCTACACTGTTAAATGGTTTCAATTATTGCTATTTAACACCAATTATTCTATTTAATATTAATTATTTTTTATACTCAGTGAAATGGTTCCAAGTATGGCTATTTAACGATAATAACTCCATTCAATACTATTCGGTCATTTGCACACAGTTAGATGGTTCCAAGTATTGCTATGTAATACCATTAATTCAATTCTAGTACACAGTTAAAGAGTTTCAAGTATTGCTATTCATCACTAATAATTCTGTTCCACATTACTCATTCGTTCGCATCCAATTAAATGGTTTCAAGGATTGCTATGTAACACTAACAATTCATTTTAATATCAGTCATTTGTTTGCATACAGTTAAATAGTTTAACAGTTCTGTTTGACCCATCGATTGGGTCCTTATAGATACTACCAATCCGGGTGAGAGTGGACCTGAGAGAGAGAGAGAGAGAGAGAGAGAGAGAGAGAGAGAGAGAGAGAGAGAGAGGGAGAGAGAGAGAGAGAGAGTATAAGTGCTAGCGAGAGTGAGCATTTGTGCATGTGTAAGGAAGGAACGTGATGTAAGTTTTCAGACGGTAAATATGTGTGTGTGTGCACGCTACAGAGACCATGCGTGGGTTTATAAGTGTAAGAGAGAGAGAGAGAGAGAGAGAGAGAGAGAGAGAGAGAGAGAGAGAGAGACACACACACACACACACACACACACGCACATACACACACACACAGACAGCAGTCATGTATGAGTATGGATAAAAGAGGGATGTACGTGTGTGTGTGTGTGTGTGTGCTTGAGACTGGGACTGAGTGTGGAATAAAATGTTTGCGTGTTTGTGAGTATGTGTGTGCGTCTGTGTGTAAGTAAGAGGCAGACGGACAGACAGACAGAGACAGAGACAGAGAGAAAGACTAAGTGAATAAGCGCGCGTAGGAGTGGGCGTTTGTGCGTGTGTGACTGAGGGAAGGTGAATATGTTTAAGAGACAGCGAGTGAGTGTGTGAGTTTGTGTGTATGTGCGCTTGTATGCATGTGTGTGTATATGTATCCGTGTGTGTGTGTGTGTGAGACAGAGATAGAAAGAGTGTGAGTATGTGTGTTTTACAGAGACAGAACCTCTGTGTGTGTGTGTGTGTGTGTGTGTGTGTGTGTGTGTATGTGAGTAATATGAGGGAGACCGTCAGACAGTGTGTATGTATTGGAACAGGAAAAATTTCTGCGGGTTCAGTAGTCGATGACGCTTTCTCCCAAATAAAGCGGGTGAGAGGGTACGTGTGTCTTTTTCTCCGGCGGGAAACGATGACACCAAGATACACTTCAAAAAACCAAAAAACATCAGAGAAGACAATATGATTTGGACAACACTCGGCTGGGAAACACATGGTCTTATCATTCATATAACAGGTACTTTACTGCGAACTTCATTGAAAACCAGGTGTACTCCTTCATACCAAAGGTCTTCTCAGATGGCAACAGGAAAATGTACACAGCAAGGATTGAATTGGAATGGTTTTATGAACATGAAAAATGCATTGCTTTGCTAGTTTGGCAACCATACTTTACAGATATCGATTAATTAGTTGGTTATGTTTTACACTATATCAACCATTATAAGTTATTTAATGCCAAATTCTGTTTATACAAATGCATTAAATATATTTGATTTGTAAATGAATAGTTTCTAGGTAACGTTTTTAAACGAGCTCATCTGTTTGCACACAGGTTAAATGGTTCCATAAAGTAAAGTTGGAGACCGTAATCGAGGGTGACCCGAAGGCTTCCTTTTTGATAGCTACTACACCCAGGTGTAGGGGAGGGCGCCTCTCCTTTTCCAGGATTGACTCACTTTACCCTTGATCCATTCCTTATAATGCTGAGTGTTAAGCAAGGAGGCATCAAGTACCATTTTTTTAGTCTTTGGTATGACTCGACCTGGGATTTAACCCAGGTCATAGTTCCATACTTGCTATGTAATACTAACAAGTTAACATCAGCCACTTGTTTGCACACAGCTAAATGATTTCAAGTTTGGAAAATGATTACATATTTCAATTAGACCAATTGCTTAGACCCTAACAGGTACAGAATGAACCTGGGAGTAATGGCAATAAAGGGGTACTCCACATTCCCCAAAGCTCTAGGACTGGAACCTCACTATCGGATGCGGTTTAGTATCATATCCAGAATACTTATTGAGGGGCTTTACCCCTCTGCAGAGATGAAATCGGCGTATTCTACAGCCCCAACCGACTGGGCTGTCAAAAGATATCAGTTCCATAGAGCGCTTAAGGAATTGTTGAACCAACACGTTTGCCTTCTAGAGCATTCAACGGATAAATTACAGAAGTTCTAGGATCTACCATTGTGTGGCCTGAGTATAACATTAAACTGTATCTGATAGTCAGGCTTCAATTCTGAAGCTCTGCAGAGTTTGAAGTGTCGATTCTTTGCCATTACTCCCAGGTCCACTCTGATCCGTAGAGGTAGTACCTTTGAGGTTCTTACGTAGGGGTCAAATAGATATGTATAAAAATTATTAGGATTGAATAAGAGCACATGAAATCATATGTACAAAAATGATTATCATTAAAAGGAATTAACAATATAATTGACTGGTCTGTTTGCAGGGCTTTGAACACACCAAATGAATCCTCTACAGAGGATTAAGACACCCCTAAAAAGAAACGCCCTGGGTAAACTGCATTTGTTGGTGAGGCTCCAGTCCGGGTATTCTGGAGAGTGGGGAGTATCCATTCATTGCCATTACTTCCAGGTCCACTCTGACACAGGGTTATAATACTTAAGGTCCCATCTATTCAAAAAATTTTGATATCATCGAGACCATATAACAGTGTGTAAATTATCAGTATTAGATAGGAATACTTGGAACCGTATGTCTGCCTTGTCGGCGAAGCTCAGAATACGCTGACTGCATCTTCAACTGACGAGTATGGCCTCGCCAAAAGTGGCGTCCTGCGTATGTCATTTAACTATATTCGGTGGTTAGTCACTAGTTCTGGAGCTCAGCGGAATGTAGAGTACCTTTTTATTGACACTATCCTCTGATACACTCTGATTTAGAGTGGTTGTACCTTTTAAGTTTCCATCTATGGGTTAAATAAACTTGTTTAAAAAGTATTAGGATTGAATAGGAATGCTTCAAACCATATTAATGCGTGTAAACAAATTATAGTCATTAGAAAGGGATATTTATTTGAAATCTTATAACGGTATACAGACTTATGATCCTCTACGGATCAGAGTGGACCTGGGAGTAATGGCAAAGAATCGACACTTCAAACTCTGCTGAGCTTCAGAATTGAAGCCTGACTATCAGATACAGTTTAATGTTATACTCAGGCCACACAATGGTAGATCCTAGAACTTCTGTAATTGATAATTAAAAAGTTGAATAAAAAGTGATTTAATTGGAACTTTTAAAACATAAACATTACAATCAAACATTAACAAATGAGTTAGATTTAAGTATTCAATAATTCATGAGGGGTTCATATGCCGTTATAAACCAAACCAAACTAAAACCAAACCAAGCCTTATCTTCGTGGAACCAGATTCAAATAGAAAATTTTATAGTTCTTGTAGAGTCAAATTTAAATAAGGGTTGCCAAGCTGGAAAAAGACAAAACAAACAAACAAACAAACAAATAAAAAACAAAAAGAAAGAAAGAAAAAAAACAAACAGACAAATAAAAAACAAACAAAAAGCAAATAAAAAACAAAAACAAAGAAAGAAAGAAAGAAAGAAAAAGAAGAAAGAAGCAAATAAACAAACAAATATATAAACAAACAAACAAACAAACAAACTAAAAACAGATAATTTTATTACTTTCTCGACCGATATCCTGAAAACCAAACTTAAAAAACAAAAAACGAAGAACAAAACTAAATATAACATTTTTATGATATTAATAATTTATCTATCTTTATTCTTTAATCATAAAAGTGTTTAATTAACTTTCAAGTAAGAACAAAACATTGTTTCTGAAGTATCTATATTTTTAGAAACACTCTATATATTGTACTTTGACGAAAGTGGTTTTCTGAAGATGATAATCTTTGGTTTCAACTGGACACGAGAATCATCTGATACGGGAAAAAAGTTCTGATAAGAATCTTTCTTTCTTTCTTTCTTTCTTAAGTAAAGGTTCGGGGACAGCTGTTTATTATTTTCTCCCTACTCAACTCGATCTTGATCGAATTCTCGGCTAAAAGATAAAGAAAAGAAAAGAAAAGAAAAGAAAAAGAGGACTGACAATGTAAAGGACAGGAGTTTGGTAGAGAGCGGTTGTTTGTCATTTTCCATTGAATTTTGATTCAATTCCCAGAAACAAACAAATAAAGAAAACTTATCTGTTTCTTACATTGGCTTCTTTTCACGAAAATAATCACGATGTCAGAAGGTGTTCGTGTTTCTCGAAAACATTACTCAGCTTGGATGAATAAATATGAATACAGGAAAGAGTGATGCACAAAAGGTTTGCACACATTTTATGCTTGCGAAGAGTTCTCTAATTTTATTCTTTCTTTTCGTTGTTCTTCAAGGAATGCAAGGAAAGTTGGAGAAAATTTGTTTCTTAGGGATTCACAAACAATGGATTCCTTTTCGCACTGATTTAGCAGGTTTTCTCCCTATTCGCTTTTAAATAATAATAATAATAATAATGATGATAATTTATTAATGCATTTCTTTCGGTATTTATCACTTGTTTTCCGTTTTACCGTTAAGCCTTTTAATTTTATTTTTGGAATTACTTTTTGAATGAAAAAACAAAAAACAAAACAAAAAAACTCTCTCTGCTTTTGGCAGTTTTCGTTTTTGTTGTTTTTTTTTCTATTTAAATTTTTTTTTCATTCTCGATTATTTACTTTTAACATTTCTTCTGTTCATTCTAATTTTTCTTGACCGATTTTTTTCATTGATTCCTTTCTTTCTCCCAAGCTGTTCTTTTTTAATTACATACATACATACATACATACCAACATACGAATATTTTCCCTTTCTTTCTTTCTTTCTTTCTTTAGTTTGTTTGTGTATTTGTTTCTCTCTCTCTCTATATATATATATATATATATATTCAAATACCTCCGCACGACCAGGATGTGACACAAGGTCAATTTTGTTAATGGAGCTTAACAGGTTTCAATTCAGAGTTCTACTTCTTGACTGGTTGCCATACCAAGGTTAAAGAGCCCAGTTTGGCCGACTATTTACATATAGCTCGAAGGAAAATATGCATACATATATATATATGTTTCTTTTTTCTATATACATTTATATTTTCTTTCTTTCATTTATTCTTTCTTTCTTTCTTTCTCCTGTTTGTGTGTTTGTTTCTTTACACACACACACACACACACACATATATATATATCTTTGTTTCTTTTTCTATGCATATTTATATTTCTTTCTTTCTTTCTTTCTTTCTTTCTTTCTTTCTATTTCCCTTTCTTTCTTTCTTTCTTTCTTTCTATTTCCCTTTCTTTCTTTCTTTTGTCGCCTTGACCATCTCAACTGTTTTCTCAACTCTTTCTTTTATTTCCCGCACCTGTAAACAACGAGCGTTGATCTCTGATCCGGAAGATCCTCTGTTATTGTATTTTTGGATCAGCGCCCGGCACGGCATCAGGTAATACTGAAAAATGTGAGAGTGATCTCACCAATTAAGTACCTTTCAAGCTTGCATCATATTTGTGCTGTTGCGAAAAAAGTCGACTGAAGTAACACACGAGGCGAGAATGTTGATTTATTTACAATGTAATCTTCATCCGAACGAAACTGCCCTAATTACATGAATATACGCCAAACGACCTTATCTATATCAAGGTCACTTTGCACACACACACACACACACACACACACACACACACACACACACACACACACACACACACACACACACACACACGTATACGTATCTGCTTGTTTCAAATATCTTTTTGTACTACACTCTCACCTTTGAAGACCGAGTTATCTACCTTAGCTTTTAACTCTCATCTTCTGCGTTCTGGCTTTTCTTCTTTTGTTTTACAAAACCCCTTCTAGGAATTACCGTGACATGTATGAGAAAATGAAGAAAACCACCTGCAGGAATTTAGTTGGTTCGTTCAGTTCTGGCACATCGCTTAATTAAGAGAAATGTGGAGTTGGAAGACTGAATTGCGTCAGGCGAAGAGGTCCTGCCTATCATGAATTTTAACGTTCAGAATACTAGGATTTAAAGAGACTTGAACACCTACCGCTGATATTGGTTGAGAATGCAGAATCATCTTTGCTACCGACAAGATAATAAATATACTAACATAGATGCAAGCCCAACCACAATGAATAGAGTTGGTTTGGTTTGTTTGGGTTTTATGGCATATCAGCCATTGTAGGTTATTTAAGGACAAATATTGTCTATAAATATATATAACCTGTAAACGTTCTGTTGATAACATTTTTAAACGAGCATAAGTTCATTTTTTTGCACATAATTAAATGGTTTTAAGTATTGGCATGTAGCACTAACAATTTAACATTAGTCATTTATTAGCACAAATTTAAATAGATATACATATATGATTTGTAAGTGAATACTTCGTGGGTAATTTCATTTTCAAATGAGTGAGAACCAGTTGTTTGCATACTAGTATTTTGTTTGTTGTTTGAATTTTATGGCATATCAATCCTTGTAAGTTATTTAATGCCACACCCGTTTTTATACAAGTAAACAGTTCTATTTCAAACAATTCGGTTTAGCATAAGTACACAGTTTAATTGTCAAAAACATTTCTATTTCAAGCTATTCAGTTTAGTAAAACAATTTAGTTTAGTATAAGTATACTTTTTGTTTACAGATAAATGTCAAAACAGTTCTTTTTCGAACAATTTCAATGTTAAAATAGTTATTTTTCAAAGAATTCAGTTTAGTATAAGTACGCAGTTTAATTATCAAAACAGCTCTATTTCAAGTAATTTAGTTTAGCATAAATACGCAATTTAGATGCAAAAACAGTTAACTCTCGAAATCACGGTTTAGTTCTACTTGACCCACAGATAGGACCCTTATCAGGTGCTAACACTCCGGGCCAGAGGGGACCTGGGAGCGATGGCAATGAAGGGGGTACTCCGCATTCCCCAAAGCTCCAGCATTATTGGAACCTCACCATCAGATTGTTCAGTGTCATATCTAGGTCACTCGTTGGGGTTAGTCTTACCCCTCTGCAGAGGAGCAGACCGTGTATTCTACAGTTCCAGCTAAGTGGGTCATAGGACACTCGTTGAGGGAGTCTTACCCCTCTGCAGAGAAGCAGTCGGTGCATTCTACAGCCCCAGCCCACTGGGCAACATACTAGTATTGTTGTTGTTTCCACCAAGTTAAATGTTTTCAGTTTGTTTAAGAGGCGACATCTCCACACCAAATGGTAGGTCTCTGAAATTAGGGGACAAATTCACCTACCTTGGAAGCTGTGTCTCATCTACGGAAAATGATATACGTGACTAGCGAAGGCATGGACTGCTATCGATAGGCTATCGGTCATATGGAAGTCAGACCTATCCGATAAAATAAAACAAGCAGCGTTCGTGTAGATGCACCACATGGACACTGACTAAGCGTATGGAGAAAAAGTTTGACGGAAATTGCCCTAGGATACTACGAGCAATATTGAACAAATCCTAACATCCCACAAAACAGCAGTTGCTTAGCCACCTACCACCCATCTCTAAAACCATCCAAATTAGACGAATAAGACATGCGGGACACTGCTGGAGAAGTAAGGACGAACTCGTCAGCGATGTACTCCAGTGGACCCCTTCACACGGACGAGCAACTGTTGGGTGACCAGCTAGAACCTATCTACAACAGCTCTGTACTGTTACTAGATGTTGCATGGAAAACTTGTCGGGAGCGACGGACGATAGAGACGAGTTGCGAGAGATGGTCAGAGAAATCCGTGCTAGTAGTACGATATGATGATGATTAAATATTTTCAACTATTCCTATGTAACATTCATAATTCTACTCAACACAATTGACCCATTTGCACACAATCAAATGGTTTCAAGTATTGCTATATAATACCAATAATTGAATTTAGGCACACAGTTAAAGATTTTCAAGCATTGCTATTCAACTGTAATAATTTTATTCAAGATTACTCGTTCGTTATTTTAGGTAAAATCCTGTTTATATATATATATATATATATATATATATATATATATATATATATATATATACATGTATATATATATATATATATATGATTTATAAACACATTTTGTTTGTTGATAACATTTTCAGTTGGTTGGGTTTTATGACATATCAACGATTGTTGATAATTTAATGCTAAATCCTCTTTATACATATACATTAAATATATATGATTTGTTTTGGTTGGGTTTTATGGCATAGCAACCATTGTATGCTAATTAATGCCAAATCTTCTTTTTACATATACATTAAATATATTTGATTTGCTTTGGATAGGTTTTTATGGCATAGCAACCATTGTGGGTTATTTAATGTCAAATGTTGTTTATACATATATATGAAATATATGATTGGTGAACATATTTTGTTGATGACATTTTTGGTTTGGTTTGGTTTTATTGCATATCAACTATTGGAGGTTATTTAATGCCAAATCCTCTTTATACATATATATCAAATTTATATGATTTGAAAACTTGTTTTGTTGTTAACACTATTCATTAACTTGCGCACAGTTATGTATATTTGGTTTAATTGCATATATATATATATACATATATATATATATATATAAACTATAAAACATATAGCAATAAAAACAGGATAAAGATACATGTCCAGGAGTTTCATGTTGTCGCTCTCCTGAGGATCGACAACATGGAATTTAGAGTTGTGAGTTTCATCCTGTTTTATTATTTTATTCTATTATTGAAATATTGCAATATTGCTTCGCATTTGTGTGCATTGAGAACTGTAAAGATTTTACAGATTAAAGCGATTTTAGCGTTACATTTTAATCATAATTATATACATATATATATATCAAGCTATAATGATACCACGGATTCTCTTGACTCTCTCTCACTATCCATTTTTCTTTTCCGTCACTCTTAGTTAGTCCCCCAGACGGTATCCGGTATCCCTAAAGAGCTGATCAATATAGATCTTTGCTGGTCTGCTTACACTGGTGTGTCCATGAAGCAAACTTTGCTCACGAGTTCGTCATTGGTTCTCCTGTAGTGTCTAGCGAGTCTTTCTTACACCCAAGTAAGAAGTTCATCCTTCTCCATTAGTGCACAGAATGGTTTGTGAGATGGGAGGTAAGTGCACAGATGGTTTGTGAGATGGGAGGTAAGTGGTCGTTCAGATGCTTTTTTGTGGGGTGCTGTTTCCATGATTTATTCAAATTAGCACGCAGAATCATTCAGTAATTTCCCTCTATTTTTTTCTCTAAGTGTTTTGTTCAAGTTCAGATGGTGCAGAATTCTGTTTTTTTTTTAAAATCAGAGATTAGATTTTTAGATGTTCGATAATCTGTGGATAGTATTCCATGCTTTTCCTGTGCATACGATGACATCGCTTTCAGTTGATGAACTTGGCTACCTAGGTATATTACATGGTCTTTAAGAAGCTTTTTATTTAACGTTGAGATAGTTCCATCTAATCTAAAACTCATGAATTCTGTTTTATCTGTATTTGAATCAGTACCACTGTATGGCTGCACAATTTGCCCGCTAACGAAATCCTCGGAACAAAAGCTAGATGGGAACTACACAAGGAAGCTGCATGCTGTTTTGAACAAAACCCGGAAGCAGCGCCATAGAAAATAGGTGCTGTATGGTCACTTACCCCCCATCTCACAATGCATCCAAGTCAGATGAACAAGACATGCTGCGCACTAATGGAGAAGGATGAAATTTCATGAATTTCTACACATGGATGTCCCAGTGTTAGCTGACTAGCGAAAACTTGCATTCATCAGCTCTGTGCTGATACTGAATGTTGTCTCGAGGACTTACCAAGAGCGATGGCCGATCGGGACTGAGAGCGAGGAACCTGTACTATCGGCTCGCGTTGATCATAATGATGGGATAGGGCTTTTCTTTAAATCATGAAAGTGTTTATTTAACTTTCATATTGTTGTTTCGAAAATACCTATATTTTTGGAAACATAGAACGATGGTCGATGGAGTCGGATGTCGAGACAGAGTCAGAGGAATTCGAGCTGAGGGTAATTATATATATATATTCTTGTGTCATGAAGATGGAAGACCATCAAATTTTATGTCAAAGTTTGGGACAATGTGACAGAAATATCTAACAAGTTAACACCGGCCTATTGAGGTCAAATTCTCTCCAAAATACACGTTTTAGATGGTAGAAGCATTTTCAAAGTGCAGCGAGACTGTTGCAGATAAATTCCGTTCTGGTTAACAAGCTACTTCACGAACTGACGAAAAAGCGATAAAAGCAAGTATTCTCATCAGATCCGATCGATGTTTGACGGTAAGAGGGATTAGTGATGAATCAACACTGATAAACTATTTTTTGATTAGGGTTGCCAACCTGAAAAAATGTCTCATAACTTTCAAGACAAAAATTCACCAATTTCACACTCGTTTTAAACAGGTAAACACTTCATACTTAGTTACAACATTAATGTCTTAGCCAATTTTTTTATTTTCATAGTTCCAAATCATTTTAAACATCATCTCAAAGAAAACTATTTGACCCCCCTAGATGCAACTCAAACAGGTACAACCACTCCTGGTCAAAGTGGACAGAGGAGTAATAGCAATGAAGGAGTGACTCTAGATTCCTCAGAGCTCAGGATCTGAAACCTCTCCACCGGATGCAGTAATACTCGGGACGCCACGTGTAATTGCCTTTTAATGTACATTTGACGAATGAGCAACAGTTAAATTCATTTTTCATCTCTGATTCGAGGAAATGTCAAAACTTCATGAGTATCCATAAAAAGAACTATTTCTTGATTGACGTTTAGAAAAACGGCTGGAGTGCAAAGTTATTTTTATCTCTGAAATTACTTTTCCATGCTAAATTTATTGTAGCGCCAAGGCTGTACCTACGAGTTTTGTTTAAGTCGTAGATGCCACGTTGAATCTATCTTACATTTTGCTTCTATTTCTTCGTCCCCTTTACGAGATAGAAGATAAAATCCTCGACAAAAAATCTACTTTAAGAAAATAGCTATTCGTAAAGACTTCGCAAACAGAGAAATATGGTGCGTTCAAAAAGCATCTCGACTTATGGCATTATAAGCGAATAACTACCGTGAAGCTAGCGGTAATATACCAGCTGTTTTTGAACCTTGATAAGGCAACCAGTATTGGAGAAGGAAAACTCTTGATTCAACCTCGCTGCACTTCGCTTAAAATGACCTTGTGTTGCATAGCAGATGGTCTAATCCCCTAATTTTCAATAGCCCAGTCGGCTGGGGCTGTAGAATATACCGACTGCATCTCTGCAGAGGGGTGAAACCCCCTCCTCCAACGAGTGACGCTAAACAATCTGATGGTAAGGTTCCAGTTATTCTGAAGTTTTGGGGAATGTAGATTAGCCTTCATGGCCACCGTTCTCGGGTCTACTCGTACCCCAAGTGGTAGTACCTGATAGGGTCCTATCTACGGGTCAAATAGAAGTGTTTGATATTTAAACCAAGTGCAAATAAATGACTTATGCTAAATTGAATTGTTTGAAAAAGAAGTGTTTGATCATTTAGCTGTGTGTTAACAAATGAATGATATTTAACTGAATTATTTGTGATACATACTTGGAACTGTTTAACTGTGCACAAACAAGTGAATAATGTTGAATATAATAATTAGTGTTAAATAGCAATACTTGTAACCACTTAACTTTGTGCAAAGAAATGATTAATATTGAATAGACTTATAAGTGTTAGATTGCAAAAATTGAAACCATGTAACTGTGTTGAAACAATAGCAACACTAGTGTGCAAAAAAAAAAAAAAAAAAAATTAGTTTTAACTCATTTATAAATGAAATTACCGACAAACTAATCTCTTACATATCATGTATGTCTATTTAGTAGTTTTGATTGTTTGAGCTCTGTAGCTGATTTTTCGAACACTGAGGCCAGGGCTCCAACCTCAGCAGGACCCGCCCCTTTTTTACCCGCGCGAAGAGCGATGCGGTTTGTGTATGTGGTTTGAGTGTGGGTCATGGTTATCTTTCGATGGCTGTTTTATTCTCTTCTATAGAAGCCACTCTTATAGAGGAGCAGCAGTAGTTCCCCGATCGAACTAACGATCCTGAGCGTAAAGTCGTCAAACTCACGTCCAGGACCTGTTTAGGTATTGAGTTTGGTCGTCCATGGGTTTATTCAAATACCTTTACGTACATCATGCTGCTTCCCATGTGTACGTAAAAAAAAAGGGGGGGTAATTTTGATTTAAGTTTTCTTAAGTTTTAACTTAGTTAAAGTCCAAGATCAAGGTACTTTCGTCAGACTTTCACTGGTACTGAATTTTTGCTTTTTTTGGCGGCATTGGGACATTTTCCTAGGCTTTTTAGTTTTTCTTCTATACTACCGTTGGGAACCGAGGAGGCTTCAGGAATTATAGAGCTTTTACAAATGACTTTTTTTTGGGGGTGGTAGCATTGGGTGTTTTGGGCTTTTACTTTTTCTTCTAAACTACTGTTAGGGCTTTCTTTAAGAATTTTTAAATTATATTATAGAAGAGATTCAAAAACGTTTTGCCGTGTTCGCTGACAATTGGACAGAGTCTTATAATCAATTTGGGTTTATAGTAGAGTAAGCGTGTCTTTACATTTAAAACGCATAGTTTAAGCATTATTTTACAAACAAAAATACAGCATAGCCACATTTAACGTAAGAACCTTAAATAGAATAGGACAACTACCAGAGCTAATCGCATCGGCCGAAGAACATAAGATTGACATAATATGCATACAAGAACACAGATACACGCACACCGAAGATATCAAATATCACGAAACTGGCAATGGATGGTCGCTCGTCACTGTATACGCATGGAAAAACTCTGTCAACGCCGCAGTAGGAGGGGTAGGATTACTTATAGGACCGAGAGCATTAAAAACGCTAAATAGCATTGAGAAAATACAACCTCGAATGATGGCAGCTACTTTTAACGGCAACTCCAGAGCAACAATCATCTCCTGCTACAGCCCTACCAATGTTAGTGATGAAACTGAACTAGTCACCTTCTACGATGAGCTATCCTCATTAGTGCGTAGCATCCCGAAACACAACATGTTAGTCATTGGCGGAGACATGAATGCCCAAATCGGGAAAAACGGAAACAACAAATACAGCCTCCACAACACGTCAAATAGGAATGGGCAACATCTAACAGATTTCATGATAGAAATAGATTAGCATGCCTCAATACAAACTACCAAAAAAGGGAGGGAAAACTATGGACATACACGTACGCAAACAATACTAAAGCTCAGATAGACTACGTCCTTATAAACAAGAAATGGAAAAATAGTGCAATAAATTGCGAGGCATACTCCTCTTTTGAGGGTGTGTCCACCGATCACCGAATAGTCACGGCGAAAATACGGTTAAGCCTACGAAAAAACGCCAAACGAACAGCGACCACCAAACACTATGACTGGGCCCTATTGAACAACAGAGATATAAGAGATAAATACGTATTAGAATTAAGAAACAGATTCGAAACACTACAAGAAAAGACGGAAAAAAGTACACCAAACGACGAATATGAAAATTTCATCAATGCACACCTCGAGGCAGCAGCGAAATGCATTCCAACAAAACTCAAAACTAAATATAGAGTCCCATGGGAAACTTTAGGGGTGAGAGAAAAACGTGCACTAGTGAAAACAGCCTCCAAAAACTATCGAAAAAACCCAACAAACACAAATGCCTCAAAACTAAAAACGGCACAATATCAATTAGCAGGCATATATATAAAGGAACAGACAGAATACATTCAAAATCAGATAGATAAGATTAGAGACTCGGTGGAAGATAGACAATCTAGGATAGCCTGGCAAACAATAAACGAAGTGAGTAGAAGAAAGAACACAGCCAAAACAAAACTGAAAGCAGCAAACCAACAAGAAAGAATAAAACTGTGGAAACAGCACTTCGAAAATTTACTTGGAAACCCACCAAAAATAACACATGAACTAATCATCAGAATAATTTGCAAACAATTAGACATTAAACTAGGACCGTTCACACAAGAAGAACTCGACTCGGTTCTCAGAAAAATTAAAAATAGGAAAGCTGCAGGGCTGGACGAAATTCCCCCGGAAGTATTGAAGACCAGACAATTCGACAACATACTGCTCCGACACTGCAACGCAGTATACAATCAAAATCCGATAGATAGATGGATGAAGGGATGCATACTCCCTTTCCCTAAAAAGGAGGACCTCGGATTAGCCAAAAACTACCGAGGCATAAAACTTACATCCATAGCAGCCAAAATCTACAATGCCCTGCTACGAAACCGCATAGAACCCAAAATCGACAACATACTTAGGAAAAACCAAAATGGCTTCCGAAGAAATAGATCCACGACCTCACAAATATTAACCATCCGTAGAATCCTTGAAGGTGTACGGGCAAAAAACCTACAAGCGACATTAATATTTGTTGACTTTACCAAGACTTTCGATTCCATTCACAGAGGAAAGATGGAACAAATCCTACTAGCGTACGGCATACCTAAAGAAACCGTAGCGGCAATAACGATTCTCTATAGAAACACTAAAGTACGATCACCAGATGAAGACACAGAATACTTCGACATTGTAGCAGGAGTTCTACAAGGGGACACGCTGGCTCCGTACTTCTTTAGAACATCGATTGACTAAATCAGAGAGAATGGCTTCGAACTGACGAAGAAAAGAAGCAGAAGGTACCCCGCAACAACAATTACCGACGCCGACTACGCCGATGACATAGCGATACTGGCAAATACATCTGACCAAGCCGAAACACTACTGCATAGTTTGGAACGAGCAGCAGCAAGCATAGGCCTCTATGTTAATGCACTCAAAACGGAATATATGTGCTATAATCAAACGGGGGACATCTCCACTCTAGAAGGAACCCCTCTTAAACTAGTTGACAAATTCACTTACGTAGGAAGCAGCGTCGAATCAACCGAAAAGGACATCAAAACGAGGTTAGCGAAAGCATGGACAGCTATCAATAGGCTATCGATTATATGGAAATCAGACCTAACCGATAAAATGAAACGCAGTTTCTTCCAGGCAGCGGTCACATCGATACTGCTATATGGCTGCACTACATGGACGCTAACATAACGGCTGGAGAAGAAGCTAGACGGCAATTACACAAGAATGCTACGTGCAATCTTAAACAAGTCCTGGCAGCAACACCCCACAAGACAACAACTGTACGGCCACCTGCCCCCTATCACGAAAACTATTCAAGTTAGACGAACCGGACATGCAGGACAGGGACGAACTCATAAGAGATGTACTCTTATGGACCCCCACACATGGCCGTGCAAAAGCAGGACGACCAGCACGAACATACATTCAGCTGCTATGTGAGGACACGGGATGTTGTCCTGAAGACCTACCTAGGGCGATGAACGATAGGAAGAAGTGGCGAGAGAAGGTCAGGGATATCCGTGCTACCAGCGCGATATGATGATGATGATGTCTATTTAAATGTGTGAAAATAAATGACTGATGTTTAATTATTACTGTTATATAGCAATACTTGAAATCGGTAACTGTGTGCAAAAAATGAGCTCAGGGGCTTTTGAAAACGTTATTAAAAATGAGTTTATAAATCATATATTTGATATATATACGTATAAATAGGCATTAAATAACTTACAATGTTTGATATGCCAAAAAACCCAAACCAAACTAGAGCAAACCTAATTTTCTAAGATTAAATTTGTTGACGTCGTGTCTTTGGAATATATGGTAAGAAAACATATCTGAGTAAAATGTGTGTTATGTTATGGGACAATAAAGTCATGTGCTGATATCTAAATTTAAAAAGGAATTGTAAAAGTTAGTATTTTAGAATTTTATTTGTAAGTATAATATCTAGCCATAATTCATCATGTCAGCAAGGGTAAGAGTTGACGACGTGAAGTTTCAGAGGTGCCTCGACCAAGAGAAAAATTTATCGGCGTGAAGTTTCAGAATTGCTTCGACCAAGAGAAAGATTTGTCTGCGTAAAGTTTCAGGGGTGCCTCGACCAAAAGAAAGATTTGTCGGTGAGAAGTTTCAAGGGTGCATCGACTGAGAGAAATATTTGTCAGCGTAAAGTTTCAGGGGTACCTCGATCAAGAGAAAGATTTGTCAGCGTGAAGTTTCAGGGGTGCATCGATCAAATGAAAGATTTGTCGGTGCGAAGTTTCAGGGGTGCCTCGACCGAGAGAAAGATTTGTCAGCGTAAAGTTTTAGGGGTAACTCGACCAAGAGAAGGATTTGTCGGCGTGAAGTTTCAGAAGTGCCTCAATCAAATGAAAGATTTGTCGACGTGAAATTTCAGGGTTGCATCGACCGAGAGAAAGATTTGTCAGCATAAAGTTTTAGGGGTACCTCGACCAAGAGAAGGATTTATTGGCGTGAAGTCTCAGAGGTGCCTCGCTCAAGTGAAAGATTTGTCGACGTGAAGTTTCAGGGGTACCTCAATCTATCGCTTGGTTGCAGAGAGAGGTTCTTACCTTTTCAAAGGGCATTTATCACGAAAATGAAATGCAAACAGCATAGTCCAGGATTTGAACTCCAGTTAGCAATTTATTTATCTATGGAAAATAACTGTAACACTAAGTATGGAATCGTATGTATGTGGCATGATTCTTGGTCGGGACAAAGACTTTTTAGCATCTTTTCATATGTATATCTTAACCGAAGACACGAACGTAACCCCGAGGATCTTGAGAAGAAAGTGATTTTTTATATTAATTTACTAGGGCCAGTACGTTCGACTCTCTTCAGTTTTTCTGCGTATACGATTTCTCATTTTTGTTAATTTCTGATGGACAAACTGAAAATTTGAATAATTTGTCTCCTCTTTTGGTGTTTCTACGAATAAATACTTGATAAGTACTGATTTGTGTTCGTTATGAAAACGTCTCCTTTCTGTGAGTACTTTGTAGAAAAAGATGAAAAAAAAGAGAAGAAAGTAAAAAGGGAAATGAAAAAACAAGAAAAAAAGAAGAAAAGAAGTAAAAAAGAAGAAAAAAAAAGAAAGAAAAGAGAAAAAAATAATCAAGACAGTGATTAAGATTAAGATAAAGAAAAATGGAAGAAGAAGAAGAAGAAGAAGAAGAAGAAGAAGAAGAACAACAACAACAACAACAACAACAACAAACATAAATACACAGGGAAAAGTGTAAAGAAATCAGAAAAAACAAGAAAAGAAGACAAAGAAGAAGAGGAAGAACCTTGGGGAGAAAAATATAAGACTTACAACAGAACCTATATAAATGAAAATAAAAAATGGATTGAAATACGAAAAAAACAATGAAGAAGAAGAAGAAGAAGAGGAAAAGAGAGGAGAAAAAGAAGATGAAGAAAAAGAAAGAGAAAAATAAAATAAAAACAAAACCATTAAAGAAGAAGAAGAAGAAGAAGAAGAAGAAGAAGAAGAAGAAGAAGAAGAAGAAGAAGAAGAAGAAGAAGAAGAAGAAGAAAGAAAAGGGAAAGATCATTGAATAATTGTGCGAAAAGATTAAGAAGAAAAGATTTACAAAAAATAAAAACAGAGAGATGAATAAAGAAGATAAAGAACAAAATTCCAGAGAAAAATAAATAACATTAAAACCTAACCTAACAAGAAAAAGAACGAAGGAAGTTGATATAAGGAAAGAAAAATAACGCGTAAGTAAACAAAGAATACGCAACAGATATCTACAAAATGAAATTCTTTGAAGTTTTTTCTTTTAAGTCGAATCAATGAATATTATATCCCAAAATGGCTGCCGGACCCCCCCCAAAAAAAAAACAAATTGAAAAAAAAGCAAAAACAAAAACGAAACAAATCAAAAACAAGACAAAAAACAAAAACAAACAAAACACATCTTTATCACTGGCATTGATCAATCTACACGTGAGCCCGACAAAGCTATACAAAAGCAAACTCATAGAAACAGACGATAACACACAAGACGATATAATATAAACATGTTTATTGTAACATTTGTCAGATATTCAGTTCGTACTCAACAACCAAATCTCCCTGCCGACAGAACTTAGTATATGTTGATTATATCCCCTGCTGAGGGGTAAGACTTTCCCCTTAAAAACGGTGTCGTGAGTTTATGATATTAAAGGGCATCTGGTGGTGAGACTCCAGTTCTGGAGATCTGGGGAGTGTGTTATACTTCTATATTGCTATTAATTCCAGTTTTTTTTCTGATCTGAAATGGTAGTAGCTGATCAGGTATCATCCATGATTCAAATAGATCTGTTTTAACATTATTCCAATTCGTTAGGACCATGTGCATTTGACCTTTGACAGGTCGCGTAAGTTTCGTGGATTTTAAAACAGGATGCACCTGTGTCTTAAAGTAAACAAAAGACAGCGAAAATGCCACGTGGATTGCTTGAGTGGTATGTCGGAAGGGAGAATAACCACGAGGTGCAAGGGCGTCCAAAAAAATATATAACGACGGAAGATTTCGACTCTCAGAGCAATAGGCATAGCAGAAAGAGAGACTAGACATCACGCCATACTCGCCGTGGTCCAGACGGCCTCGGGTTGAGAGTTACGAGACTCGCTATGTCTAAAGTGAATATGATTTCAGAAGAAAATAGGAGCGCCTAGCGAAGGCCTCTGTAGTTGAACTGACCGATACCTGTCTCGTGAAAGAAGCACGAGGAAGAAATGAGGATGATTACATGTTTTAAGTCGGCCTTGTGCCAGCTTTGTGGAGGCCGAGCATAGAAGATAGGTTCACTGTGGATATCGTATGTGGTGTAAATCTTAGCTGTCCCGACTCTCTTCTCACGCCACTATTTCGCCAATTATTTCGTGCCTTTCATAATAAACAAAGAGAAGTTTATATTTTTATACGTAAGTGTTATTGTCTCTTTCTTCCAGGTATACAACACAACACAAAAAAGCCTCTCAAGAATCAACTACACAAAAATTGTAGATATTAAAGTACAATGAACATTATCATCAAACTTGTAGGCTTAAAATAACCTTAGACGGGTTGACATGCTGTTAAAATCAATCAATCAATTAAAAATCAATCAATCAAAAAATCAATCAACTCTCAAACGACACGAGAGTTCGAGAAAATGTGAATAATGTTCAATATGTAGCTTATCTACTGTAAAATTAAACTGTCTGGGCAGTGTTTGTTGCGATTTTTGTACCAGAATACAAGGAGGGTGTCCTGGCGGTGTAATTGTAAAAGCGGAATCGTAGTAAGCGACTTCGAACTTCAGTCACGCTATTACGTTCACAAGGTATATGAACCCCCTTATCCTCCCAACTATGGGTTAAATAGTACCACTACTGTCTTTATAGAAGGGTGGCTTTAGCATTAAATAACCTACGAAGGTTGATATGCCATTAAAACAAAGAAACCCAACGAAACCAGAATACAAGGTGATGAAGTGAACTACTAGTGAAAGAAGTGAATCAACAACCACAACAAATGTTTTAGGACAATTGTTTGTTTCCTTAGAGGTTTTTTTTTGGGGGGGAGTCCCTGTCGTGTAGCATTGGACTGCGACGTTCTAGTAAGCAAATTCGAACTCCATTCACTTTCAGACTAATACTATCGGGAGAGATATGAACTCCCTTATTCCCACAGCTATAGGTTAAATAGTACTATTAATGTTTTTCTAAAAGATAGCTTTGACATTAAAACACTCGATGGTTGATATACTATCAAAGATAACACGTCAAATGGAACCGTCCGGGAGACCGGGGTTCAATCCCAGGTCGAGTCATACCAAAGACTCAGAAAATGATACTTAATGTCTCCTTGTTTAATTCTCAGCATTATAAGGTACGGATCAAGGGTAAGTAGATCAATCCAGGGAAAGGAGTGGCGCTCTCTGCTACACCTTGGTGTAGTAGCAAATGAAAAGGGAGCCTTCGAATTGCCTTCGACTACAGTCGGACAGCAACTTACACACGCACACACACACACACACACACGCGCGCGCACACACATATATATGTATGTATGTATGTATGTATACTGATATCAGAAAAGGAAGAAGAAAAGAAAAAAATCGTGAAATAATAAGAAAACTTAAACTAAAAGAGAACTAAAAAGTCTAGAAGAAATATAAAAGAAGGACAAGAAGATAGAAAACATAAGTAAAGGAGGAAGGAATGAAGAAAGCAAGCAAGAAAGAAAAATGGCGTCAAAAAGAAATATCTGTAACAGATTGCACTTATATAGAAAGAGACAATCACATATCGTCAATTGTCCATATATAATAAAAATATCATCTTTCTTGTAATTTAATAATTTCGTTTTCTTTTGATTTTCTTCTATTCTCATCCTGAAGGCTTCTGTGATATTTCTTCCTTTCCAGACACCCAAAACCAAATGGGATCAAATCTGGAGTCGGGGTTTTTGACATTATTCATGAGACCATCACAAATTGAACAATACTCACCTTTAGCAACTGTATCATAGTAACCTTTACTTCCGTTCGTCGGTGAAAACTAAACTGTAGTACTCCATTGTTTATGACTCAGTCAATGGAGAACAAATAAGTAACTCAGTAAAAGATGTCGAGTTAAGCTTACGGTTGTCTAAATTTCTGAGACGAAGCTTGGTGATTTTTATCATTAAGGGTTTTCGGACTATTGTCTTAATCTTTGTTATTTCCACAACGTTTCGGCAGATATGTCCTCCGGCCTTCTTCAGGTGTTTGTCGAACTCGGGAACCTTCACGAAACTTAGAACTACTGTTATATTTTGACCCTTCGCCCCGGCCTAAAAATGCTATTCCTCGGTAATACACCGGAAGGAAGTGACACATTTCAACGGCCAGTAATCGAAAGAGATCGCGTGGGCGGATTAAGGCTTATGATATGGGATAAGGTCAAGGTCCCATTCTGCCATTACAGTCATGCACTGGAAGAGAGTAACCTCTGAACTGCATGACAGTTATTTCCGCTTGATGACGATTAAACATCCGATTCAAAGATCCAGTAGGCGATCGTGTGGGCGTTGAGTTATTATTTAACTCAGTTGAGTTTGGGGTGCCAAAGCAGTTGCCGGGAGAGATCCAGACAGACCAGATGTGGTAGGGAAGGCCACACCCGACCGAGGGGGCACTCGGAAAACCCCCGAAGTAGTTGCCAGCAGACTCCCAGAGAGTAGAGACCAGATGTAGTAAGGAAGGTCACACCCGACCGAGGGGGCACTCGGAAAACCCCCGAAGGAGTTGCCAGCAGACTTCCAGACAGGAGAGACCAGATGTGGTAAGGAAGGCCACACCCGACCGAGGGGTCCTCGGAAGCCCCGATGGAGTGGACCCCAACATCAGGAGAACAAGAACGACACAACGTGATGGTCATAACAGTGGGGTCAAAATATAATGTTTATGTTCGATCTCCAGCATCCTCTCAAACGCAAACCTTACAAATAAAGTGAGAGGTGAATATTTTTCTAAAGAAGTCTTCCTGCGTCCTTCATTCCTGCGTCTTCCTTCATGCGTCTTAATTATGGTGTCGTTGTGATGTTGCATGAACATGTATATGTGTATATAAGCATATTTATTATGTGAGTATATAACACTACGTCCTTTATTGAATCCACGGTGGTCGCCTGTTCTGATTCCGTTAACCATAACCGGGTATAAATGTTAAGTATTTCCGTATTGTTACTCGCCTGCAGTCAGGATTGAACCTTGAAGAAGGCCGGAGGACATATCGGCCGAAACGTTATGGAAATCCCAATAAAGATGAAGACAATAGTCCGAAAACTCTTAATGATAAAAATAAGCTTACGGAGTTGCCCATTTACAGTTTTGGCGTTGCCGTTGAAACTGGGAATAAATTTCTGCATAATGAAGAACGAAGAACGTATTATCCAAAAGAGGGAGACCATTTGGATAGATCAACGATGGTTGTACCATTTCTTTTTTTATGTTTTGTTTAATCAATTCTTTTGATACTCTTTTGGCTACCATATCTGCTATATATCCTCTATAGAGGGGTAATACACCATTCTCTTAAAAAAAAAAGAAGAGATGTCCTAGTTATGACACTAAACCGCATCCAGTAGTAGGGCTCCAGTCCTGGAGTTTTGATGAGTGTGGAATATCCCTTGTTGTTACGCTCAGTTCCACTCTGACCCGAAGTGGTAATATCTGAGTCCCATCTATGAAATGATATATATAAAATTATTAGTATTAGATAGGAATACTCGAATTCAAATAACTGTGTGTGTTATTTGTATTAGATGGAGATACTTGATACGATATAATCGTGTGAAATTTATGTATTTGTTGTAGTTTCTGTAGAAATGGAACGCATTACTTTCGGAAAATCTTGGATATCATAACCGCTTTTTTGCTCTTAAAAACCCAAACTTTTAAAAATATTTTCTACTTATTTCTCGTGTTTGTTTTTCATCTTCTTCATAGATTTTTCTTTCAGTTCTTTGTCCTCGTCTTGTTCCTTCTGACTCAGTATTTCTTTTAATAGTAAATGATAATTTATTTCTCTTTCCACCTCCTCCTCCACATCCTCTTCCACCACAACCAGCTCTTCTTCTGATACCTATTCTTTACTACTACTACTACTACTACTACTCATTTTTATCTACAACTGCTACGATTACAGATGTTGTTGCCTATTCTTTTTCTATTATTACCGCTTACCACCACTTACTTCACTTCCTATTCTACCACAACGTATTCGGATTTTCTTCTCGTTGAAAAGGGAGTACCCGTATCGTAGCAACATCGTTGTAAGCAATTGTCAACTCCAGTGGCGCTATTACATTCACTTTTGGACTAATACTCTTGGGAAAGGAATGAACCCCCTTATCCCTTCCAGCTATGGGTTAAATAGTACCACTACTGTTCTTGTGAAGGGTGGCTTTGGCATTAAATAACCCTAGCAGATTGATATGCCATTAAACCAACCAACCAATCTTCTTCTCCTTCTTCTTCTTGTGTCACTTTCTCTTTCCCATTCTTCGTCTGTTTTTCTTCCTCATTTTCTTTTCATTGGACCAAATGCATCTCAGATCGATTTTCGACAATTAGCCGAAACATCGGCCGATAATTGATCGATGAATGCAGTTTTTGAGTCAGTAAGATAAGCGGTCACAAGACTCCCCCGCCGTATTTTCTCGTCGGTAATCTTTAATTACTCCCTGGATCCACATAAAAAAAACCCAGACACGTTCGTTATATTAATGTTGAACAATTTTACTGTTCAATTCTTTACAAGTGATCGAACTGCTTTTTGGACATTGGCCCACCTTACAGTTGAGAAATATCAGATTTCATGAAGATGCTTCAGGAAGATATATGGTAAGCAAACCGTAAGATATGTGCAAAGGTTTCCGGCGAAAAACAGGTTTTAAACTGTTTATTCTATCTAGTTGTTGAAAAATTATCGTTTGAATGATTGATTGATTTTAACTGTATATCAAACTTTCATGAGTTTTTTTTCCAAAATGTTTGGGAATCGTGTTCTTCGTACGTTCATATTTATACTTTTTAATGTAATTATTTACTAAGATTTCTTTTGTTCACAATCCTATTGAATATATTAATGATTTTTAAACAGATCTCTTTGAACTATAAAAGTGACCCTCACAGTTCAGTATCATTTCGAAGATACCCTTTTTGGTAGTTTTACCCTATTAAAAGGATATTGGTTTAGTGGGTAGAGTGTTCGGCAATGGTTCGGGAGACTTGGGTTCAATCCCAGGTCGCGTCATACCAAAGACTTTAAAAATGGTACTTGATACCTCCTTGCTTAACACTCAGCAATATAAGGTACGTATCAAGGGTAAAGTGGAGCAATCCAGGGAAAGGAGTAGCACCCTCCCCTATACCTCGGTGTAGTAGCTATCGAAAAGGGAGCCTTCTGGTCGCCCTCGACTACGGTCGCCAACTTTACTTTTAAAAGGGATACCGTCGGCGTATTCCACTCTCTCAAGATCTCCAAAACTGAAACCTCTTCATCAGAGGGGATTTAGCGTCACACCCAGGACACCTTTTTTGTGTGGGGTCTTACCTGTCTGCAGGGAAAACAGTCAGTGCAAGGCAGGGCATTTCTTTAGTTTCATTTACTTAGTAGGTGAGTATATCGAAATATGAAACACGAGTAAAGCAATTCTAATTTTGTACGTTTGATTTTGCAACCCGGCTTTGAACTGTTGCTCTTTCATTGCTTCATATTTAGATGACTGTTTGCTTGGTTACTACCTCAAATAATCTGGATTAGGCTTATCAGTTAATTCTTATTTTTGGATGGCGTTGAGAACGTCTCGTTCTCGTTATCAGTTAATTGTAGAGCCGTGAACGCATTTATGTCAGATTACAAACAGCTTAAAAGAGAATAATGAGCTGCGAGTGTGAATAAAATGGTGGGTAAATAAAAATATCTCCCCCCCCTACAAAAAAAACCCCCAGAAAAAAATGAAGTTACAAGAGCAGAGTCATTTTTCTTCTTTTTTTGCTTTTTTATTAGTTATTCTATAGAAAAACAGGACTTTTGCGAAAAATTAGTTGTTTTGTTTTTGTTAATTAGAGCTTTGTGTTCATAACCAATTTACATAATGCCAAAAATGGCTCTGATAAAAAATGAAACCTTTAAAAAAAAAAAAAAAAAAAAAAAAGTAGTTTGCGAATTTGCGTCTAAACTGCACCAAAGTTTGTCAGTAATGGAATTTGTGTTATACAAGGACTGGTAGACGGATCTCTCGGGTTTGGAATGTAGCAAAAAAAAAAGCAATTTCCTTTTACTATAAGAAAGAACAATATTTGCAATTTTTTCCATGACCATAGAGATGCATTTGTAATAAAAAAAAACAGAGGTTAGAATAAACTTATATGTAAACTTTATTCAACTTTGATAACATTTTAGAAACACATGACAAATAATACTGTTACTTATATAACGAACGATAGTTGTCTCTTACGACTATTCCATTATTACAAAAGGGTGATCGGTATTGAGTACTCTGCATACAACAGTATTCATTAAAATTGCCAAATTCTAGAGCACTGAAGCTTTGACATGAATATCCTAATCTATACAGTGTAATCTCTCAAAAGATGACTATAGCAACTTCTCTGCGGTTTCATTAAACCACATTTACAAAAGTGTCCTGCATATGACACCAAATAATCTAATGGTGAGGCTCCAATAATGCTGGAGCTTTGGGGAATGCGGAGTACCCCTTCATTGCCATCGTTCCCGGGTTCATTTTATCCCGGAGTGGTAGCACCTAATAGGATCCTATTTATGTGTCAAATAGAACTATTACATTTAAACTGTGTACTTTGAAATTCAAACTGAGTGCAAGCAAATGACTTATGTTAAACTGAATTGTTAGAAATAAAACATTTTGATCATTTAAATGTGTCTAAACAACTGACTGATGTTTAATTGAATTGTTAGTGTTAAATAGTAATACTTGAAAACATTAACTGTAAGCAAACAAATGATTGATAGTAAAAAAAATTCGTGTAAGATAGAAAAAGGAGAAACCATTCAACTGTGTGCCAAAAAATGAGCTCAGGCTCGTTTAAAAATGTTTATCTACAAAATGTGTCTAGAAGTCTGTTGTAGAGTAGCTAGCACCCCTTCAACACTCGACTAGATGATCTGGCTCCTAGCCATAAGTAGTCTACGCATAAAGACTTCAGCAGTTGATTAATAAGTTGACATTAAGCCGATTAATATTTGGACTGATCATACTTCGTTTGGCTATATATCATTTTGACCTTCCTCTATTTCTTATAAATTGTCTTGTTAATTGTTTGTAACTTATTATTCTGTGTTTGCACAAAATCACAGAATAAAAGAAGTTAAGTATTGGAATTTTATTCAAAGATGGCTACTCTCAAAGACAAATTGTCACGAAGTTGATTTCTATACATGGGGTACGATATTGATTACACAGGCAGTTAGAAACTGGTGAAAATGTTGACAGAGAAAGAACTGGAGCACCAAAAGTGATAGCTGTTGCTGAAGATACTATTTACCAACCCCTCCGCTTGGGCAGGATATGACACAAGGTCAATTTTTAAGCGGAGTTTAGCAGGTTTGAATTCAGAGTTTTCCTTCTCCTAGACTAGTTGCCTAACCAAGGGTGAAGAACCTAGTCTATCCTACTATTTACCCATAGCTGGAGGGAGAATAATTGGATTCATACCTTCCCCAAGGATATTAGTGCTATGTGAAATGCAATCAGTCTCGTCCAGGATTTGAACTCGTGTCGCCGAGTCCATTTCCTGCGACGATAACGACTACACCACGGGCTGTTGCTGAAGATAAACACTCGTTTATTGAGTGCAAAAGACATAGAAGGAAATCTGCTCCAGAGTTGACCGCGGAACTTAATTCCTCTCAACTGCAACAAGTGTCGCTCGCAACTGAAAAATCGACTTTGTTCAGTGGCACTTAGGGGGTGAATAACCATCAAGTAACCCCTGTTACAGAGGTTAAATAAGCAGAAAAGACAGTTATGAGCAAAAAAGCATAATAACTAGACATTGAAAAAGGGGCAAAATGTATTGTGGACAAATGAGTTTAAATTTGAACCTTTTGGTAATTAGAAGAAGAGTGTTTATGAGAAGAAAGCCTGGGAAAAGACTGGGTGTTCAATGCATGGTTCCAGGACTTAAACTTGGTGGTGGGAGTGTTTTGGAGGTTTTATTTAGCCGAAAGGAACCATAAAAATGAATAATATCATTCGATTTTGCAAAGATATGTTATTCCAACTAGTTTACGTACAAATAAAAGAAATTACCTTTCAACGAGACAATGATCCAAAACGCCCATTGTTAAAACACCCAGGACAATGATCCAAAACGCCAATTGTTAAAACGCCCAGGACAATGACCCAAAACGCCCAAGTCAAAATGCTTATGTCAAAATTACTTGGAGTCAAAAAATTAAATATAGGTAAATAGAATAAAAAAAACAAAAAATGGAAATTATAACTTGGCTACCTCAATCTCCTGATTTATCTCTCATACTAATTTAGTATGCGATAAATTAGTTTGGAGAATTCGAAGAGAATAACCAGAGAGAGAGAGAGAGAGAGAGAGAGAGAGAGAGAGAGAGAGAGAGAGCTTTTTAGCGCTTAAAGAATGCTTTGGAAGGTCTTCTATCTTCTAAAAAAAAATCTGTTTGAAAAAAATGCCAAGAATTTATAAAGCAGTTATTCAGGCAAGTATTAGTTTTATTGACGAAAACAGAATAAGGCGATTTTTTTAGTTAAGTGCTTATTTTTGTCAAAATAAAAGCAAATACACTGTAGTTATTGGAATTTTATCTTTCACTTTAAAAAATATAAAAGATATCTCATTTTAAGTTGTTTTTCTTAAAATGTACAGGGTGGCGACAAACGTTTTGCCTGGTGCATATATATATATATATATATATATATATATGTCGTAGTATTATTGACACGCCACTCGAAATGTTTAATCAAATTGAATTAATTAAAAGAGATATTAATTCTGATTTTCAATTTTGAAATGTCAAACGTAAATATCCTCATTTATATAGTGTAACCTGTCAAAAGATGACCTTAGCAAGCTTTCATTGAACTAGGTTAACAAAACTGTCTGCTGACAACATGACAATATGATAGCTTGATTGCTAGATAGATATGTGTTATGGGAACATATCCTACCATACCCCAAAGATGGCTCATCCAACCCAAAAATTATTCTCCGAGCGAGCTAACTAGCTCGGAGAAGACAACTCATTTCTTACGAGACATTTGACAGACAGACTGCAAGCCGAGAACGGCTAGTACTTCTTTTGTATGACTTCCTTTTTTCTGCTAATACAATAACGTTCACCTATCACGCGTTGTTTGACTTAATCTTCCACCAGTCTTATCTGAAGACCACAACAATATGAATAGACTGAGAATTGATAGATATATAAATATGAGCAGGTTGAGTTTAAATTAGATAGATATGAACAGACTGATATATATATATATATATATATATATATAAAAAGTATTCTGTAATTTTCTTGAAGTATTGCACAAATTGTTTTATTTTATTGCATTGTATTAATTTAGAGGGATATTGCAATGCGAAATAATGATTATTTGAGTCTAATTAATTTCTAAGTCAAAACTTAATCACCAGAGACTTTTTAAAATGAACTCTGTGTATATTCAAATATTTTGGGGCGTTGTAAACATGGTGTCACATTGGATGTTAGAACGCCATGTTAAGTGTTTCATATATATGAGTCGGCTGAGTTTAAATAAGATAGATAGATGTGAAAAGACTAAGTTTAAATTAGATAGATAGATAGATAGATAGATATGAACAGATTGAGGAAAGATAAAGAGATAGATACGAGAAAAATTAGTTTAGTTTCGATAGATGACTCGATAGATAGATTCTTGCAAGTGATACGAACCTGTCTTTCTCCCAGGTCCACCCACTTTTGAGTTTCACTAGAAAAGAAACCATAGAGAAATTTATATATCTATCTCAGCTACAAAACCGGTTGCAAATCGAATTCAGTAGCGCCATTATTTATATATCTTCCATAGATCTTTTTGATAATTATTTGTATTCGATAAGAATACTATAAAACTAGAACGTAAATAAAAAAGCAATAAAGATCCTATTTAAAATTTAATTCTATAATAAGAAAGAGCAATATTTGTCATTTTGCAATGAATACAGAGATATATTTACTAAAACTGCCAAATTCTATAGTGCTGAAACTCTATAACCGAAAACGTTGTATGTAGCAATACAAAAATAAGTACACATCTTATATATATATATATATATATATATGAAATTTTACTTTTTGGTTACACTAGTGTTGCAATTTTATTTTTGCTTTAAGAATCTTTCAGGCTAGGAACGTAAATAAAAATTAAAAAGAAAAGGCAATTAAGATCCTATCAAAAATTTGATTTAGCTTTAAGAAAGATCAATATTTTCCATTTTTAATAGATCACTTTCCTTCAAGTTCGAGTGATATCAAGTCTCAGCTTTTCAACTGATTCTAAACGATCTCCATCGTACTGTGTTTGGTATAGTTTCAATTTTTCCAAGAATTTCTGATCTTTTCCCAAGCTCCCTGAAAAGTTTTTCAAGGGCTCGGAATATACACTGATATCTTTATGACTTTTATGTTCCATAGCCTTTTAAGCTCCTTTATCACAAAATCATCGACAAGCCATTAATTCTTTTTGGTTTGTATCTCTCTGTTTTTCTTTCTAGCACAATGTTTCAACTTCTTCGTGTGTCTGGCGGGGCTTAGAATATACTGAGAAAGTAAGATCCTTCCAAACAGGTTTCCTTCATAACTCTATCTGGTGGTAATGCTCCTGTTCTGGAGATCTGGGGAATATATAGTACCTCTTCATTGCTATTACTGTTGTATAGTCATAATCATCATCAATCACAAACGTTATACCTATGCAAATACAAAGGTACGGACGGTTCAGGTACGGACGGTTTATTAACTTCTGATTTCGGTTCGTCGATACGAGGAGAGAGATACAATTCTTAAAAGTCTTTCGTAAGCATACTATGCTAACAATACCCTAACGCTCGACAAATTTCGTGGTCGAATCTCAATTTCTCAACATCATTGTCGGACCCCAACTTCAATTGTCTGCCTCAATGGCAGACAACCCAACTGTCTGCCGACACGGGCCACTGTCAACTCCCAACTGACTCTTTTTCAAAATCTTCAAATTCTCAGGACCATCGCTTCCGGGCATGACTTCTTTCACACTCCAGGCCCATTTCCTATCTGGGGTTTATTGTGACAATTGTGATTGTCATATCCTTAGCGCGCGAGCGTAAAACTGTACCCAATGTCTGTGCACCTGAATTAAGAGCCGAATAGTTCAAAGCCCAACCAAACTGAATTATAAAATATAATTAATGAAAAATGATTAAAATAAAAAAAAAAATTCCTTAATCATATGACATTACTTCCAGGTCCACTCTGATCTGGACTTATATTACCTGTTAGAATTCCATTTATTGGTCAAATACATAAGCTTAAAAAGATTATTCGCATTCGACAAGACAGTGTGTTAAAAAAAACCACGCTAAAAAAACAACAACAAAAAACATAAAAAACAAATTAAAATAAAAAATAAGATAAACAAAAACGAAATAGAAAACATCTTAAGTAACAGTTACACCAAAAATGATAAAAGAACGTTATTCACAAACTCCGAGGAATAGAATAACCATAGGTGGTTGACATGCCGTTAAAACCAACCAACCAATCAAAGAATCAATTAAGCAATTCCTTGCGTGTCTGTTGCACTTAATAACCTTCTGGAAATTTAAAACGGAACCTTGAAGGCTAATGAAGGCAACAGATACCTAAAGAAGGCTAGAGATAACAGTCGAAATGTGGTGATGAAAACAAGACAAGGGTACTGGCCCGATTATCGATTCATCTGTGTTGAATTGACTTGGTCGAAACAGTTGTTTTTGTCTTTTTAGCTCCAGTTGTTATTGAATGCCACTGCTATTCTTGTAGAAGAACAGTAGCAGTGCTATTGACCTATTGCTGGGTGGATGGGTGAATTTGGGCTATTAATCCGAAAGTGAACCTGTTAGTATGAGTAGAGTTCGAACTCACTTACTACGATGTAGCAGTCCCGTGTGTTAGCCTCCATACAACGGAGAATTCCCCTAGAAAAAGGAAAGATAAGATTTTAATTACAAAAGAGATCACTATGGCGTGAGTAGATTAAAAAAGTTAGGAGAAAGAAAGAGAGAGAGAGAGAGAGAGAGAGAGAGAGAGAGGGAGAGAGAGAATGATTAAAGAGTGAAAATATGGAAAAAAGAAAGGAGAATATGGAAAGAGAGAGAGAGAAAGAAAGAAAGAGAGAGAGAGAATAATTAAAGAATGAAAATACGGAAAAAAGAAAGGAAATATGGAGAGAGAGAGAGAGACAGAGACAGAGAGACAGAGAGTGAGAGAGAATGATTAAAGACTGAGAATACGGAAAAAAGAAAGGAAAATATGGAAAGAGAGAGAGAGAGAATGATTAAAGTGTGAGTATATGGAAAAAAGAAAGGAAAATATGGAAAGACACAGAGAGAGAGAGAGAGAGAGAGAGAGAGAGAGAGAGAGAGAGTGATTAAAGACTGAGAATACGGAAAAAAAGAAAGGAAATATGAAAAGAGAGAGAGAGAGAGAGAGAGAGAGAGAGAGAATGATTAAAAACTGAGAATACGGAAAAAAGAAAGGAAATATGGAAAGAGAGAGAGAGAGAGAAAGAGAGAGAGAGAGAAAGAGAGAGAATGATTAAAGAGTGAGAATATGGAAAAAAGAAAGGAAAATGTGGAAAGTGAAAGAGAGAGAGAGAGAGAGAAAAAGAGAAAGAAAAGGATTAAAGAGTGAGAATATAGAAAAAAGAAAGGAAAATATGGAAGAGAGAGAGAGAGAGAGAGAGAGAGAGAGAAAGAGAGAGAGAGAGAGAGAGAGAGGTATAAGATACAAAAGTAATGGTCGGAATACAGAAAAAGAAGGAAGGAAGGATAGAGTTTCAAGCATCTTTATCTAATACTAATAATTCTAAAACAGACTTATTTGACTCATAAACAGAATCCAAACAAGTATTATTTCTTTGAGTCATAGTGGACCTGGGAGTAAAGCAATGAAAAGCGAACTCAAGAGTTCCCAAAGCTGTAAAGTGGGATTCAGTTTTGTAGGTTTGATTTCATTATTTTATCTAATCGCATATCAACCTTCGTGGGTTATCTAATACCAAAGCTATCCTTGTAGAAGAACAGTAGTGATACTATTTAACCCATAGCTGGTAGGATAAGGAGGTTCATACTTTTTCCGAGGGTATTTGTCCGAAAGTAAAAGTAATAGCACAACAGGAGGTCGAACTCGCTTACTGGAATGTTGTTGTCCATCACGTAAATCACTACGCTGAGGGGAACTTCTCTGCAGTTTAATATTATACTCAGGACACCATATTGGAGTTTGCTGGTAAAACATGACAGAGGCAAGCCCAATGTTGTCATGAAGGAATAGGGGCAAATTCAAAATGGCTGCTGTTGGTATTGTTGTTGTTGGTGATGATGATGATTAATATTAAGAATTTTTTTTTTACTAATTTTTGTTTCATTTATTTGCTCGTAGAAATTTCGACGGCTTTTATTTCTTTTTCATTTTGTTTAATTAACTTTGTAAATTCTTCAGTTGGTAATCTACGTTTCTATCTCGTATTATTTGTAATCGTGTCTGCGTTTGATTTACGTCTATTTGTCGTCAGTTGGAGCGAAACAGACGTGACATGTCCAGAGGCAGATAGGGCGGTCTCATTTAATTAACCTGTTGCTCGAATCTCCTCTCGCACTGCCCTCGATTTTATGTAGCTCTCACTATTCTAATCTCCAGCCGGATCATCACCAACCCAGCAAGCAAAGTTGCCGCCAGGAGATTAAACGCTGGTCTGCGGAACGATTTTCAGGACACAAAGATGGAAACAAATTAATCCATGAGAAGTAAGTACAAATCTCTGCGGCTGACAAAAACAAACAACCCCCCCACCAAAAAAAAAAGCCCCAAAAATAAAAAAAAATTATTCACCGGTGCCAGCCCATTGATTTACGATGGCATGTTTCTATAAGTAGTCAAAGATAAGGTGTTAAAATTTCGTGTGGTAAAATTCTTCCAAATATAAACTTATAAAATAAGATTAATTAGACCTACAAATCTGTCTAGTAGCCGCACCTTAAAAAAAATTAACAAAAATAAAAACAGAATGAAAAAGTTGCGCGTCAAATTCCTTCCTTACAAAAATATTTGCCCTGTCGACGGGGTTTAGAATACGCTGACTGTATCTCCTAAAGAGTGGTAAGTACCCCATCCCTTGCAAAAGGGGTGTCCTGGTTTTGATACTAAACTGTATCAGGTGATGAGGCTCCAGTTCTGGAGAATGTGGAGTCCACGCTTTATTAGAATTACTCCCAGGTCCACACTGACCAGGAGTGATTGTATCTGTTAAAGTACCGTATACAGGTAAAATATATTTGTTTGAAAATTATTTGTATAAGATTGGAATACTTAATGTCATATAACCGTATGCAAAAAACTTAAGAAACTAGACAAAAAATGTAAATATAAATGTACAATGCATTCAATTCCTCAACTTCCAGGCATGAAATAACCCCAGATGGGTTTACATACCATTAAAATCAATCATAACTGAATGAAAAAAAAACTCTTAAGAAACAACTAAGCAAAACCTGTAAATAAGAATGTACAATGAACGCAATTCCCTAACTTCTAAGCATAAAATAACCTTAAACTAGTTAAAATACCGTTAAAAATCAGTCAACCAATCTGTCAGTCATGACAAAAATATTATCCAAGAGTTTTCCAATCCATGCAGAAGAAAATGTTATGGAATAACACATTGTCGAGAAAAACATTTTGGAATGTTCTGTTGTATACTGACCTTCGACCCGGCCAAATATGCCATTCCAAAGTGATGCACCGGAAGGAAGTGACACATTCCGATGGCAGTTATGGAAAGAAATCGCGCAGGTGGGCTTGGCTGACAATATGGGACAAGGTAAAATCCCATGCTACAATCATAGACTAAAGCACCGGAAGAGAGTGACCTGTGAACTGCATGACAGTTTTTTCAGCTTGATGACAATCAAACATGCCATTCCAAGGACAGCGGAAGTGACACATCCCGATGGCCAGTTATGGGGAGATATTGAGTGGGTGATTGAACAATTATATAACTCGGTGACACAGGAAGTCAGTGAGTTGGAGATCAGATGAGTTAGAGACAAGATGCGGTAGAGGAGGCCAGCACCCAATAGAGAAAGAGAAAGACTCAACGCTGATGGCCATAAGAGTGGGGGTCAATATGTTGCAGTTCTGTTTGGTCTCCAACTCCCTCTCACAGTAAAACATTGAGTAACCCTTTCGAACCCTTTCAAATAAAGTGAGAGGTATATTTTTTTAAAGACTGTGTCGCTTATCTTCATTGTGTCGTTGTGTTCTGCATGAATCTGCATATGACTATACAACAGTTCCCGTTATTTGCATTCCTAAAACAAATACCAGAAGAAGCCTTGATATGCAAATTGGTCTACGGTTAAAAGACAGTTCTTATCGACCTCAACAAGCGGTTGGGCAAACCTTATTGAAAGGAAACAAAGCTCCACCAAAGAACTGTCAATTGAGACAACAGAAAGAATCGTAAAACTCATTTATGTTGGCAATCCAGTATTCACTTACCTTTTCTTTATTTAGTAGTAATTAAACTAATAACAGATAAGATGCATTCTTTCTTTAAAGGCTGAACATTCTGGCTTCATAAGATATACCTTAAATAAACTAGATTAAATTATCAAAATTAATGACGACATTTATTCAAGAAGGTAATCTACAGTGGTGTAGCGAAAGACGTTAGTCGTTCCCAGTTAGTTGTGTTTAAAATTTGGGGCAAATATAAAATAAATGAGGTGGTTATGAAAGAAAAGCATGCTAGTAGACGATAAGGGACATCAAAGTCTACCTCTAGTATTCTTCTACAGGATGGATTTAGCATTAAATAACCCACGAAGATCGATATGCCTTTAAATGAAGAAAACAACTAATCTATCAATGTGTTAGGAGATAAAACTTAAAGGGCTAGACTTGAAAATAGAAAAAGTAAAAGAAAATGATAAAAAAAAGTAATGGGTCGAAACAGGAGTTAATGTTTGTGACAGTAAAAAAAAATTCATCACTTACTAGCAATATTTACAAACCTGCATACATCTTCATCGCGGGATTGGAATTAATACAAGAAGAAATGCATCTTTCATTCTTCACCAATAGACCCTGTCCAGATATTTAAGGAACTGATTTTATTTATCAGAAAAAAAGGGGTGATTGTGACTGTGAATTGTCTGTTAATAAGTTTGACATATTAAACGTCAATACAGAGAAAAAAAACTTTGTAAACTCACAAATGGTTCGTTGATATTCCAATCTAATATACACAATTCAACATTCACAGGCAGTCACAGTAAGCAAAACTTCAAGTTCAAAATGGCTGATACCAGAAAGATATTTTCCTGAAATTAGATGATTCATTTTTCCCTGAATGCAATATCAAGATGCTATATATTTTAGACAGCAAGTTGTCTATTACTTATACCAAGATAATAATCCGGCACTGTCCAATATCTTTTTCTTTCTTGAGTATTGATTGTTTTGTCTTTTCTGGACCCTGAGCTCTCGCAAAAGTCCTTAGGCAAGAGTAATCTTCATCCTGTCATTTTTGGCGCCAACAACATTCAACAATTCTGAATAAAAAACCAAACCAAACCAAAACAAAACAAAAAGTCAGAAAAAAGAGTACCAAATTCGACAGCTATCCAGGATTGGCAAAATAATCTGCTTTAAAAATGATATTTTTTTACCAAATACCTGACCAAAATCATCCATTAAAAATTACACTACCATTGCAATTCTCCACTTTCATGCTCTAAAATCCTCCAAGTGTCACCCCGATCTTACCAGGAATACGTATCTATCTATCTATCTATCTATCTATCTATCTATCTATCTATCTATCTCCTTGTCGTCGGGGCTTAGAATACGATCGTTGTATCTCCGGCATATAACACTAAACTGTATCTGGTGGTTAGGCTCTGAAGCTCTACGGAGTGTCAAGTACCCTTTCATTACCATTACTTCCAAGTTAATTCTGATTTGAAGTGATAATACCTGTTAGGGTCACATCTATGTTCGGAAAATATTAGTATTGAATAGGAATACGTAAAACAATATAACTGTGAAAACAAATGATTATCATTTAATAAAAATAGATACGTGAAACATTATTATTAGGTGTGAAATATTAGTATTAGAAAGGAATACTTGAAACCATGTAACTGTGTACAAATTATTTATATTAGATAGGAATACATGATATAATATATGTGCAAATAAATGGTAACAGACAAATCATCATCATCATCATCATCCTATCGTGCTGGCAGCACGGATATCCCTGACCCTCTCTCGCCACTCCTCCCTATCGTTCATCGCCCTAGGTAGGTCTTCAGGACAACAACCTGTATCCTCACATAGCTGCTGAATGTACGTTCGTGCTGGTCGTCCTGCTTTTGCGCGGCCGTGTGTGGGGATCCATAAGAGTACATCTCTTATGAGTTCATCTCTGCTTCTCCAGCAATGTCCTACATGTCTGGTTTGCCTAACTTGAATAGTTTTCGTGAGAGGGGGCAGGTGGCCGTACAGTTGGTGTCTTGTGGGGTGTTGCTGCCAGGACTTGTTCAGGATTGCACGCAGCATTCTTGTGTAATTGCCATCTAGTTTCTTCTCCAGCCGTTTTGTTAGCGTCCATGTAGTGGATCCATATAGCAGTATCGATGTGACCGCTGCCTGGAAGAAACTGCGTTTCATTTTATCGGTTAGGTCTGATTTCCATATAGTCGATAGCCTATGTATTGAATACTGAAATTATAGTTTTAATTGTAATTAAACATTTAGAAATCAATCAAATTTCATCAACAAATAAAATAGGAGTTGATATGATATCAAACAAATAAACCTAAACATTAGTTCAGTTTGGTGTAATGACATATCAACTATTGTAGGTTATTTAAGGCCAAATCCTCTTTATACATATATATTAAATATATTTGATTTGTTTTGGTTGGATATTTTAGCATATCAACTATTGTAAGTTATTTAAGGCCAAATCCTCTTTATACATGTATATTAAATATATATGATTTGTTTTGATTGGGTTTTATGGCATATCAACTATTGTAGGTTATGTAAGGCCAAATCCTCTTTATGCATAGATATTAAATATATATGATTTGTTTTGGTTGGGTTTTATGGCATATCAACTATTGTAGGTTATTTAAGGCCAAATCCTCTTTATGCATATATATTAGATATATATGATTTATAAACACATTTTGTTGATAAAATTTTTGGTTTGGTTTTATTTTATGGCATATTAAACCATTGAAAGTTATTTAATTCCAAATCCTCTTTATGCATATATATTAGATATATATGATTTGGTTTGGTTTGATTTGTTTTCATGGCATAACAACCATTGTAGATTTTTTTATTCCAAATCCTCTTTATAGATATATATTAAATATAAATGATTTGGTTTGGTTAGGTTTTATGGCATATCAACCGTTGTAGGTTATTTAATGCTAAACCCTCTTCGTACATATATATTAAACAAAGTTCATATATGAAGAAGATGACTTTCTTTATTCAAACGAATATTTCAACAGATATTGATAACAATCCATTGAATTATCTTGAGAGATATCCATCGTGAAAATAGTAAAAAAATTCCTTCGTCTTGCATACCAGAAGGCCACATACCTCATTAATCTCGAACTTAGAAACAGAAATGATTTGTTCAACTACAGGTTCGAGTATTGATATCCCTTAATATCATTCTGTAAAAGAATAATGAACCATTCCTTTAGCGGATGTAGCTTATTTAAGGGCACAAGAACCTTAAATTCTCCAGAATTAATTTGGCGCGCGCGCGCGTACACACACACACACATACATATATATATATATGTATATATATGTATGTGTGTATATATATATATATATGTGTGTGTGTGTGTGTGTGTGTGTCATGGTTTCAGGTTGGGATTGGTGGATGAATTTACCAAAATTATCCCGAGCGCTTTCAGGCCTTTCATAGACCATCATCAGGGGTTGCTTGCATGTGTACAAAGTGTTTTTAAAGAGTTTTAAAAGTTTCTTTGGTTTTTATAACATAACCCTTTCAAGTTTCCAGTTAGTGTCTTGGTTTCCGGTGGATGAATTTACCAAAATATAAAAAGTTATTGTCATTCTGTTGGTCTTCGTGTTGTCACTATCGTTTTTGATGGCTGTAATCAGTCCTCCTTCGTATTTTTCTATGTCGTCCTCGAGTCGTTGTATCAACGCTGTCTTCAATGCTGGCAAGTCGTCTTCCTCCCTTCTTTTCTTGATACATATAGTTCGTCAACGTCGTCTCTTGGATGTAATGCCTTATGCATGGTTATTAGTTTTCTTATTATTTGGTCTATTTGCTTAAGTTCTTTATTATTATTATTATTATTATTATTATTATTATTATTATTATTATACTCATTGTGAGTTTTTCACACCAGAGTTAACTAATGGTCTTTCACTGGAGTTTCCTCAGGTCTCCAGGACTTTTCTCAACATTCTCGCCGTCCTCATCAGTGCGGTGGCCTATATTGTCTTGGCTTGTCCTCTGATTTCTCACTCCTTCAGCCCCCTTAGCAAGCCTTTGTGGATCGTTGCAAGTGCACTAATTACAATTGGTATCACAGTCACCTCTATGTTCCATAGCTTTTTTTAGTTCTCTGGTAAGGTTTAAGAACTTGTTTTTTTTTTCGTTTTCTTTGATTTTCAGTCGGTTTGTCTGCCGGAATGCAAAATCATCATTATTATTATTTTACTCCTTGAGAGTTTTTCACATCAGCGTTTGCTGATGGTCTTATTATTATCATTATTATTATCATTTACATAAACACCGAAGAGTTCCTCGAACATATCTGTCGACACAAGATGTCCATTTCGTCCAAAATTTGAATATATATCTCTCAAAGAAAAGACCTTTAAAAATTATTCATATTTTTTTTGTGATAATATCTATTTCAGCATATCCTATATTTTTAAAATTTTATATCTGCATCTTTTTTTTAAAAATGTTTGATCTACATTTATTTTTCTTTGTCTGAAGATACAGATCTAACATTTTAAAAATATAGGATCTGCTAAAATAAATATCATTACAAAAAATATATGAGTAATTTTTAAAGGTTTTTCTTTTATATGGAATTATTTGCTCTATATTTTAATTTATTATTATTTTACATTGAGCTCTTTTTTGAATTTTGAATTACATGGGTATTGTCGAAAGGAAATCCGAAAATATAATCATTCCCACCATCGGCAGACTTGGCGTTGGATAATATATATATATATATATATATATATATATATATATATATATATATATATATACTGTGAAATATAGTCATATGTGTGTATCGATTCCGGCTTGATGTTGGCAAGAAGCTCTTGAAGTTAGTATTAAATCTTTTGAAAGGTTGTGTTACTTTAAACACATGACTTTGGTTTTTGGAATAAAATGATAGCTTCATTTCAGCGCACACTGCGCAAGTTGTTGTAATCCCTTTGATCTTCTCTGTTGAGAAGGACATATTTTCAATTGACGCCAAATAATCCTTGCGCGCCAAATTCCCGGATGTCACAACAAATTTTGCCAATCTGTTAGAGTTCGCAACTGAATAGTGAATTCTGGGAAATGTGTCAGTAGCACTGCTTTGTTTTGCCTGAGCAATAAAATATATCACGAGAATAACTTTCCAGCTCAAGTCACCATCTTTGCTTACTCAGTTTTTTTACTGCTTGAATAAGATACACTTTTTAATCGGATTGACCCAAACGATTTGGAAACTTCACAAAAGAAAAAAGTTATTAGTATCAATTTATTACTATATATATATATATATATATATATAGATATCGATTTTATCAATGCAAAGTATATATTGAATAAACGAAAAATAAGAGAGTTTGTGCCGCAAATCTTAACATTCTACTTACCAAGTACTTTGCTGTTTGCTTTGTAAATAATGCGCATGGCTAAACCCAGATTGCAACATATGTGGGGTTTAAAATTTTTATGAAGGTCAGTGGCTAAGGGCAAGTCTGTGTTGCCGTAAGATATCTGACTCCATATTTTGGTTATTTTGCTTTACCCCACGTTGACTGGCCGGTGCAATGCCTTGCCCAAAGAAGGTCCATAGGTAATATACAAAAAGGAAGAATAGAAACAGACAGGAGACGAAACATTTCTTTCAGACTTTCCTTTATTTACCTGGTGAATGGACTAACCAACGCTATGTCCCAAGACACAGCGTGGTGCCCAAACACCAGATAGTAAAAACGGTGTTGTCGGTTCGACGTCACTACCCAAAAAGAGGTCGGTTCACAGAAAACCTGAGTATTTATGTCTTTTCTACCGGCTCCAAATTCGCCACTCCAAAATTCTTCTAATTTTGGCGCGACCGCTTCTCATTGGCTACTTTACATTTTATTATTTTTCTTTTTTCTGATTTTAAACCGGATGGATGCGTGGAGCCTTATGCGTGGCGACGCATTTATACATTTTGTATCAGGCAGCCGACGAGTCTACATCCGGTTGGGAGTTCTTTGGTAATTCCTAAATCGCCACAATACATCGCCACCCGAAAAGCGGAGCTTGGAGGATTCTGAGAAAAATGAATATTTGTAAGGGTGTCACGGCTCTCTTTAAAAGATTTTTAAATTTAAAAAATTTTTTCTTTTTTTTTTTTTTTTTTGGTGTGTCCAGCCAACCCGCTTTTTTTTTTTTTTTTTTTTTTTTTTTTGCAAAAAGATTGTATTGATTTTTAATTGTCCTATTTTCTAGGAGGATTATTGATCAAATTCTTGTATCTTATTTGCAAATGTTCAATAATTTTGGTAATTTGTTTAGGGTGGCTGGAAAACTAGGACTCGTTAGATATGACAGGTTTTTTTTCCATTTTTTTTTTTTTTTTTTTTATGTGCATTAGTTCCGGCAATACATAAGGTTGTTGAATGTAGTCGTCTGATTTGAGAGGATTATTCTTCATTAACTCTTTTGCTTTTTCTTTGGAACTTCTTTTAATATCCGGGAGTAATTTTTATTTATTTTTTAATTTTTTTATCCGTGAGTTTTTTTGTTCTTTTTTTGTTTTGTTTTTTTGTGTGTGTACCTCGTGGTACGTTTTTTTTCTTGTTTGCTTTTTTTTTTTTTTTTTTTTTTTTTTTTTATATATGTCACTTTGGGTAAAACAAATTATGAGCCGAGAAGTGACCTACAGAAGTAGCAGTATATTTCAGAGGAGTAGTGTGAGTTTTTGGGGTTCTCTGGAATTCCTAGCAGTCGTGTTGGTGTCGTGGGAGAGATAAACCATGTGGCGACAGAAACCGAAATAGAAGTAGGGTGAGTGAAAGTTCAAAAAAAGTTACCTTATTTTGCAAGTTGGGAAGTAGAAAGTGTTGAAAGATAATGTTTTGCTGAAAGAAATTCCACGTGCTTTGGTATTTCACGTCCAATTTTGTTTGCCAGAAGTTAGTTCCGCGGGAGAATTTGAAAATTTTTCAATGTTTCGCTGGCTGTTGTTGTTGTTGTTCTTCGTTTTTTTTTTCGTTTTTTTTGTTTTTTTCGTTTTTGTTCCATGTGGAAAGTCGTCTGTCTCCAGTTATGATGTTCTTGTTGTTTTTTTTCTTTTTAAAATTTCTTGTTGGGATGTCTTCTTTATTCCGGGTGTTCATTCACGTGTTCGGGGTTAACCAATGTGGTGTTTAAAAGTTTTTTATCGTCGGGGTTCACCAATGTGGTGTTTAAAGGTATTTTTTCGTTTTTTTTTTTTTTTTTTTTTGCGTCGGGGTTAACCAATGTTGGGGTTTAAAAGTTTTTTATCGTCGGGGTTCACCAATGTAGGGTTTAAAAGTTTTTTATCGTCGGGGTTCACCAATGTGGGGTTTAAAATTTTTATGAAGGTCAGTGGCTAAGGGCAAGTCTGTGTTGCCGTAAGATATCTGACTCCATATTTTGGTTATTTTGCTTTACCCCACGTTGACTGGCCGGTGCAATGCCTTGCCCAAAGAAGGTCCATAGGTAATATACAAAAAGGAAGAATAGAAACAGACAGGAGACGAAACATTTCTTTCAGACTTTCCTTTATTTACCTGGTGAATGGACTAACCAATGCTATGCCCCAAGACACAGCGTGGTGCCCAAACACCAGATAGTAAAAACGGTGTTGTCGGTTCGACGTCACTACCCGAAAAGAGGTCGGTTCACAGAAAACCTGAGTATTTATGTCTTTTCTACCGGCTCCAAATTCGCCACTCCAAAATTCTTCTAATTTTGGCGCGACCGCTTCTCATTGGCTACTTTACATTTTATTATTTTTCTTTTTCTGATTTTAAACCGGATGGATGCGTGGAGCCTTATGCGTGGCGACGCATTTATACATTTTGTATCAGGCAGCCGACGAGTCTACATCCGGTTGGGAGTTCTTTGGTAATTCCTAAATCGCCACACATATACGAATTTGGAAAAGCTATTTAAATGGGCTCAGCAGTTGCTCAAAGTATGGGATAATTTGCTCCAGTTTTAGATATCTGGCAACTAGTTTACATGATCCAGTGATTTTTGTTGCTATATAAAGGTATTTATAAATTGGAAGGTGCCCGTGGTATAATGGTAATCGTCGTTGGAAAGGGACACAGTGACACAATCCTGGACGAGACTGATTGCATTTCACATAGCACTACTATCCTTGGGAAAGGTATGAATCCAATTATTCCTCCTTTAGCTATGGGTAAATAGTAGGGCAGATTAGGTTCTTCAGCCTTGGTGAGGCAACTAGTCTATGAGAAGGAAAATTCTGAATTCAAACCTTTTAAACTCCGCTTAAAAATTGACCTTGTGTCACATTCTGCCCGAGCGGAGGGGTTGGGTAAATATGTATAAAGGTATTTATAAATGTAAATCCCATGCTTTTTTAATTCCCTCTGTCAAAATTTCAGGGTTCTTTCTATAAGGGGCCACCCGAGAAGTCCTGGTTTAGATCGTGAATTATCGAATTATCGTGAACATTCCTTTTTTTCAGCAAAGTGGAGGTATGTTATAAAGTGTGAAAGACAGATTCCCGCCGAAAAACCGTCTGAGCAGGATCCCTTAATCGAGTTGAAGGCAACTTTGACAATATATACTGAAAGAGACTCTGACAATTCCACGCTCTCGTCGGTGGGGCAAAGAATACGCTGATTCTATCCCTTGCAGTAGGGTTGACCATATCCGCTCCCACAGAAAAGGGAGTGTCTTTAATATGGCAATAAACTGCATCTAATGATGAAGCTCCAGTTTAAAAGGTCAATGTAACGTGGTGTAACCCTCCATTGTCATTTCTCCCAAGTCCACTCGACTCGAAAAATGTAAATATGAATGTACAAAGAACACGATTCTCAAACATAATCCGAGACGGTTGAAATAAATCAGTTAATCTAAAAAAATTTTGAAAATTTGCTTGAAATTGGAAGCCAAATAATTGAGCATCAATTGACATTTAAGGAACTTATAAGATTATTATGATTGTAAAGATATTTTCTATATTAGAACAAAACACTTAGAATGCTATTTTGTGAGGTTTGCCTCGTTCTGAGATGTCAGTTTTTGATCATTGAAATTCTAGATATAACAGATATAACTGAGATGGCTGTATTTTGCAATTAGAATTCTCCACCCCTTCCTGTACATAAATCTCGATATCATCGTGAACTGATGTTACAGAGGGACCCCAACGATTTCACGAGTCGTCAAGTCAAATTTAAAATACCTATTGTCTCCCTTTCTGGATCAAATTAGGTAGAGCTAGAGAATTATATTCGCTCAAGAGAAGTTGCCTATTATCGCCTAGCTCAAGCAGGTGGTTGAATAGGCACGGTAACTGACCTCAGACCGAACGAAGTATCCATTTTCTACTCTTGACCACACAGCATCAGCTGAACAAAGCTATAATAAGCAGACCTCTAAGAAAAGGAGTTTGTTTAATAAGCGCACAATTATTCGATTCATGTGCAAATAATGGCCTCATCTCGAAGGAGCCGGGGCTATTTGTCAATCGATGAGTGGAAGGGAGTGGTGTAAAACACTTGCTAGCAGTGAAAACGAAATTAGCTAAGTGAGTTCGAATTCTGGCTAGAGCTGTTTGTATCCACTTTGCATTAATACTCTTGAAAAAAGCATGAAAAATGTCTTGTCACTGGTATGTCCTCATGGTTAACGGAAAAGAATTTAGGTGAGTGAGAACTTCAGAAAAGAATCTTCCACGAATATTCTGGTTATGCATGCTGCGAGGGCAAAGGCTGTTACACCTTAACATGGGCCAAGTTTTCTGTCTTTTTTCTTTTTCTTTTCTTTTTTGAACGAAAATGCTTGATGATTCGAGTTCAAGGAACTGATGCTTAAAGATGAGGTCAGTCTTTTATTCATTCTAATTTTTTTTCTATAAAGACTTATTTTACGAAAGGCTACGATAATCTTTTATCAGAAAAGGTCTATGATAAAAACAAACACTCTATTTCTTTCTCTCTCTCTCTCTCTCTCTCTCTCTCTCTCTCTCTCTCTCTCTCACACACACACACACACACACACACACACACACACACACACATAAACAAACAAACAAAAAACAAAAAAAAAGTGAAAAACAAGACAAAACAAACAAACAAACAAAACCTCGGCAGTTCCCCTCACAAAATAAGAAACGGTCCTTTATACCCCCCTAAAAAAAACAACTTTCATGGTCCATATTCGTACTGAAATTTGACATATTGTGACCTTTGTAATTTTCCTACTGTATATCTTCTATGCTATGGCTGTATCGGTACTACTGCATGGATGCACCATTTGGACTCAAACGAAAAGCATGGAGAATGCTGCATGATTTTCTTAACAAATCCTGGAAGCAGTTCTCCTCAATACAGTACCTGAACTGTCACTTAACTCCCACCGCACAAAGAATCAAATAAGACAAACAAGACATGCTGGACACTGCTGGTGAAGTAAGGATGAGCTCATAAGCGACGTTCTCTTATGGATTTCTGCAGATAGAAGATCAGCAAGGACTTACATCAGCTTTGTGCAGACATCGGATTCAGTGTAGAGGACCTGCCAAGAGCAAAGGATTATCGGGGCAGATTGTGAGAGAGACAGAAAAAGGAACTCTGTGCTATCAGCTCGACTTGATGATGATAATGATTTGTGGTTACAAGTAACAATCTGTTGTGGTCTTCAGATAAGACCGATGGAAGAACAACTCAAACAACGGGTGATAGGTAAACGTTATACAAAGGTAGTACTAGCCGTGCTCGGCTTGCAGTCCGTCTGTCAAATGTCTCGTAAGGAACGAGAAGTTGTCTCCCCCGAGCGAGCTAAGCTCGGAGAATATGTAGTATAGTAGGATATGTCCCCATAACACAATCTTGATCTGTTGATGTCATTTTAATCTTTCAGTTTTTAGTGTTATACCTAGGGGCCAAAGGTCAAACTAGTTTAAGGCCATGATTATGGAGTTCCTGTAGACAAAACAACTCTGGTTAAGAGTCAGATATGGTGATTACTTTTTTAGAGTCTGGGATTTTATATGCACTAAAATATGATCTTGACTTTCATAAAAGCTCCGATTGTTGAACAAAGGTAAATAAATACACAACGCTTGATTATTTTTGTTTATTTGTTTGTTTGTCCAACTTTCATATCTACAGAACTAGCTAAGAGAAATAAATAGACGGGTTATGCATCACTTGGAGATAGAATAACACTGTTGATATCAACCTGGAAGTTTTCCATAGTTATAATTGGTTACCTTCAGGATAAACTTGAGAAACGGGATGTAAGTTAGAAAGAAACGAGAAGGAAAGGCCGCACACACACACACACACACACACACACACACACACACACACACACACACACAAAGGCATATATATATATATATATATATATATATATATATATACGAGGATCATTAAATAAGTTTCCATACTTTTTTCGTATGAGCACGTTTACTGATAGTACACACATGAAAATCTAGACCCCTTCGAAGTAATCTCCTCCGGCTGCAATGCACTTGTACTGTTCCAGCAACTTCTAGAAGGTCCTATGGAAGTCCTCTTGTGTGAGCGTGTCAATGACCTTCGTCACAGCCTCTTTCATCTCCTCAATTGTCTCATATCGACAGCCTCTGAGCTTAGGGAATAACCAAAAGTCACAGGGAGCAAGGTCTGGGCTATAGGGAGGCTGAGGAAGTGTCTTGATGCCCATCTTGGTCAAATAGTCTGTGACAAGGATGGAGTTGTGAACTGGTGCATTGTCCTGCTGGAAATGCCACTGACCCGATTTGAAGAGTACTGACCTCTTCCGACGGAATCTCTTCCTGAACTCCCTCAAACCTTAACATAGTAACCCTAACCCTAACCCTGTGGCCAATCAACTCTGGTCTAGTGATTTCCATACTCCTCCCACACCTCTAATCATCCCTCACAGACTCCCTGCCTTCTTTGAATCTCTTATGACAATCAAAAACTGATACTCGATTCATGCAAGATGATCGAAAATCAGTCTGAAGCATTCCATACGTTTCTGTGGCATTTTTCCAAGTTTAAAACAGAATTTTATTGCATATCGTTCTTCTAAAGTGTCCTGACGTCCAGATTGCATTTTTGAAATTCACCAGCTGTGACAATCAGGCTTTAGTAGGGTTTATTCCAATTCCTGCTGTTGCTGTTCATTTGAAGCTGAAATCATAAAACTTCGTCAGTCTTCTTATAAGATGTATAGCAATAACATACTGAATTTTCAAGAGTCTACGACAATTTTAAATGTCTGTACAAAAAAGTCTGGAAACTTTTTGAATTTACCATGTATATATATATATATATATATATATATATACATGGTACATTCAATATATATATATGATAAATTAAAGACAATTCGGAAAATAAAGTTGACATGTTCGGGTCAAAGATAGTTTCATGTGAAAAGAAAATTTATTTCGCAAAAACGAGGTCTACACGTAACAAGAAGTCTGCAGCTTATATATATATATATGTGTGTGTGTGTGTGTGTGTATTTCTTTCCTTGCATTGGTAAAGTTTGGGACTTTATTTCATGAGGCGTTTTATTTCATTCAGTCGTTGTTTATGTCTGTTAATATTGAAAATTCATTTAATGAGGTCAGGGGATATGTTGTACAAAGGTAACCGCAAATAATTGATGGAAGTAATTTCATGCATTGTCTTTCTTTCCTCATACGATCAGATTTCATTCCAAGATCCCCCCTATCTCTATCTATCAATCTATCGATCTATTACTTTGCTGCTGTTGGTTTCCTCGTGGCTGAGGGGTAGAGTCTTGGATTGGCGTTTGAGTCAACCGGGTTTCGATCCCAGCTACGGGAATCTAGTATGTCTAGCCACACTGATGAGTTCTGATAGAACGAAACAGATCTGTCTGTGGATGACAATATATATATATTGCTGATACATGAAACTATTAGTAATGACACTGTCATTAAGCGAGATTTAAATTTTTGGATAAAAAGGTGCTCAATGCAACTATAGCAGAGTTTCGAATGAACATAATTTTAATACAAAAGCATCAAAATAATGTCCATATGAAGCACACAATCGTCAGATGGTTAGAGAAGATAGACTTAAAAATTACTCACGTGACATGATGTTCGTGCCCATGGCACACACACACACACACACATCATACTCACATTTCATTCGTACAAAAATAGTTATTGGTTATTGATTTTTGTGATCTGAAGTGTTCAAAATATGTTGGAGTATTGGTAAGATGTGGTCAATCAAGTGGTAAGTGATAAAGACGAAAATTATTTATATGTCTACGCAAAGAAATCAGTTCTCTTTTTGTTTGTTAAGTATTTCATCATATTCGTTCTATTCCAGAATATATAATTTTTCTTATTGATACACGATAAATTGGGGTGTCTTCGTGGTGTAATGGTTAAAGCGATGGAATGCGGAATCGTAGTGTTCGTACTCCAGTCGCGCTATTACGTTCACTTTCGGGCAAATACTCTTGGGAAAGGTATGAACCCCCCTTGTCCTCCCAGTGATTGGTGAAATAGTACCATTACTGTTCTAGGAGAATGTCTTTGAAATAGTACCATTACATTCTAGGAGAATGGCTTTGGCATTAAATAACCTACGAAGGTTGATATGCCATTAAACAAAGAAATCAAACATCCTAATTTGCCGCATATAAGTTGACTTTTTATGTCTGAAAAAATCTCTTCAGAACTAGGGGTCGACTTACACGCCTAAAATCTTAACCCTAACCGCTTGATTTTAGCACAGCTGTATAAATCGAGCTTGATTGGTTTGGTTTGGTTTTTTTGTTTTAATGGCATATCAACCTTTTTTTAGGTTATTTAATGCCAAAGCCATTCTCATAGAAGAACAGTAGTGGTACTATTTAACCCATAGCTGGGAGGATAAGGGGGTTCTATACCTTTCCCCAGGGTATTTGCCCGAAAGTGAACGTAATAGCGCGACTGGAATACAAACTCGCTTACTACGATTCCGCAGTCCATCGCTTTAACCATTACACCACTAGGACACCCCCAAATCGAGCCTGAGTCTTGTAGAAACTTTTTCAGGCTTACATGGTCGACTTATACGGTGCAATTCACAACAATTTGCAATTATTATAAACTCATTTCTTTTCCCACAAAGACTCATTTTATCACAGGATATTTATCATTTTATCATGGGATATTTATCATTTTATCACAGGATATTTATCATTTTATCATGGGATATTTATCGTGTTATCATAGGATATTTATCATTTTATCACAGGATATTTATCATTTTATCACAGGATATTTATCATTTTATCATGGGATATTTATCATTTTATCATGGGATATTTATCATTTTATCACAGGATATTTATCATTTTATCATGGGATATTTATCATTTTATCATGGGATATTTATCATTTTATCATGGGATATTTATCATTTTATCATGGGATATTTATCATTTTATCATGGGATATTTATCATTTTATCACAGGATATTTATCATTTTATCATGGGATATTTATCATTTTATCATGGGATATTTATCATTTTATCATGGGATATTTATCATTTTATCACAGGATATTTATCATTTTATCATGGGATATTTATCCTTTTATCACAGGATATTTATCATTTTATCATAGGATATTTATCCTTTTATCACAGGATATTTATCATTTTATCATGGGATATTTATCATTTTATCACAGGATATTTATCATTTTATCATGGGATATTTATCATTTTATCATGGGATATTTATCGTGTTATCATAGGATATTTATCCTTTTATCACAGGATATTTATCATTTTATCATAGGATATTTATCATTTTATCACAGGATATTTATCGTTTCATCATGGGATATTTATCGTTTTATCATTGGAAATCTATCATTTTATCATGGGAGATTTATTATGGTAAATATATTATTTTATCAATGTGAAATTTATCATTTTATTATGGGAAATTTATTGTTTTATTGTGAGAGATTTATCATTTTATGATGGGAAATTTATCTTATCATGTGAGATTTACCGATTTCATCGTTTGTTTTGCAATACAAATTTTTATAATGGGCTATTGTTAACGTATTTTTATTAGTGAAGTTAAGGTTACAGTATACCTTGTTTTTTTTTTTCAATTTAGTTCTGTAACGCCAATGTATATACTTTCATCGCCATCATTATAGGCATTTTATTTTTCTTTCTTTGGTTAATGGCATATAAACTTTCATGAGTCCTTTAATACCAAACTCAACCTTTAAGAAAACACTCAGTAGATATACTAGTTAACCAATAACTGGGAGGATAAGGGTTTCTTCCTTTTTTCGAAGGATATTAGTCCAAAAGTGAACGCAACAGCGCAAACATAGTTCGAACTCATTACTTCCATGCCACAAGCCAGCACTTTAGCCATTAAGCAATGAGGACTCTTCCTCTTAGCTTTCGAGTAAAGGTCTCTAAAAACATAAAAATACTTTTGATACAAGATAAAAGTTATCATTTAGTTGCGAGCTAATTATGTAAAATGCTGAGTTAAAAGTCGGCTAAAAAAAGGGAAAATAAATAGGAAAACAAAAACGGAACGAAATTTATTGAACTTTAGGTGTCGACAGCGATGATAGAATGGCGGAAGAGCCTGGGAAATGTCAGATAGTTTCGTTTGAATCAAATTGACTTAGGGAAACGTTTTCAATTTAACCAATTGTAAAATACAAAACACGGACAGATGATTAAAAACATGAAGTTGTTCGTTTTTAAAATGGAATATTTTTCCCCAGAAAGAAAACATTCAAAAACCGAAATGAGAAAATTAAAGAAACAACACGTAAAAGCATAATTGATGGAAACAGACGAGAAAACAAAACGAAAATGAAATTATACCAAAAAAAAAAAAAGATAAAATAAGATAGATTGATGGATAAATATACACGTTAAAATAATTCGAACATTCGAATGATTGAGATATAAACAGTTAACTCAAACATATCAATCGATATCGATGAATATATGGTTAGAAAAAACAAATCGATAGATAGATACATAGATAACAGAAAGATGTGAACAAAAGAAAAAAATGAAAGAAAAGAGAAAATTGTTGAAAAAAAAAAGGACAATAGAGGAAGCAAGAAAATGGAAAACTATTTTACCGTTCACTTATCAGCTTTCGTGTTAAGATAAAAAAAGAAATAAATAATCTGGGATAGGATTTTAAAGTTTTGTTCAAAATCTTTGATAACAAAACGGAAATCAAGTGTTACGTGCTCTAAAGAAGTGACTTGCGCATTGTCAAATTTAATCTGAAAAGATCGTAAAGAGTTTGAATATTGAAAAGAGACACGAAATCGAGATTAAAAATGTTTCAGATTAGAACTTATGTTTATTATTTACTAAAATTTTCTTAGTTTGCCTCGAGGAATCTTTGTGGTGTAATGGCTGTAATGCGATATAGTAGTTAGCAAGTTCGATCAACTGTCGTGGTATTACCCTATTTACCCAACCCCTCCGCTCGGGCAGGATATGACACAAGGTCAATTTTTAAGCGGAGTTTAAAAGGTTTGAATTCAGAGTTTTCCTTCTCTTAGACTAGTTGCCTCACCAAGGCTGAAGAACCTAGTCTGCCCTACTATTTACCCATAGCTGGAGGGAGAATAATTGGATTCATACCTTTCCCAAGGGTATTAGTGCTATGTGAAATGCAATTAGTCTCGTCCAGGATTTGAACTTGTGTCGCCGTTTCGACGATAACCATTACACCACGGGCACCTCCTGTCATGGTATTACGTTCACTTTCGGATCACTACTCTTGGGAAAAGTATGACCCCCCCTTATCCTTCCAGCTATAGGTTAAATGGTGCCACTACTTTTCTTTTAACAGGACGTCTTTGGCATTGAATAACCCATGAAGTTTGATATGCCATTAAACAAAGAATCAGAAACCTTAGTCTGGCTCAATGACCGTTTGAGATACCTGCTGTCTCTAAATGGTCACCAATCTCAGAACTGAATAGAATCATCGTTGCTTAACTTAAGTGATCTGTCAGAGACGGATGCTTTACAGCGTAACTAAACTGCAAGTCTCGAAGCTATTTACCAAGATTTCTTTTGGTTTGGCATAAGGCCAGAAGTATAGGGCACCCAGTGTGAATCGTTCACTGACAATGTAATTCTGGATATACATAGTGTCATTTAAAAGGACACACCTTAAGAGAAACGTTATAATGATAAGAAATTGTATCGGCTATCCGAGTTCAAATCCTTGACAAGGCTGATTCATTTCTTTTTGCGCTAATTTTCTTGGGGAAAGCATCGATCCAACTGTACTCCCTTCAGTTATGGGAAAATATTAGCTTCGAATCGACAACCAATCAAAGAAAAGGAAAATTTTGAATCTAAAACTGAACTTTGATAAAAAAAAAATTGACCTCGTGTCACATCCTGTCTGTAGCAGAGAGTTTGGTTGTGTTCTGTGTCATATCAAACCTTTGTGTGTTATTCAATGCAAAATCCTAATCACACACATACACACACACACACACACAGGTATATATATACGATTTGTACGCGAATAGTTTGTAAGTAACATTATTTTTAAACGAGTCTGAGCTCATTCGTTTACACACATATAAATAGTTTCAAGTTTTGTTATCCAAAACAAATGATTTTATTTAATATTAATCATTTGTGCGTACTCAGTTGAATGGCTTCAAGCAACTAATAACAATCCTTTAGTAAATGATTGAATAGTTCTAGTTAACCCATAGATGGGACCCAAACAAATACTACCATTTCGGGTCAAAGGGGATATAGAAGTAATGGCAATGACATGGTACTCTACATTCTCGAAAGCTCTGGGACTGGAGCCTCACCATAAGTTTAGTGTCACACCCAGGATACGTATTGTAGGGTGAGAGTCTTACCTTTCTGCAGAGATGCAGTCGGCATATTCTACAGTCCTAGCTGAATGGGGTGCAGAGGGCTTGGGTAAATACATACTGTCACTTAAAAGTCGGCACAAAGTAGCGAGGAAATTCTTGAAATAATAAGAGTTAGAACAAAGGCTCAAATAAAGAATAATAATATTGAGTATCATTATATTAACTTCCTGTCACTCGCAGGAAGCCATAAATGACAACACTATTTAAACTCTTGCAGATTATTAACAAGTAGTATAGAGATTATATTCGTCGTACACATATCGAAGCCAGCTGTTTGGGAACAAGGGTTCTTATTGCAGGCTTGGTTCTTGAATATCCCTCTTCCAAGCGGCATTTCCTCATTGCTTTTGAAATGATACTATTAGGTTGGTTGATTGGTCGGGTTTTATGGCATATCAGCAATTGTAGGTTATTTAATGCCAAATCCATTTTTATACATATAAACAATTATATTTCAAACAATTCAGCTTAGCCAAAGTACACTGTTTAGTTCTGTTTAACTCATAGATAGGACCCTATCAGGAGCAGCCACTCCGAACCAGAGTAGATCTGGGCACGATGGCAATAAAGGGGTACTCTGCATTCCCCAAAGCTCTAGAATTACTGGATTGTTTAGTGTCATATCCTGGACACTCGGTGGGAGAGTCTTACCCCTCAGCAGAGATGCAGTCGTTTTATTCTGCTACCGAACCCGGCTGGGCCAGGTACCATTAGGACTATTTTTGACAACTACAATAATATGATGAAAGAATAGAAATATGTATTTGCAGAACCTTTTTGCTATGAGCAGGATGTGACACAAGGTTAGTGACTTGAATTTCGAATTTTCCTTCTCTAACTGGCGGTATTTTACTGGAGTTTGATGGACAGCAAGTCTCCACATTGTCCAAGGTATATACTACTTTTTAGTATTGTCAAGTTTTAATCTATTGGACAATTTGCAGATCATTTTTCCCATCTTGTCATGCCTAGTCTTATATTCCAAATGCAATACACGAATGTACCAGTTTCAAGTATTCACTTATTGTTATTGACTTTTTGAGTTTTTCACATCAGCGTTGAGTTTGAGTGACAGCAAATCTCCTCAAGTCTCCAGGACTCTTCTCAGTATTCTGGCCGTTCTCAATAATGCTGTAGTTTGGATAGTCTCTTGTCGTCCTCCAACTTCTAAGTCCTCCAGTCTCTTTAATAATCCTATAGTTTCTGTACCCAGGGCACCAATCACAATTGGTATAATAATAAATAAGAGGAAGATAGGATTCGTTTGCGTTTCTTTGTTTAATGGCATAGTAAACTTCCTGGGGTATTGAATGCCAAAACCATCCTTGTAGAGGAAGAGCAGTGATGCATTTCAACTGTTAGTTGATGACATACGGGGTCAGAGGAAGAATCAAGATTATCCAGACCAAAGCATTGTTAAGGTCAGCTAAAATACCCTGAAGAGTCTTGGAGACCTGAAGTGACTTTCCGTCACTTAGACTCCCCGGAAATATAATCAGCTGGTACCAAAAAATCGCAAAGACTGAAAAAATGATAATCATATTTACCAACCCCTCCGCTCGGGCAGGATATGACACAAGGTCAATTTTTAAGCAGAGTTTTACAGGTTTGAATTCAGAGTTTTCCTTCTCTTAGACTAGTTGCCTCACCAAGGCTGAAGAACCTAGTCTACCCTACTATTTACCCATAGCTGGAGGGAGAATATTTGGATTCATACCTTTCCCAAGAGTATTAGTGCTATGTGAAATGCAACCAGTCAGGTCCAGGATTTGAACTCGTGCCGTCCTGTCCATTTCCTGCGATGATGACCATTACACCACGGGTACCTCCTCTGAAAAAATGATAATACCCTCCTAAATCAATAACAGAAAGTAAAAGAGATTCTATTCCCTATGAAATTACAATCCAAACTGATAAAAAGATAATAAGGCATAGACCAGACATATAGAGAGATATGTATAAAAAAACATGCCTTCTTATAAATACTTCAGTACCAACTGATAAAAACTTATTAGTCAAAGAGTATGATGAAATAAATACAAAGACCTGAAAAGAGAATTTGAGAAAATGTAGCACCTTAATACCACCACCATATGACAGTAATAGTGGGAGTGCTGCGTATGATCAAGAAAGAGACAGATAAACACATTAACAAGATAACTAGCAGTCCCAGCCTATATCAAATACAAAAAAATTGCACTTTGCGGAACGGCTCATCTCCTTTAGAGAGCGTTATCAATGTGACTGAAAAATATCACACAAAAGAAGCCGCAAAAAACATAGAATTCACATAATCACTACTTTCCCTCAAGTTGAGTCTTGGTTAAAGACTCGCTGATATATTCTAAAAAATCGGAAGTAAAGCTGAAAATTATATAATAATAATAATAATAATATAAAACCTGGACGTTGCGAAGAAAAGGAAACTGTAAAAGAGAAACTGAATCTCTCCTAATAGTAGCACAAAACAACGCCATAAGAACCAATAAAATCAAAGCGAGAATAGATAAGACGCAACAAAATTGCAAATGTACGTTATGTGGTGATAGAGACGAAACCATCAATCACACAATAAGCAAATTAGCACAGAAAGAGTATAAGACTAAACACGACTAGGTGGGCAAGGCGATCCACTGGGAGATGTGCAAGAAATTCAAATTTGACCATACGAACAAATGGTATATGCACAACCCAGCATCTGTCCTGGAGAATGAGACACACAAACTACTATGGAATTTTGAGATACAAACGAATCATCTAATCTCGGCCAGATGACCAGACCTGTATAATAATCAACAAAGAAAAGAGAACTTGCAAAATCGAGGACTTTGCTGTCCCGGCTGACCACAGAGTAAAATTGAAAGAAAGTGAAAAGAAGGAAAAATATATCGACCTTGCTAGGGAATTGAAAAAAACTGTGGAACATGAAAGTGACGTTAATACCAATTGTAATTAGTGCTCTTGGTACAATCACCAAAGGATTAATAAACGAAGTGGAGTACTTGGAAATAAGAGGACAAGTGGAGACCATCCAAATTACTACATTATTGAGACCCGGCAGAATACTAAGAAGAGTCCTGGAGACTTGAGGAGACATGCTGTTACTCAAAATTCAGTGAAAACCATCAGCGTTAGCTGATGTGAAAAACTCTCAAGGAGTAAAGAATAATAATAATTAATCTGTATTACTGTATTACTTAACAGCCAATGGGAATTGTCCCATAGCATCTGTCAACAAAATAATACCTAATAATATCCGTTTTTATTGTATAATCACCCACTAGAAATAGTTTAGAAGAAAATTAACTTTTTATTAAAAATTGTTCAGAGTTTACTTATTTATGGGTGAGACTGTTAGTGGAATTCTTATAATTAAAAGAAACTTTTATCATTTTCCCAATTGAACAATTTTCCTGCAGAAAGGAAATTACTCTTTAATGATTAAAGATAGAGCAAATTTTATTTTTAATTAAAAGGAGATTATTTTAAGATAACCGAATATGCACCGGACGCAAAAAAAAAAAAAAAAAATAACCGAAATATTATTTCATCACTGCGTTTGATTCTTTTAGCCTACAGTGAATATTCTTGAATTGTAAAATTTGCTTAATGGCGACAAAAGTTGGGTGCATGTTGAAACAGCAAAAAAAAAAAAACAACCTCCCCAAAAAACAAAAAAAAAAAAAACAACAAAAAACAAAAACAAAAACAAAAAAGCAAAAACAAAAAGTAAATAGATTAATAAATAAAATGAAATAAAATGATAAAGAACGGAAAGTTGAATTAAAATTATTTATTTTACTGTTCCTATCTTCCGTTTACACATGACCCCTCTTATATTGGATCTTTACTTGAACACAATGGTACCCAAACCTTTTTTTTTGGTCACAGAAAGTAAATAGGATTTTCTAAAAATCATAGAAGCCATATCCGTATATATAGGACAACGATTTCTACCCTGATATTAAAAAAGATATAAAATGAAGATAAAGTCATTAGAAAAATATTTTAAAAATGCAATGATAATTATCCTAGGTATATATCTCGGTAGCAATATCTCATCTATTGAGAGCAACGTAAGCATAAGCATCAGTAAAACATGGACTGTTATTGACATGTTATCCATCAAATGGAAATCTGATATGACTGATAAAATAAAACAGGAATTCTTCCAAGCCGTAATCATGTCAGAACAACTGTACGGCTGCACCACTTGGACGAACGAAACGCTTGAAGAAAAATCTAGAAGAGAACTACACAAGGATGCAGAATGTTCTTTTGAACAAATCCTGGAAGTAGCATAGGACAAAACAACAGCTATACCGCTACTTATTTGTCATCATTCAGGCTATCCATATAAAACGAGTAAGACATGCTGGGCACTTCTGGAGAGTTAGCACAAACTCTTAAGCACCGTTCTCTTATGGACTTCTACGCATGGACACATCAATGATGGCTGATAAACCAAAACTCACGTTCATCAGTTTTGAGCGGTCACTGACGGCTGTCTAGAGGACTTAGCAAAAGCAATGGCCGATTGGGATGGAGAGAGAGAGAGTGAGAGGAATCTGCACTGTTGGTATGCCGAGATGATGTATGTCATTAAACTAAATTCGGTGGTGAGGCTCCTATCATGGAGCTCTGGGAAATGTGGATTCAGCCATGCGTTGCCATCATTCCCAGGTCCACTCTCATCCGGGGAAATAGTACTTGTTAGGGTTCTTGGTAAGAGTCAAAGAAATCTGAGAGAGAGAGAGAGAGAGAGAGAGAGAGAGGAACCCGCGCTGTTGGTATGCCTTGATGATGTATGTCATTAAACTAAATTTGGTGGTGAGGCTGCTGTCCTGGAGCTCTGGGAAATGTGGATTCAGCCATGCGTTGCCATCATTCCCAGGTCCTCTCTTATCCGGGGAAATAGTACTTGTTAGACTCCCCACTAAAAGTCAAATAAATCTGTTTGAATATTAGAATTAGGAAGGAATATTTGAAATCATATAATCGTGTGCAAACAAATCATTATTCTTATATTTGATTTAATTTTCACTTTTACTTTCAGTTTCTTACAATCCTTCACCGGATCTTTACCCAAAGACCAAGTGTGAGAGAAAGTAGCGATTATATGTATTCTATGTATGTATCTTTCTTGCTGCCTCGTTCGGGCCATATTTTTCAGTCATATCGATAGTAATCTCCAAAGAAAAGGAGCAGTTCCACAAAATCCATTGTTTTGTATTTGATATAGACTGGTTGGTTGGTTAATTTTTATGGCATATTAATCTCTGTTGGTTATTTAACGCCAAACCCTATTTTTATACAAATAGTTCTATTTCAAACAATTCTGGTTAGCATGAGCACACAGTTTAATTGTCAAAAACATTTCTATTTCAAGCTATTCAGTTTAGTCAAACAGTACTAATTCAAACAATTCCAATTCAAACAATTCAGTTTAGTATAAGTATAGATTTTCTCCACACACAGTTAAATGTTAAAACAGTTCTATTTAAAAACAATTCAGTTTTGCGTAAGTACAGTTTCAATGTCAAAACCAGTTCTATTGCAAACAATTCAGTTCAGCATAAGTACGCAGTTTAGTTCTATTTGATTCAAAGATAAGACTCCATCGGGTGCTACAATTCCAGGCCAATCCAAATATTATACGTATGTATGGGGAGCGGAGAAATGTTAAATTTTAGTCCTTATTATTATCATTATTATTATTATTATTTTTATTATTATTATTATTATTATTATTATTTTATGCCTTGTGATTTTTTCACACCAACGTTAGCTGGTAGTACCTCACCCACTGTACATTAGTCACTACGCTACAGGAACTCCACACAGTACCTGAATGGAGTCTGAGTGACTGCGAGTCTCTTTAGGTCTCCAGGCCTCCTCTGAGTGTTCTGACCGATCTCAACAACGCTGTTGTCGAAATGGTCTCAATTCTTCGTCTAATTTCCAATTCCGCCAGTCTTTCTTGTGGGTTGTTGGGAACCGTTCCGAGTACTCCAACGACAATTTTTATCACCGTCACATTCGGGTTCTACAGATTTTTGAGAATTCTCTTTTATTTTTACTCTGTGGTCAGCTGGAACGGCAAAATCCAAACGGGATTTAAAGAAATAGCAGAGAAACTTGCCTCGGTTATTTGTAGACAGGTCACACTATGTAGATAAGGATACTTATGTTTGAGATTTCAGAACCGAAAATCGGAATGAATGCCTCGAAATTAAATAGAAATATTTTTAGGTTGCATTGATGATACGCCAGTCAAATTGTGTGTTAAGAAGACCGCAAAACACACACTTTCTCTCTCTCTCTCTCACACACACACACACACATATATATATATATATACATGAACAAGCTCTGAACCCCCCCTCCACAGCTTGTTCATATATATGTATTTGAGTGAGTATGTGTGTGTTGGCAGATTTGTGAAAAAGGAGACCGGAAGAACAAAAAGTCAAGAGAGTCAGTCGCGAATGAACGGAGTGGTCAGGGTCAGTCCGAAGAAGCTGGACAATCGAGAACAGACTGTAGTGTCCGAAATAGATGCCGAATAAATGTCTGGAACTAATAGCCAAAATTTCGCCATCATTACACCACATTTCCTGAAAGCAAAATAGGATTTCCCATGAATTCACTCTCACGAACTTACGATTATCTATCTTAGCCTATATATATATATATATATATATATTTATATCATTGTTCATATCTGTCTTATTATGCTAATATCTAAAATCTGCAATACCACTATGATCTATTTATCTATCTATGCTCAGTGGTGTCCCTATGGAGTAGTGGCTAGCATGCTGGACTACCGTTTCAGACTCCAGTTGTACTATTATGTTCATATTCGGTCCTAAACTCTTGGGAAAGGTATGGAGTCCCTTATTTCGACAAATTCCAAATAGTACCATCACTGTTCGACTACAAGGATGGCTTTGGGACTAAATAACCTATAACGGTTGATATGTCATTAAACAAAGAAACCAAGATTACGTTCATGGTTTGGTTTGGTTTGGTTTTGTAGCATATCAACCTTTGTTGGTTATTTAATGCGAAATCCATTTTATACATATAAACAGTTTTATTTTAAACAATTCAGTTTAGTATAAGTATACAATTTCAAAGTAAAAAAAAAACCAGTTCAATTTCAAACAATTCAGTTTAGAATACTAAAACAGTTCCATTTCAAACAATTCTGTTAAGTACAAGTACGCAGTCCAAATATCAAAACAGATCTATTTCAAGCAATTCAGTTTAGCATAAGTACACAGTTTAGTTCTATCAAACCCATAGTTAGGACCTTATCAGGTGCTACCACTCCGGGCCAGAGTGGACCTGTGAGCGATGGCAATGAAGGGGTAGTCCGCATTCCCCAAAGCTCCAGCATTACTGGAAACTCACCATCAGATTGTTTAGTGTCATATCCAGGACACTCATTGGGGGAGTCTTACCCCTCTGCAGAGAAGCAGTCGGTGCATTCTACAGCCCCAGCTGACTGGGCAAACTACGTTCATGTCTCCCCGTTATACTAATATATAAAATCAGCAATAACCCCACGATCTATCTATCTATCTATCTATCTATCTATCTATCTCGGTCCATTCGTATCTATCTATCTATCTATCTATCTATCTATCTATCTATCTCTGTCTCTTCCTATCCATCTATCTATGTCTATTCACATCTATCTATCTATCTATCTATCTATGTTTGCATGCATCTATCCATTTCTGTATCTATCTGACTTGGGAGCCGGTCACGTGAGCGCCATAATTAAGTTTTATAAATTCGTGATATCTTTGCATTTAAATGACGATCAACTATACTAAAGATTTATGGGTTTTATATACGCCGCTGATATCGGATCCCGACAAATTCAATTAAAGTCGAAATCAAAATGACATAAAAGATTTAAAACATAAATCACAAACCTTTTTTTTTTGGTCAGAAGAACAACGCAAAAGAATTAATTTCATTGGACACATAATTCATAAAAATCATGAGTTTACAAAAATTGATTCGTACAAAAAACTACTGTACTTTATAACTTGGAATTTATGACAACAAAAGGAAGATCTCTCTTAGCGTATGCCACCTACAATCACTGGTATAATTAGAAGGGAGATTGCAAGTATTCGTGTTTCCTGAACAGAAGAATGGCTCACCCTGACCGTATCCCCCGCAGAAGGGCAAAATCCTCTAAAAAAAGTGGTGTCCTGGGTTAGACACTAAACTGTATCTGTTGGCGAAACTTCACTTCTGGAAATCTGGGGAATGTAGGGTACCACTTCTTTGCCATGACTCTCAGGTCCACTCGGTACGGAGTGGTAGTACTTGTTAGGATCGGTTTTAAAAAATATTCGCATTTGGTAGGACAATAAAAAAACTTAACAAAACAATTAGACAAAAAAAACGATTAAATTATTCAAATTAGTGGTATAATTTTGTTTCTAAGCCATGCAAAGTATTATAGAATGACCCAATATCTTAAATACTGCGTGATAGAGGCTGCGATTCTAATACGGATGCGTCCTCTGATAGCGAATAGAGGATTGGCCTCTAAGGAACTTAGCTTCAAATCAAATAGGCAGCTACGGACCAACTAGTCTCATCAACAGGCCGTGTATGGTGAGTATGACACTTCCCCTTTGGGGAACATGACGAACGAAGCTGTCCGAGGAGGGTTTCTTCCTTCGAGAGTGAATCTCCCTGGAGAAAATAAAGAAAATGTAACACTGCTTCTTTGTATTGAATGTTCCCGAGCATCCATTGCAAAACTCAGTCAATAGATAAATAAATAAATACCGTAAATTGCGGAGTATAAATCGACCTTTTAAGCCGGTAAAAATCTCCTCAGAAAAAATAATCCAAATCTTTACCAGAGTTGTTAACCATGGTAAAGGTTTGGATTTTTGCCTTGCTGTATGAATCGACACCTTGTTTGCTTGCGACGTTTTTTTTCGAAGTTCATTTTAAAAGCTCCCCTTCTATCCCACATATAATTTAAATTGTGGCGTACAAATCGACTTTTTAAACCTGAAGAAATTTCTCCAGAAATAGGAGCCGACTTGCACGACACAGCTAAAATCTAAACCTTTATTACATAGTGGAAAATCAGTCGGACAATCGATATACACTCCTAACAATCGATATACCCTATTTACAGTAACTCCAGTAGACTGCCACAAACATTTACTAAAATCGTGTTTGGATGGACATATTTAATAAACTAACAAAGAGATTAATATAAGATAATAAAACTCTAATATAAATTAAATATCACATTAATGCCGTTTCCATCTACTGATACACTGATAGTAAATACTAGCCGGAACGTTACAGTAACCTCCTATATATTTAGGGAGTCGACCTTTACAGCAGGTATAGGCCTAACCTAGAGTTTTAAACTAAAATGCCACTTATATTCCAGATCGACTTGCAACGCAATTCCTGGTATATATATATATATATATATATATATATATATATATATATATATTCATGCTCGTGCTGCAGATAATTAGCCAGAGCTTGCGTTCGGTCGACCTTTATAAAATTAATTGGCAGCAATCGCCTTATCATTAAAAGAAAATAATGTAAAAGTATTTTGACAATGAATTATGTGATAATGGAGAAAGAAGGTAAAAATCTCAACAAAGATTCACATAATTTTTTTCAGGTGTATTTTCATATAAGAATAAAAAGAGAGAAGGCATTTATGTTTTTAGATGTTTAACATACGCGCTCATTCCTCACTCCGTTTTAGCGATGGCAGGATTTCTTTTACTTGCATCGTTCATGTAGATTGTGGCTGCGTCCACGACCGGAGAAATAGACATAGTAGCGTGTATAATTATGGTTCGATAGTCCGAAGAAATTATGTTTCAAAAGATATTTAATTGGTTTCTTTGTTTAATGGTCAAGCGTACCACCCGCGCAATTTACGCAGCATTTCCACCGGACACACCTGCGTCCTATTTACTTTTACAGGTGCATTTCCTGTTATTTTTGTTGCTTGTGTCCGACATCTGCAGCTGCATCGACACGTCCAAGGAGCCTTCAATTCAATATCCAACTATGGCATATCAACCTTCGTGGGTTATTTAATGCTAAAAATGTCCTTATAGAAGAACAGAAGTGTTACTATTTAACCCATTGCTCAGAGAGATAAGGGATTTCATAGCTTTCCCAAAGGTATTAGTTAGAAAGTGAACCTAGTAGTGTGACTGGAGTTCGAACCCGCTTACTCGGATGTCGCAGACCAGCACATTAGCTACTATATCACTGGTAACCCCTCTAAAGATATTTAAGATATCCATCTTAAAATTATTTTGAAAAGCACAGAGGGGTAAGTAAGTCCGACGTGTGTCTTGGATATGACACTAAATTATCTGATGTTTGGCAAATGTGGAGTACCCCTTCATTGCCATTGCTTCTAGGTTCACTCTGACCTGGAGTGGTAGCATCTAATTGGGTCCTATCAATGGATCAAATAGAACTATTTGACATTTTAAACAGTGTGCAAACAAATGACTCAGAACTCGAATTGTTTGATCATTTAACTGGATAAACTAATAACTGATGTTTAATTGAATTGTTCGCGATACATAGCAAAACTTTAAACCATTTAACAGTGTGCAAACGTATGAGTAATATTGAATAGAATTGTCAGCGTTAAACAGCAATACCTAAACTCTTGGATGGTGCCCGTGGTGTAATGGTTATCGTCATAGGAAATGGACACGGCGACACGAGTTCAAATCCTGGACGAGACTGATTGCATTTCACATAGCACTAATACCCTTGGGAAAGGTATGAATCCAATTATTCCCTCTCCAGCTATGGGTGAATAGTAGGACAGACTAGGTTCTTCAGCCTTGGTGAGGCAACTAGTCTAGGAGAAGGAAAACTCTGAATTCAAACCTTTTAAACTCCGCTTAAAAATTGACCTTGTGTCATATCCTGCCCGAGCGGAGGGGTTGGGTAAATATAAATACCTAAACTCTTTAACTGTTTGCTTAAATTGAAATACTGCTATTACATAGTAATACTTGAAACTATTTGGCTGTGTGCAAATGAATGAATTGTGTTGGAATTGAATAATTAATGCTAAATAGCAATACTTGTAAACACTTCATTGTCTGAAAACAAACGATTAGTATTGAATAGAATTTAGTGTTAGATAGCAATAATTGAAACTATTTAACGACGAAGAAATAATAGCAATATTTGTGTGCAAATAAACAAGTTCTAACTCATTTAAAAATTACCAACGAACTCGTCATTTACAAATCATATATGTATATCTATTTGGATGTGTGCAAATAAATGATGGATGATCATAGCAATACTTAAAACTATTTAACTGTGCGCGAACAAAAGATTAAAAGTAAACAGAATTATTCGTATTAAGTTGAAATACTTGAAATTATTTAACTCATTGCAAAAAATGAGCCCAGGCTCATTTAAAAGTGTAATAAACAAAATGTGTTCATAAATCATGTATGTCATATATATATATATATATATATATATATATATATATATATATATATATATATAAATGATTTGGCATTAAATAACCTACAATGGTTGATATGCTATAAAACTCAACCCAACCAAATAATCTATATTCATTATGTATGTATAAACAGGATTTGACATTAAATAACCTACAATGGTTGATATGCCATAAAACCCAGCTAAACCAATCGAAGTCTGGAACGAGCCGCAGCTGGCATTGGCCTCCATGTCAATGCAAACAAAACCGAATATATGTGCTACAACCAAACGGGCAACATTGCCACACTAGACGGAGCCTCTCTGAAACTAGTCAACAAATTCACCTACCTAGGAAGCAGCGTCTCATCAACCGAGAAAGACATCGACACACGACTGACGAAGGCATGGACAGCTATCGATAGGCTCTCGATCATATGGAAGTCGGACCTAACGGATAAAATGAAACGAAGTTTCTTCCAGGCAGCGGTTGTGTCGATACTGCTATATGGATGCACCACATGGACGCTTACGAAGCGGCTGGAAAGGAGGCTGGACGGAAATTATACAAGAATGTTGAGAGCAGTATTAAACAAGTCCTGGCGACAACACCCCACGAGACTCCAACTATACGGACACTTGCCCCCCATCACAAAAACTATACAAGTTCGACGAACCAGACACGCAGGACACTGCTGGAGAAGCAAGGACGAGCTCATAAGCGATGTACTCCTGTGGACCCCCGCACATGGATGTGCAGGAGTGGGACGACCAGCACGAACCTACATACAGCAGCTGTGTGAGGACACGGGATGTAACCCTGAAGACCTACCGGGGGCGATGGATGATAGGGAGAAATGGCGGGAGACGGTCAGGGATATCCGCGCAGGCGGCGCGACATGATGATGATGATGATTTATAGGCAAGTTAGGTTAAAGGTTATTTTCGGTTGAAACAGGTAATCGTAAAGTTGGTGTTTTTAGTTTTTTGAGTTAGATTTCTGGTGTGCTGCTGAGAGGAGATTATTTTTGAGTTTAAAGTTTCGAAAGTCCCCTTTTAAGGGGTTAGATGTTTTCCTTGGAAACTGAAGAAACTTTTCACCTCTCTAAAAAAGACTGTTTGGAAAATGGCTGGTCAGAATTTTTAACATATTAACAAACGTTGGAATCAGACTGAATCAACTTGTCTCTGCTCTTTTGTTTGCCAGTATTAAATGATAATCACTTTCAGTTTGATTTCTCTGTTTAATGGTAGATCAATCTTCATTGGTTTTTTTATTGCCAAAGCAATTCTTCTAAAAGAACAGTAGTGACATTATTTGACCTACAGCTGGGAATGGATAAGGGGTTTTATACTTTTCCCCAAGAGTATTAGTCCGAAAGTGAACGTAATAGCGCGACTGCAGTTCGAACTCGCTTACCACGATGTTGCACACCAGCACATTAGCCACAACTTCACGGAAACTACCCAGACAACCTCTTTTATTACCCCTACCATCATTCATCATTTCTTCATCAAAACAACTCTGATTCGACAAATTTTTTAGAGAATCAACCTTGTAAAAGAAATTTATTTAATCAGAAACTCAAACGTAACAAAGGAGAAAATGGAATGAGATAGCTGATGATTTTATTTGAATGAGAATCGAGCAAAACAGCAACAGAAATAACCTCCATGTTCTCTTATACCGTCGGTTTCTGTCTCATAAAAATAAACAAATAAATTAGTCTCCTTTGGAACATGAGACATCTGAGGAAGGCGTTTGTCTATCTACTTGGTACGTGATTCCGACTCCTTATCGAAGCTGCTTGTAATCTCAAAAGACAGTGGTTTGAATTGAAAACGTTTCATATTCTCAAATTGGAAAGTTATCTGTTGCATAATTTTGTTTTGATTGATTTTAACGGCTGGTCAACCATCATCATCATCATCATGTCGCGCTATCAGCACGGATATTCCTGACCCTCTCTCGCCACAACTCCATATCATTCATTGCTCCTGGCAGATCCTCAGGGCTCCATCCCGTATCAGCACGGAGTTGCTGTATGTAGGTTCGAGCTGGACGTCCTGCCTTTGCTCGTCCATGTGAAGAGGTCAACAGGAGTACATCACTCACGAGCTCTTTCCTACTTCTCCAGCAGTGGCCCACGTGTCTGGTTCGTCTAATTTTGGCCGTGTAGCTGCTGGTTTGTGGGGTGCTGTATCCAGGACTTGTTCAATATTGCTCGCAGCATTCTTGTGTAATTGCCGTCAAGCTTTTTCTCCATCCGTTTAGTCAGCGTCCATGTGGTGCATCCATACAGCAGTATCGACACAATCGCTACTTGGAAGAAACTGCGCTTCATTTTATTGGTCAGGTCTCACTTCCATATGACTGAAAGTCTATCGATAGCTGTCAATGACCTTGCTAGTCGCGTGTTGTTGTTTTTCTCGGTTGATGAGACACTGCTCCCGAGGTAGGTGACTAGCTTGTCAATTCTAAGCCCCACCAAGGTGATATATATTTTTTATTGAGTTTTTTAATTTTAATTTTTTTTAAATTTTAATTTTAATTTTGAGTTTTTGATTATGTAAATAATTCTTTAAAGGGTAGACGATGTCTATCTAACTGACGGTACGCCAGTGCAATACATACATATATATATATATATATATATATATATATATATATATATATATATATATATATCGTATGAGAGCGTAGAACCTCTGGCGCATGGTGATTTGAGCAACTATGTCCAAGTAACCCAATCAGGTATTTTGCTAAGTGTTCAGTATCTGGCAACTAGTCTACGTCATCCAGCGCCGCCCTGTTGGCTAAGGCCGTAAAATACCTTGATCGCACCTCTGCAGAGGGGGAAAACTCCCCCAGCGAGTGTCCTAGATATGACACTAAACTATCTGATAGTGAGGTTCCAGTAATGTTGGAGCTTTGGGGAATATAGGGCGTACCTATTGCAATAGGTACACCTTGCTATCGCCCTCAGGGACCTCTGGCCCGGAGTGGTAGCAACTAAAAGGGTCCTATCATTGAGTCAAATAGAACTGTTGGACATTTAAACTGAGTGCAAAAAAATGAATTATGCTCAATTAAATAGCTTGAAATATAACTGTTTGATCTTTTAGCTGTGTGTAAACAAATGACTGATATTTAATTGAAATGTTAGCAATACGTAGAACGATCTGTGTGCAAATGAATGAGTAATGGTGAATTGAATGATCTGCCTTTAATAGCAATACTTGAAACCATGTACATCTGAGTGAATGACTGATGTTAAATTATTATTGTTACATAGCAATACTTGAAACCATTTAACAGTGAGCAAACAAATGATTGATTGTCAATAGAATAATTCGTATTTGATAGCAATACTTGAAACCATTTAACTGTATGCAAAAAACTTTATCAAAAAATGTGTTTACAAATCATATATATATATATGTATATATATGTATGTGTGTTTGTGTGTGTGTGTGTGTAAACAGGATTTGGCATTTGGCATTAAATAACCTACAAGGATTGATATGCAATAAAACCAAACCAAATTAAAACTTGTCATCCAGCGATTTTGGTTTACCTCTTATAAAGGGATTTATAAATACAAACTAGTAAATTCGACCCTCACCCTGTAGATTCCTATGCCTCTATTTCCCCACTGCCAAAATTTTATTCACCCTCAGAGACCACTTTGAGAAGCCCGGATTTAGAGAATTAGAATAATTTGATCTATCTGTTATTGGTGATATTCCTGCAGTTCACCGTATCATCGACCCTTAGAATACGCTGACTGTATCCCCTACAGTTGGGTAAGACTAACACTCCTGCCAAAGGCACGTCTTGGATACACTGAACTTGGCAGTGAGGCTCCATTCCTAGATCTCTGTGGAGTGTGGAGTGTCCTTTCACTGTCATTACTCTTAACTCCACACTGACCTGTATTGGCAGTATATGTTGGGATCCCATCTATGGGTCTGTTGAAAAATCATTCATATTCGATAGGATCGTGTAAAAATGAAAAAGAAATCTTTAAAGAAACAACTACCGAAAGGTAGAGAATCCTCGTGGCGTAATGGCTAAAGTGATAGACTCGAAGTAAATGAGTTCAAACTCAAGTCCCTCTAATGCGTTCATTTTCTGAGTAATACCCTTGGGAAAATATGAAATCAGTAGAAGTACCACTACTGTTCTTCTACAAGGATGACTTTAGCTTTAAATAACCCACGAAGATTGACACACCATTAAAAAAGAAACTAAACCACACAAATATGAACATTCCTTAACTTTTAGGTATGAAATAACCCTTGATGGGTGGACTTATCATTAAAATCAATCAATCATTTTGTACAATTGCTTTTCTTAATTTGGCCAAGTGCCATACTAACAGAAGCTTACTATATATTTAAAAAAAATTTTTTTTTATACCAATTCTATAATTCTCGTGGCGTGAAGAAACCCGGATGATACAATTTGTAAATAAGATTTTTTTATACAAACTGATATTTGGGAAAAAATTCAATAAAAAAAGAAGAGATAAAAAAGATTCGTACAGCTTGAAAATAACCAACCGCTACCGCAATGTTTTGGCAAAAGAAGAAAAAAAAAAACATAAAAAAGCAAACATCGACAGAATTACCTAAACTAAAACGTAAATAATTGATATATATATATATATATATCTACCGGGACATTGGCCCAGCGGTTAGAGTGTTCGCCAATGGCCCGGGAGACCTGGGTTCAATCCCAGGTCGAGTCATACCAAAGACTTTAAAAATGGTACTTGATACCACCTTGCTTAACACTCAGCATTATAAGGTACGGTTCAAGGGTAAAGTGGAGCAATCCTGGGAATGGAGTAGCGCCCTCCCCTACACCTTGGTGTAGTAGCTATCGAAAAGGGAGCCTTTGGGTCACCCTCGACTATGGTCGCTAACTTTACTACTTTACTATATATATATATATATATATATATATAATGTCGTTAAATGCATACAATTATCTAAAACATATTTATTTGATAGTTAAAAAAATAAATGGTTCTATTGATTCTAAAAACTCTTGAGAAATGACGACGTAAATGCTTCATAATTGAGGAGTATAGGAAATGTCAGATTTAGAAAAGAGTTGGATCATTATCATTGTTATTTATATTATTATTTTTGGCGAATCCCAAGGTGGATTGATGAGTTTGTAAATCTTGATCTTGCGTCAAATAGCAATGAATTTCATTTTCAGTCGGAAGTTGCATAATTATTCATTTCACGAAGGAAGGAAAAGTAATCACTGCGTCTTGTTTAGCAAATGCAGAACAGCACACGATCATGAAACGGTAATGGGTTGGTTGGTTGGTTTTTATAGCATTTAAAACCTTGTGGATTATTTAATGGCTAATGCTGTATATATATACATATATTATATATATATATATATATATATGTGTGTGTGTGTGTGTGTGTGTGTGTGTGTGTACAATAAAGCTGTGCAATGATTTGTGCAACATCATCATGTATGTTTTTCTGCTGCTAAAGAATAGATTTTCTTTTTTTTTATCATTCAACGTGTGAAAGAACGTGTGATACCCTGCCCTCATCAGCTGCCAACCGGGGGTGATAACACAGTTTCGGTAGCTCAAGGCAGTACTGCCACTCCTGGTGCTACCAAGCAGCTTTTGCCACCGGACAGGGTATTCAAATATTATATATATATATATATATATATACGCCAGATCAATTAAGAGCAGAGACTACATGTGACGTCTATCTTTATTTTTAGTGAGCAGTTTGTGATTAAAAAAAAACGCGTTTACTTTCGGCCGTTGATGTTATTACGCGTTTACAGTAACCGTTTCTTACGTAATCACGGGAATGGTGGTTCCGCGTGTATTTCATTCATGCGGAAAACTTGTTTTCGACTAAATCCAACTTGATGCATGTTGCCCCGCGGTCTGAAGACGATTTGAGGCAACTTTCAAATTGCAGCCAGTGATTCCTATTTTTGAAAGAAACGAAATGACTGAGTGTCCAAGAAAACCACAACAACCAACCTCAATAGGAATCACATGGCATATCCAACCCTTTTCCACGCAGTCTCTCTTTCTCTCTCTCTCTCTCTATATATATATATATATATATGTACAATAAAGCTGTGCAATGATTTGTGCAACTTCATCATGAATGTTTTTCTACTGCTAAAGAATAAATATAGCAACATAAATTTTTAATTCAAACACACACACACACACACACACACACACACACACACATACATACATATATTGTAGCTATTTATGGTTCTCACTTTGCCCACTTGGTAAGTTAATGGTGGACCAAATTTTACGGTATTATAAAATAGTGCTCAGTATCAATGATAGAGCTGCCTGAAGAAGGTGTAAGCATGAAATCCAGGGTCACAGACACAACCATGTAATAAATATAATATGTATATATATGTGTGTGTATGTGTGTGTGTGACAGGGTACTCCTCATTCTTCAAAGTTCCCTGACTGGAGCGTTACCATTAGATGCAGTTTTGTGGCATACCCAGGACACTCGTGGAGGGAGTGGCTCTTATCCCTCTGCAAAGGTACAGTCGGCGTATTCTAGTGCTTCAGTCGACAACACAAACCACAATGGGAAATCTTTCCATACAGAACAGATTCTCCAGGCTCCTCATCTTCAGACTGTCATTATTTAGTGTCTAACAATTTGAAAGATGAGTCAAACCAAAATTGTAATCATTCTTTTATGACAAAATACACCATTTACTTAAAAGATGGCTGAAGGTTACAATAATCCAGGGAAAATATTTGTATGAGTGAATATGTCGGGCAAGTAAAAAAAAAGCACAGGCATCGTAATGGTTATCGTCATAAAAAATGAACCGAGTGAGCCAAGTTTAAAATTAAGACGAGCCTGTTTACGTTTCACCTTTTGTAGGGCTATTAGGGCCTCTGGTCTTGGTATCGCGACCAGTCTAGGAGAAAGACGGAATTTATATCAATAAACTGGAGTCTTCCTTCTCGTTCTGGTAATTTCTCTGGCGACACGGATTCCATATTTTATAGCACCTTCCCTGGGATAACATCGATGTTTTAAGGAGAGTTGATCTGTTGAATTTTATACATTTCATTTTCTTGGACAGATTCTGGTTTGTGCATTATTTCACCCTATGCGAGTCTTTCCCACCAGTGTCAGCTAGTGGTCTTTCACTGGAATCTGAGCGACAAAAAGTCTCCTCAGGTCTCCATGACTCTTCTCAGTATTCTAGCCGATCTTGATAGTGCTGTAGTCTGTATGGTCTCGATTCTTTCTTTGGTTTTCAATTCCGCCTGTATTTTTCCAAGCCATCGAGGACTGTTCCTAGTGTGCCAACTATTATTGGTATCACCATCACCTTCATGTTCCACAATTTTTTTTTTTTTAGCTCTCTGGCACGATCCAAGTATTTGTTTAACTTTTCGCTTTCTTTTATTTTTACTCTGTGGTCCGCTGGAATAGTAAAATCATCTGGATAACAGCTGCTTTTTTTTCATTTGTTAATCAACATTAGGTCTGATCATTAGGCAGCGATTGAGAGATCTGTTTGTTGCATATTATTATTATTATTATTATTGCGTATTATTATTATTATTATTATTATTATTATTTACTCATTGAGAGTTTTTCACATCAGTTTTAGCTGATGGTCTTTCACTTGAGTTTGAGCGACTCAAGTCTCCTCAAGTCTCCAGGACTCTTCTCAGTATTCTGGCTATTCTCAATAATGTTGTAGTTTGGATAGTCTCCAATCGTCTTCCAACTTCCAAGTTCTCCAGTCCCTTTAATAATCCTTTAGTTACTGTACCGAATGCACCAATCACGATTGGTATAATCGTCACCTTCATGTTCCATAGTTTTTTTAAAATTTCCCTAGCAAGGTGCAGGTACTTATCCTTCTTTGCACTATCTTTCAGTTTTACTCTGTGGTCTGCTGGAACAGCAAAGTCTACAATTTTGCAAGTTCTCTTTTTTTTTGATTACTATTAGTTCTGGTCTTCTGGCCGGGATTAAGTGATCTGTTTGTATGTTAAAGTCCCATAGGAGTTTATGCGTATTATTTTGTGTTCTTAATTCAGGTTTACCCTTTATTTTCCTAACCTTTTTCCACTTATTGTTGCTATTTCGATCGTTCAGCACCCAACTCCTTACTTTGTTCTGTCACTGTATGGTCTCTTGTCGCTATTTTTTAACGCCACTTCTATTATTTTTCTTATGGCACCCAACTATTCCCTGTTCTTCTAGGTTGAGATAAAGAATAACTCAGACACATTTTTATGTGCACATATTCTATTTCTTTGGAATAACTTTCATCTTAAAGACCTCATTCTCAGCCTGGGATTCAGTAATCACAGAATAGTAGAAAATTGATCTGCTTTGGTAGCGATTTCTAACCGAGTGATATTAACTCTATTTCCTAAACTATCTCGTGTCATATGATCAAATGAATTTCTAGTCCAATAAAAGCCACGATCTCAAACGACCTCGGAATATTACACACCCAGCAAAATTGTTTGCCCCAACTGTTTTTTCCGACACCGTTTTAAACTATTCTTCTCTACTTGCCAAAAAATAGATTCCGACCATCAAAATATTATTATATTTCTCCGTGAGAGCTTTTCACACAAACATTAGCTGATGGTCTTTTACTAGAGTCTGAGTGACAGTAAGTTTCCTCTGATCTCCTAGACTCTTCTCAGTATTCTAGTCGATCTTAACAATGCTGGAGTTTGGATAGTCTCGGCTAGTCCTCCGATTTCTTACTCTTCTTATTTCCTTTTTTCAAACGTGCCAATTACAATTGGTATCACAGTCACCGTCATGTTCCACAGCTTTTTAGGTTCTCTGACAAGGTCCAAGTATTTGTTTCTCTTTTCGTTTTCTCTCCGTGGTCAGAAGGGACGGCAAAGTCCTCTAAATGGAAGATTCTCTTTTTTTAATCATCGCTAAGTTTGGTTATCTGGCCAGGATTAGGTGATCAGTTTACACCTCAAAATCCTATTGAATTTTATGCGTCTCTTTCTCCAGGACGGATTCTGGTTTGTTCATTTGGTTGCATGGTCAAATGTCAATTTCTCACACAATACCCAGTGGATCACCTTCCCCATTCAGTAGTGCTTACTATTATACTCCCTTTGCATCAATTTGCTTTATTCGCTTATTATGTGGTTAATCGTTTAGTTTCTATCACCACATAACCTACGCTCGCTATTATTATTATTATTATTATTCATTGATTAAGTTGTAGGATAAAAATCAAAGTCTATTTACAGCAATAATACCGATTTTACGTTCAGCTGGCGCTGAATAGGTTACCATATTTCTTGAGATATTTTTATGACTTGAAATTATACTCCATATATCAAGCTGGTGAAATGCCGTAGTTGAACAGAGGGAGATGATAGCTATTCTCTGAAACGCTGAAAGGTCAACGAGATGAGATGAGCTGTCGACCGTTGATCGTTGAATAGTATAAGTAACACTGGCATAGTTCCCGTCATTTACTAGGGGATTATTTACGTATTGATCAACACTTCTGTTTTGAGTAAGAGTATCCGTGTGATATGCCTAAGATTAAAGTATGTCATAAATGCGCTCAGTCAGAAATATCATTTACACACACTCAATATATATATATATATATATATATATATGTGTGTGTGTGTGTGTGTGTGTGGAGTCTCACTTAGCGTAATGGTTCTTTTCGGAGGAAATTGAATCGACTACCTGTGTTCAAATACTGGACGAAACTGTTTACCTGTGACTTCCCGCTAATGATCTTGGGAAAGACACGAATCAATGTTTCTCCCTTTCAACTATCAGGAAACAATACGGCAGACTTGGCGCTTTAGCCTTGGTTAAGTAACCAGTCTAGGAGAAGGAAAACGCTGAATTTCAAACCATCTGTACTCCGCTTAAAAATCGACTTTTTGTCACATCCTGCTGGTGAAGGAGTGATCGGGTATATGCACACACACACACACACACGTATATATATATATATGTGTGTGTGTGTGTGTGCGTGTGTGTTTGTGTATATACATATATATTTAAAGATTGTGGTTGATCCAAGAGAAAAAAATAAATATTTTAGCTGGAGTAGGTCAGCAAATGATATCAAATTTGTTATTTTAGTTTTTATCATTAATATACTGGTGCTCTAGACATTTTTCAAACTCAACAGCTTCTTGGGATTTAAATTGGAATAGTTACTTGAAACAATGAAATGGTGCATAAATTATTCGCATTAGGTTTTGTTAGGTTTCTTTTGCTTTAATGGCATGATTCCCTTCTTGGGTTATTTAATGCCAATCCATCCACACAAAAGAACAGCAGTGATAGTATTTAACCCATCACTGGAGGGATATGGGGTACATGCCTTTCCCAAGGGTATAAATCCGGAAGTGAACGTAATAGTGCAACTGTAGTTCGAACTCGCTTACAGTCAAACATGTGAGCCACTGCACCCTTATAAGACCTGAAGCGAGAGAAATCTGAGAATGATTTTAATGACAGAAAAATAATCAGCAATGATTTTAGAAGAGTAAGATGAGTACATTGATTTTAGAAGAATGATACAATATTTTGTCAAAATGGAAAAGCAAGATATATTGTTTATTTTTTGGCTGGGCAGAAAAACAAAATACGGGAATTGTTTTTTCAAACTGGAAAGAAGGAAAGTTAAATAAATAAAAAGAAGAAAGTTAAATATATATATATATATTGTCTTAAAAGTGTCGTGGAAGACCAGCGAAGCCAAAAGAATGACAATACGGTCAGATGAGGTCAGTCGCTGAGAATGGACTGTGTAACTTGCATGGCGTGACGTGACGTGTTAGTTACGTGACAGAGAGGACCGCTCACTGGGAGGAGAAGGTCGACTCGTGGAAGTGGGAGGAAACCCCTCTTCATTTGAGTAACGGTCATAGAGAGTCACTGTTGAAGTGGGAGATAAGCAAACATGGATGGATTTAATTACTGAAATCTAATTAAGTAGAAAACCGTTGATAATATACGCCCACTTGGAAATAGGAAAAATATTATATAAACCGAGATTTTCCCGTAGACGGCAGAGACTGACAGAGGCGGGCGACAGACAAACAGTAGAAAAAGCAGATAGCAGACAACACTTGGCAGAGTGAACCCCTAACGCTCCGCACTTGGGCCTTGAACCAGACCTTCTGAGACAGAGAAACAAGAACCACGAGTTAGGTAACGGAAAGCTGACGAAAGAGAATTGATAGCTGAATTGAAAATTACTAAGTGACTTAGCTTCATGAAAAGTTGTGCGGACTATTGAATTAGACTGACTGCTGAGATAAAAGGGGCCAAGTCTCTGAATCCCATTATTTCACTCAACGGGAAAGCATTCTTTTAAAGAAACGGACTTGTTTATTGTTTTTGTTAACTAAACTTTTTATTAATTATTGAACACGTCGTATTTGTTTGTCTCTTGCATTGCGACTTTAATTATTTTCTGAATGATCAACCCTGTCTGATTTGTTTGGCGTTTGACGATTGGTGGTTTCAGTTATCTGGATCTAAAGAGCACAACGTGGCAGATAATCCGGCAGGCCTTGATTTGATCCTTCATTGGAGCAGTGGCCCGCCGGTGGTCGAGGTAGACGACTGGGTGACATCAATTGGTGCCGTGATAACCAGGATTCGACCCGAGGGAAGCGGTGAGGCCAGAGAACGCAGAATGGTGGAAGAGACCAATAGCAACCCTGAGAAACTTATAATAACCCAACGAGACCCATAGACCTGAGAATTGCAACCGAGACGAAGTAGACAAAAGAGAAAAAGGCAAGAAATCTCGGTGAGAACATTTTTGGTTTTTCTTTTCACCCCACTCCTCGTAACCGTACCAAGCCAGTAGAAGTTTGAATTTAAAAAAAAAGCTGAGTTACTTAAAATAAAATAACGGATAGAGAAGATTCTGCATCCGAAATAGGGGTTAAGACAGAGGGAACCCAGTGGTGGGACAGATAGCTGGACAGGTCTAGATTTGATCCTTCACTGGAGCAGTGACCCGATACTGGTCGAGATAGACGACTAAGTGACATTGGATAGAAATACTATAAACGATGTAACACTATGAAAATTAATAGTATTAAATAAGAATACGTGAAACCATATGACACGGGAAATTATAAGTATTCGATAGAAATACTTGAAACAATATAAGACTGTGCAAATTATTAGTATTATATAGGAATATGTGAAATCATATGACACGGGAAATTATAAGTATTCGATAGAAATACTTGAAACAATATAACAGTGTGTAAATTATTAGTATTATATAGGAATATGTGAAATCATATGACAGAAAATTATTAGTATTCGATAAGAATAGTTAAAACCATAAAACGTTGCGCAAATTATTAATATTAGATAGAAATACATGAAACCATATTAAACTATGCAAATTATTTGTATTATGTTGGGTATCACCCACCTTTTCCCACACAATGAACTAGTCCATCTGCCATATATAGCAGTAGCTACTAATACCAGGGCAGACTAGAAGGTGAAGAGCAGCTTCTTATAGGAATAGTATTAGAGCGTTGGAGACTGGAGATCGCACTAGATCATCTGACTTGCTACCGTTATAACAGAAGCCAATACTATCGTTGGACTATATTTTTTATTCTGTATTCACTAATCCCATGTTCTTGTCTACTAATAGTCTCTCTATTGTATATACTTTTTCCTGAGAATATATCTCTATTTCCTCTCATATCGTGGTTTGTCCTTTATTTAATATTACAAGCGTTCCCTAACCAAAACGCAACATATTACATAGGAACACTTGAACCATATGACTATGTGCAAACAAATGATTATTATTAATAGAAATAATCACTTGAAATTATTATATTGCTTGAAATTATGAATAGATATTAGATCGGAATTCTTGAAATTATAAAACTGTGTGCCAATCATTTTTATTTGATAGGAATATTTGATACCATTGTTGTAGGCAATTAAAAAGAGTTAATAAAAATGCGATGAAACATTGAACATATATTCATAATTACAATTATTTAGGAATGAATCAAATTTCGTCTGTAAATAACCACAAGGAGTTGATATGCCATTAAAAAAATAAGCATCATAAAACCATTCTCGTCGGGTAAGTGCACCTTTCCCAAGAGCAGATGTTCTAACCAATTCTGCCTTTAAACCATTGCATATGTCTTTCAATGAGAAGTGGTCATCGTGAGGCACGGTGAGGCACGATTACCAGCCTTAAACTTTTTTAACGTTGCTCACAGATACTCTGGTATTGATATGCCATTGAAAACGATTTTTTTTTGTTTATTTTTGGTAAGTCTCAAAAGTAACCTGTATTAACAAGTATAAGTTTATCTTCGTCTTCTGGTCGTCGGTCAATCTTTTACATCGACTGTTGTCGGGTTCTTTTATTTCAAGCGACAGATAACTGCTTGAATAATCAGAACCATCAAGTTAGAATAATCTTTATTTCTTTTGCTTTTGATTGGGTTTTATGGTATATCAATTATTGGTTATTTGATGCCAAATCCTGTTTATACACATATATTAAATATACATATGCACCTCTGGTGGTGTAACGGTTAGCAAGCTAGACTAGCAAACCTACACGAGTGAGTTCGAGTCTCATTGGGCGCCCCATTCATTCGGCCTTGTGCTACATCAAAGCAAAGCGCTTTGTAAATTACCATATATTAAATATACATGATTTGTAAACAAGTCAACAAACTTAGATAGTTCCAAGTAGTGTTATGTATCACTAAAAATCCAATTAAACATCATTTATTTGTTTACACACAGTTCAATGATCCTATTTTAATCCCTTCAATTTACCATGAGTCAACTAAGTTAAATGGTTCCAAGTATTGCTGTGTATCACTTCAATGTAACAATTCAATTAAACACAGATAAATGATCAAACAGTTCTATTTATAACAATTCAATTTAGTAGAAGTCATTTGTTGCACGCAGTTTAAATGTTTTACAGTTCTATTCGACCCATTGATAGGACCCAATCAAGTGCTACCACTCCGGGTCAGAGTTGACCTGGGGGCGATGGCAATGAAGGTGTACTCCGCATTCCCGTAAGCTCCAGCATTACTGGATCCTCCCCATCAGATTATTTAGTGTCATATGCAGGGCACTTGTTGGGGAAGTCTTACTCGTTTTACACAGATGCAGTCGGTGTATTCTACAACCCCAGCCGACTGGGCCACTCGTTGGAGGTGTCTTATTCCTCTGCATAGATGCAGTCGGTGTATTCTACCGACTGAGCATCTTTTGCCTTTGTTTTCTTGAGTCAAATTATCAAGAAGATCACTGCTTTCTTTGAAATAGCAATTTACACTCCATCACTTGAAAAAACTAAATTGATGCTTGCTTGATTGATTGATTTTAAAGCTTGTCAACTCGTCTTGTGATTTTATTATGCTTAAAAATTGGAGAATCGCATTCATTGCTCATTCATTTAAAAAAATTTTCTGTAATGTTATCATACAGGTACTAACACTCCGGGCCAAAGTGGACCTGTGAGTAATGGCAATGAAAACTTACACCATACTATCTAGATCCCCAGAACAGGAGCCTCACCATCAAACGCAGTTTAGAGTGATATCCAAGATATTCCCTTTTTTAAGAGTCTTGCCCCTCTGCAACAGATACATCCAGCGTATTCCTAGCTCAAGAATACTGAGAGTTGGAGTGCTGAGGAGACTTGCTGTCACTTGATCTTCCGAGAATGCACCAAACTCTACTGGCTTGAAAACTCAAGACGAAGAAGCAATAAAAAATGTTGTTAAAATAGCTTTACACAATCAGAGAAATATACAAATTAAGAAAATAACGGAAGAATAATTCAGAAGTCAAGTGAAATTAATGAAATATTAAATAGTTTCTTAACTATATTTTTTCTTCTTCATATAAGTATATATACGTAGGTTCTTGGAGCTTAGCTTAATCAACGGATAAATATTGGCAGATTACCAAAAAGCAAACGAAGAAAAATATTAAAACTAGGACAATGACGACATAAAAGTCTTTGCCATTATTCACTAATGACATCCAATCGACATTTGGATGACGAAACGTCATAAACAGCTGCAAGAAGCATACAAATAAGCGAAATGGTTGTGGCATATATACCAGGGTGAGTCAAAGGTTTTGCAATATTTTGGTAACGTGGGGTTTAATTTGGTAATTCTGAATGCTTTTGCTGAAATCGTGACGGTGACGAACCACACTTGATTGTGAGATGTCGAGCACATCTGATACTCACGAAATGATACTTATCGGATTCGCCTCTATTGCCTGGAGCACGACCTCGGAATCCTCAGTCTTAGGCCTATCTGACTTGCTAGATTGTCAAGGTTATTTGACACTGTTCATGTAATTTCTGTTTATACATCACTAAAGCTGATGTACCATTAAACAAAGAAATCAAACGAAACTAAAAATTTCCAATGACCAGTCGCTGGGGCTTAAGAGACGCTTACTGAATACCCTGAAGACATTTAATCCTATTTACCCAACTCCTCCGCTCGGGCAGGATATGGCACAAGGTCAGTTTTTAAGCGGAGTTTAACAGGTTTGAATTCAGAGTTTTCCTTCTCCTAGACTAGTTGCCTCACCAAGGCTGAAGAACCTAGTCTGCCCTACTATTTACCCATAGCTGGAGGGAGAATAATTGGATTCATACCTTTCCCAAGGGTATTAGTGCTATGTGAAATGCAATCAGTCTCGTGCAGGATTTGAACTCGTGTCGCCGTGTTCATTTCCTACGGCGATAACGATTACACCACGGGCACCTCACCTGAAGACGTTTAATACCCCGCAAAAGAGGTGGTTTTTGCGTATGACATTGAACTGCTTTAGGAAGTGAAGCTACTCTTCGGGAGTTCTAGAGAATGTGAAATACTCCTTCATTGCCATTACTCCCAAATCCGCTCTGACTCGGAGTGGTAGTACCTTTTAGGGTCCCAGTTATGAGCCAAATAGATCTGTTTGAAAATTATTTGCATTAGATAGGAATAATTGATATCTTATAACCGTGTGGTAAAAACTAAAGAAATTACACAAAAAAAGCAAATATAAACGTACAACGTACACAGTTTTCTAACCTCGAGTTATAAAATAACTTCGGACGGGTTAACATGTGTTAAACTCAATCATTCCAAAAATTCTCTGTATATCTGTATGGAAGTGAAATCCAGCAGAAACAGCACAATGTTTTTGAACTATTTGATATCACTAAGATCCTGAACGTAATTGAAAACACAACATTTCTGTCCAAATCTCTCACCTTTTTTAATAATGGTAATTCAGAAAGCTTAGTTTAGTTTGGCACTAAGTCAAAACTTTGAGAAACCAGCAAGAATCGAACTCACAATAATCAGCTAACTTAATTCTTGAATAATTATCATGCCAGGTATCTCTTACGCACAAATACACAAGATTACTTAGCATAGTTTAGTTTTGGTATATTGCTGCAAGTATAGAGTACTCTGCGAGGATTTAACTCCCGAGTAATGCTTGGCTAGTCTAGTTTGACCGGGAGAGTCCACATGGCCTAATGGCTAAATTCCTGAACTGCGGTCTCGAAGTAAGTGAGTTTGAACTTCAATTGCGTTATGTTCACTTTCGAACTAATACCCTTGGGAAAGTTATAATCTCTCTTCTCCTCCCAGCTACACGTTAAATAGTGTCCCTGCTGTTCTTCTACAAGGGTGGCATTGGGATTAAATAACTCATGAAGATTAAGCACAGAAATCACACCAAAACCGGCTTGACGGACATTACAGGCTGAAAACCAACCTAAAAATAAAACTAGCTGTATGCGTCTTATTTTCTTGGACGGATTCTGATTTGTGCATATATCATTTGGTAGTATGGAGGAATTTTTATCTCTTGCAAAATTCTCAGTGGATCACTATTCCCACCCAATCGTGCCTAGTCTTGTACCCCTTTTGCTCCAGTTTACTGTATTTACTTATACGATTAACCGTTTTATACTTGTCACCACATAACATCTATTTGCTATTCTTCGGCGAATTATCAACTTTTAATTCGATATAATTGGTTCTTATAGCATTAAGATATTCATTTTCTTTCTTAATGTTTCTCTTTCCTAGCCATATCCGAGTTATCTCGGGTGTAATTTTTTTTGTCACTTGAAGTGTCCGTACACTTGCTTTTCTTCCTTTGTTTATTTTCTAAATTATTATCATTTTTATCTTTTGAGAACTTTTCACACCAGCGTTTGCTGATGGTTTTTCATTGGAGTTTAAGAGAGAGCAAGTCTCATCAAGTCTACAGGACACTTATCAGTACCTTTCCCACCCAGCAGTGTTTAATCTTGAACTCATTTTGTGCCAGTTTGTGGCATTCGCTTATTATGCGATCAATCGTTTTGTCCCTATCACCACATAACCTACGAGAACGGAGGCGTCATCGTGGTGTAACGGTAGACTGCGGTGGTGTAACGATAGACTGCGGAATCGTAGTTAGCGAGTTCGTACTTCAGTTGCGGTATTACGTTCACTTTCGGACAAATATCCCTGGGAAAGGTATGAACCCTCTTATCCTGCCAGCTATGGGTTAAATAGTACCACTACTGTTCTTTTCGAAGGATAGCTTTGGCATTGAATAACCTACAAAGGTTGATATGTCATTAAACCAAGAAATAAAACCAAACCAAATCACATTACCTACAATTGCTATTTTGTTGCGTCTTATCATTTTCGCTTTAACATAGTTGGTCCTAATGGCGTTATTATTTTATGTCTTTGAGTTTTACACACCAGCGTTTGTTGATGTTTTCTCTCTGGATTTTGAGTGACAGCAAGTCTTCTCAATTTTCCAGGACTCTTCTCAGTGTTCTGGCCGTTCTTAGAAAATGCTGTTGTCTGGTTGATCTCTACTTGTCCTCTGATTTCCAAATTTTTTTGTTCTTTTTACTAATCCTTTTGGGATTGTTCCAAGTGTACCGATTACAGTTGGTATCACCATCATCTTCATGCCCCATAGTTTTTTCAGTTCTCTAGTCATGTCTAGATATTTATTCTTTTAACTTTCTTTTAAATTTATTCTGTGGTCTACCGGGACGGTAAAGTCCATTATTCGGCAGGTTTTCTTTTTCTTTGTCGACTATCACTTGGTCTGGTCGTATCCCAAAATCCCAGAGAAGTTTGTGCGTCTTTCATCTTAATTTTGATTGTTTTTTCTTTTTCTTTCCTTTCTTTTTTTTTTTTTGCTTCATTGTTTTCGATATTTGGCGCAATAATGGGATACCTAGCTCGGACTAAATTCGCAACTCAGTAGTAATTGAGCACCGAAAGAGAATGTAACATCTTGTAAGTAAACGTTAAATGAATTTTGTGACAAACTTTTCTTTTGTTCCTTTTTGCCATCGGGATCAAGTGACAACCTTTGAGTCAACCGAAAATATTACATCTACAAAACTATTTTTTTTTATACAAAATTTTGGCATATAAAAATCTACACCAAAGAAAACGACCAACTTTCTTATAGTAGTGAGGACAGTATCGTTGTCAGGAGAATGTCCGTAATCCATCTTTGACCGGTCACATTTGATGCTAATTAAAGCGCTTTTCATTTCTGTTTTCGTGGAAGAGGCCATGTTGCCAAGCTGTCGTTCAGCAGTACAAGATATAGGCTATGGTAGGAAGGTTCAACAACTACTTTTATACCACCAAAATCTGTCTTTGACGTTATCGAGCAACATAATAAAATTATAAAAAGGAGTCTTTACTTTTGGAGCGTGGCATGAAGATTCTTGTTCATCGTTGGCTAAAATGCATAACAAATTTAATGACTAGAGGATAAAAATAATATTTTTTTAGCTGAAAACTTGCTCTATACAACGCTGTTATTGAGCTCCTTATATCAGTTGTAGTTTCTGAGTAAAAAAAATCGTGGTTTTATTTACGTCGTATGCCTAGTAATATTTCAATATTGGAATTTTCTCAAAAAAGAACTTATAATGCCAAAAGATGTGTGATAGAAAATTAAGGATTTTCTTCAAGAATATTGTTCTTTAGACCGGTCCAATGGAAACATTTGGAAATTTTATGAAAGAAAAGGTTTTCGATGTATATATATATATATATATATATATATATATATAAGGACTGAATTCAGTCCAAGAAGAAAAAGGGAACTTAATTCATTAAAAAAAAGTAGGCATCTAAATCAGTCTAAAAAACAAATAGGGAATTAATCTAGCCTAAAAACTTAAGGGTCAAATCAAGTCTAAAAAAATAAGGACCGAATCAAATCTAAAAAATTAGGGCCTAATTAAAAAAAAGGACCTAATTAAATATAAAACAATAAGGACCTAATTCAGTCTAAAAATACCGCAAAACAACTATAAGAGTTTGATTTTGTCACACTATTCTTAATTCATTTTAATTGAATTAAATTTTGATATATTTTCCCCGTTTTATTTCTTTTTAGTTTTCTTCTCTTCTTTCACTCAATTCCTTTTATGCTTTTTCTTTCTGATCTTTTTTTCTTCTTATCTATCTATCTATCTATCTCAGTTTATACATATTTACTTTTTCTCTTGTAGAGCAGCCTTTTTCGCAAAGCGATAGTTAAATAATGACAAGATGTTATCGAAGGCCAATCAGAAAACACTGATGAATTATAGCCACTAGTTACTATTTCCGCCCAAACATCGGATTTAACTGCGGCGGAAATGGACTCACTAGTCACGTGATACGCAAAATGAACTTACATAAGACTGCGTTTGGTTAGTAGCATTGCCTGGTTACTTGTCAATAAATTCCTCCTTTTGATACTTAGAACTTCTTTCTTTGATCACAGGTCTATTAGTCTTCAGATAGAGGAAAACTTCTTTTTCTTGTTTTTTCTCAATCCATTGATATCTTTTTTTTTCTGTTATTCCATTTAACCTCTTTCCTCCTCATTCTTTTCTTCCACCTCTTCTTAAGATGTTAATCTCTTCTTTTTTCTACCTTCGTTTTTTGTAAGTCTCTCTGTCTCTCTCTTTCTGCCAGACAAGTCTCATTGGGCTGTAGAATACACCGACTATACCTCTGCCTAGTGTCCTGGATATGACACTAAACAATCTGATGGTGAGGCTCCAGTAATGCTGGAGCTTTAGGGAATGCAGAATACCCTATTATTGCCTTTGTTCCAAGGTCCGCTCTGGCCCAGAGTGGTAGCAAATGGTATGGTCCTACCTATGGGTCAAATAGAAGTGTTTGACATCTAAACTGAGTGCAAAAGAATGACTTCTATTCAATTGAATTGCTTGAAATAGGACCATTTAACAGTGTAAGACTGCGGAATCGTAGTAAGCGAGTTCGAACTTCAGTCGCGGTATTACGTTCACTTTCAGACAAATATCTCTGGGAAAGGTATGAACTCTCTTATCCTCCCTGCTATGATTAATCATTTAACTGTGTGTAAACAAATGGCTGATATCTAATTGAATTGTTAGTGATATTTAACAATATTTGAAATCATTTAATGTTGTGCTAACGAATGAGTAATTTTGAATAGAATTATTAGCGTTAAATAGTAATACTAGTAACCATTTCACTGTATGCAAACGAATGAGTAATATTGAATAGAATTATAAGGGTTAGATAGCAATCATTGGAACTATTTAACTTAGTACGAGTTTGTTTACTCACAAATATTGCTATTGTTTCTACAATTCAGTTTATTTTAAGTAAAGTTTTTGTTTACAAACAGTTAAATGTCAAAACAGTTCACTTATAATAAACTGAATTGTTTGAAATTTAATTCGGTGTTAAATGACCCGAAAAGAGTTGACATGCCGTAAAACAAAACAACCAACCTTTTCATTCGGAAATACTTGTTTTCTTTAAAAACCGCCATTTTGTCTCTTGAATGTGACCAACATCCAGGTCTCTATCTTCGCTTCGCCTCAAATTGACTTCCCTTTTGCATGTGTACCTGTTTATTGTGTTAGGTTGGCAAACCAATGGTAGTGAATTCAAATCTCATAGGTTGCTCTATATTCTAGCCTTGTTGTGCAAAGCTTCTTAAATGACTACTTCACCGATTTTTCTCATTCGTTGTTTTCTGTCTCTCAAAATTATTTCTCTTTCCTATATATTTTTTGTATCTCATTTCTATCATTGGGTTTTCTTTTTTTTCTCTTTCGTCTCCGCTTGTTTGATAATGACCGCTTCCAATATTCTCAAGTAATTGTAATTTTCTATTTTTCCGAGTGTTTTACTGTTTTCCTGATTTGTTGTTCAATTCCTTCTGCTGCTTCTCTTTTCCCACTTTTCATTATGAGCATGGCACATTTTTCTATGCCAAATTCCATTCCTATATCCGGGCTGTATTTTCTTATTGTTTGTATAAAGGTATTCAGTTCTTCACTGTTCTAAGTGCGCAAACTATTACTGATATCACCGTTATCCTCATATTCCACAACATTTTCAACACTTTAGCAATGTCCATTAATTTGTTTATCTTTTCGCTTTCTTTAACTTTCACTCTTAGATGACAAGTTCTTTTCTTCTTAGTCTGATCATCTGCTAGGGATTGAACGATCCCTTTGTTTCTCAAAGCCCTCAGGAATTTTATGCGTCTCATTCTTTGGGACGAATTCTGGTTTGTGCATATATATATTAGTCTAGTGTGTAGAGTGTTCGCCAATAGTCAGGGAGACCTGGGTTCAATCCCACGTCGCGTCATGCCAAAGACTTTAAAATGGTACTTGATACATTTTGCTTAACACGCAGCGATATAATGTACGTATCAAGGGTAAAGTGGAGCAATCCAGGGAAAGGGGTAGCGCCCTCCTCTACACCTCGGTGTAGTAGCTATTGAAAAAGGAGCCTTCGGGTCACTCTCGAATAAGGTCGCCAACTTTACTATACACAATTATCATCATTATCATCGGTAACCATTACACCATAAGCACCTGGTCTGTGTATATACGATTTGGTAATATGGTTAAATCTTAATCTCTTGCGCAGATCCCAGTTGATCATTTTTCCCAACCGGTCAAGCCAGGTTTTGTACTCCTTTTGTGCCAATTTGGTCTATTTGCTTATTATGAGAATAAGCGTTTAATCTCTATCTCCACTTAATATACACTTGCTTTTATTAATACTATTACTACTACTACTTTTTGAGTTTTTTCACACCACCATTAGCTGATGGTCTTTCACTGGTGTTTGAGAGACTGCAAGTCTTCTCAAGTATCCAGGACTTTTCTCATTGTTCTGGCCGATCTCAACAATGCTGTAGTTTGGACGGTCTCCACCCGTCCTCCAGTCCCTATACCATTCCTTTATTGACTGTACCAAGAGCACCAATTACAATTAATATAAACGTCACTTTCATGTGCTACAGTTTTTTTTTAATTCCTTAGCAAGGTCCTCGTACTTATCCTTCTTTTCGCTCTCTTTCAATTTTATACTGTGGTCAGCCGGAACAGTAGAGTCCACAATTCGGCAAGTTCTCTTTTTTGTTATTGATTATTACAAGGTCTGGTCGTCTGGGCGTATTATTATCATTATACCATTATACAACCCACCTCTCTCTCTCTTTCTCTCTTACCGGTCTCACGTTCCTGTCTCCCAACTCTCACTCTGTATTATTCTCTTTATGTCTTTCCCTATTTTCGACTCTCTTCTGTGTATTTTTCTCTTATTTTTTCAACCATTTGCTCATCTTTCTGGAATCATTCTCTCAGAGTTTCTCTTGGATTCCACCCTTTTCTTTGGGTCATTGAACAAATGTACCCGAGCCAAATAGATGCGTAGACACTTTAGAAGAACAGACAGTCTCCAGATGGTCACAAAATGGAAAGAATCTCTCTTAAAACAATTATCAGAAATTCACACTCAAATAGTTTAAGACAGACGAAGTCGTACCAATATACATATATATGTATTTATCCAACTCATCTTTCTTTACCTCCTCTTCCTCCTCCTCCTCCTCCTCCTCCTCTGTGAGAGAGAATGAACTGACTGATATATATATATGTATATATATGTATATGTATCCAACCTCTGTACACGTTCAGGATGAAACACATGGTCTATTTTAAACCGGATTTCAACTGAGATTTCCTTCGAAATCGGCTGCCATACCAAGTTTAAAGAGTATAGTCAAGTCTATTTATCCATAGATAGAGGAAGAATAGCTAGATTCATATCTTTCCCGAGGGTATTAGCATTATGTGAAATACAAATAGCCTTGTCCAGAATATGAAGTCGGGACACTAATTCCAATTCCAACAATAACAATTAAACCACAATCACTTCAATAAAAGAATAATAGTCTTTTAAGAAAAGATTTGAACTCAAGTCAACGTGTCTATTGCCTACAACCAAACAATATATATATATATATATATATATATATATATATATATATATATATATATATATACAACCCACGTATATATGTATATATATATATATATATATGTGTGTGTGTGTGTGTATGGTTCGTTCAAAAGGTTCTTAGGATCACCAATAAAGAGGAGCCCTTGGTGAATATTTTTGTGGAAACACACTGTAACTTCTTATAAAACTAAAGTTCAGATTTCTTTCTTAGTTTCTGTACAGGTGTTGCCCATACAAATGTGATAGTTATGCGACAAATTAAAAACTGGCGGAAGCTAAAGACTTTTTGAACGACTCTCATATTTCTCTCTCTCTCTCTCTATATATATATATATGTATAGTTCCTTGTAAGTCACTCCGTTAATCAGTGTTTCATGTGTTGCCACTATCATCAGGCAGGAAACTAGAGTAAAGTTGCTCGACATTCATGTTTAAGAGGAATTTTGTTCACGTGACATGATGTATGCGCACGGGATCGAAAAAAATTGATTAATCATTTTTATATTCAAATGATTTAATAAATAGTGTATAAACAAAGTTTTCGCATTATATCGATGATACTACACTCTGACCATAACCAGGAGGTAAATGACATAAAATAAATTTATTCTGGTGTCTACACTTGGATATCAATTCAGTTTTCTTATTCAGCAGTTTATTAGGTTTCGAATACTACGATATACAAAGATTTTCTTCAAGACACAATCTGTAGTTGTTTTTTATCATTTCTATATGCTATAGATTTTTAAAAATGATATCCCATTTAACTATAACGTGTTTGCCAGTTTCTTCTTTTATTCTCCATACACAAGTAAATAGATATGCTCATCATGTAATGGTTATCGTCGTAGGAAATGGACATGGTGACTCGAGTTCAAATCCTAGACGAAGCTGTTTGCATCTCACATCGCACTAATACCCTTGGAGAAGGTATGAATCCAATTATTCTCCCTCCAGCTATGAGTAAATAGCAGGGTAGACTGAGCTCTTTAACCTTGGTATAGCAACCAGTCTAGGAGAAGGAAAACTCTGAATTTGAGCCTGTTGAACTCTGCTTAAAAATTGACCTTGTGTCACATTCTGTTCATGGGGGAGAGGAGTTAGGTAAATAATGCCGTATTATTTGAATATTTTGGTAAACTTGAATTATAACTGTATTACATATTATTTTTGGTGTTGGATCATCGATATTACATGGTTTAGTTTGATTTTATTTCTTTGTTTAATGGCATATCAACCCTCATGGTTTATTTAATGCCAAAACCATCCTTGTCGTAGAACAGTAATAGTACTATTAAGCCTATAGCTGGGCTGGATAAGAAGGTTCCTGATTTTTCCCTTGGGTACCAAACAGAAAAGGAACAAAAATGCACGAGTGGAGCGCTAAGTCCCTTATTACGATATCGCAGTTCAGTCCTTTAGCCACTATGCAACGGAGACCAATTTCATTTGGGTTCAGTATCTAGCGACGAAAGAAGAAACGAGTCTTGTAGCGATATAAGAATTGAGTCGTGCGACGAAAGGAGAATCGAATCTTGAAGTAACAGAAGTATCAAATCTTGAAATAAAAAGAGCGTCGAGTCTTGTAAGGAAAGCGGTATCACGTCTTGCGACGAAAGGAGAACCGAATCTTGCAGTGATAGAAAAATGAAATCTTGTGACCAAAGGTGAATCAAGGCCTGTAACGAAAAGAGTATCAAGTGTTGCGATGAAAAAAGAACATTACGACGAAATCAAAAGTGAATCTTGCAGTGAAAGAATAATCGAATCGTGTGATGAAAGAAGAATCGAAACTTGCTATCACAGAAAAATCGAGTCTTGCCGCGAAATGAGTATCTAGTCTTGCAATGAAAGGAAAATCAAGTTTTGCGACGAAAGGAGAATCGAATCTTGTTATAGAAGGGTCGACTCTTGCGACGAGAGAAGTGTATTCAAAAACTAGTATTTGGAACACTTCTTTGTCTAGATGTAAATTTTTTTTAGTTGAGGAATTATATTGTGAATTGAATTACCATGACCAGAAAATCCGGCGAACACTTACGCACGACATACGGAAACACTAGATTGCTGTTTCGACCTTATTAGGTCTCATCAGCAGTGTATACCGTGATCTCTACCGCTGGAGATCAAACCAGTGACTACAGATTGCAGAGCCGAAATTGTACAACTGAGCCAACACTACATATCGCACACAAGTGACGCCAAATTCGATAGTCATGGTAATTGAGCGTCCAATTAATCTGAATGTCTTGTAAGTTACATCCATACTCTTTACAGAGGACATGGTCACCTTTAGGGCCACGTCTTCCCAAGACAATTAGAAATACGCATCCACGTAATTATTATAACCTCAAATGCAAGGATACAGATGTATATTTTTCTTTTTTTAGTAGAGGAATTATATTGTGAATTGAATTACCATGACCAGAAAATTCATTTTCAGTCCATCTAAGGATCGAATAGTATACCGGTATTATCAACAAGAATTTAGCATATACAAATGAGAAAAAAAAAACTGTTGCTCACAATATATATTCAAAAGTATAAGCTCACTGATTGCAGTTTCGTCAGGCAAAAGGTTAATTAGTCTCCAGGAATTGTTTTGGTTTGGTTGTGTTTTATAGCATATCAACCCTCGTGACTAATTTATCTAATGCTATATCACACACACACACACACACACACACATATATATATATATATATGTAGGTGTGTGATTTGTAAACAAAAGAGTTTTAGTTAATATCATTTTAAAACCAACCAGAACTCAATTGTTTGCCCACAGTTAAATGGTTTAAAGTATTGTTATCCAACACTAATGATTATATGTAGCAATTATCGTTTATTTGCCAATAGTTAAATGGTTTCAAGTATAGTTAATGATTAAATAGTTCTAAGTTAGGTTAGGTTATTTGGTTTAATGGCATATCAACTCTTGGTGGCAAAATCTGTTTATACATAAATATATTACATTTGATTTTTAAGTGAATAGTTTATACGTAACTTCTTAAACGAGATAGAGCTCGTTTGTTTGCATACAGTTAAATGGTTTCAAGTATTGGTATCTAACACTAATAATTTAATTTGATATTAATCATTTGTTTCCATCCAGGTAAGTGGTTTCATGTATGCTAGATGATTTAATAGTCCCTATAGATGGGACCTTAACAGGTACTGCCACTTCGGGATAGAGTGTATCTGGGAGTATTAGCAATAAAGGGAGTAATTTGTGGGGATTTAGGAATTAATAAAACTCCCAACCGGATGTTGACTCATCGGCTGCCACATACTAAATGTATAAACGCGTCGCTACCCATCGGCTCCACGCACCCATCCGGTTAAAAATCAGCAAAAAAGGAAAATAATAAAAATTAAAGTAGCCAATGGGAAGCGGTCGCGCCAAAATGAGAAGGATTTTGGAGTGACGAATTTGGAGCCGGTGGGGAGAGATAAATACTCGGGATTTCTGTGAACCGGGTCAGTGAGGACAACAGAGACCCAAGGAAGCACATAGATACAGTGATCAAGCGAAAAGTAACGTCCGCCCTCGAGTTAAGAGCTGAAACTACTTTTCTGCTAGTTCCACTACCTGACCATAAAAGAAAGAGAAGAAAAGAAAAGAAAAAGGAATAAGTACTCTTTAAAAACATTTTCCTTCTTTCCCCCTTTTTCCTAATATCTGACTTTCCACCACTTCGAAAATTTGCTACTTGTAAAAGGGAATTTCTGAACATTTAAATGCAAGTTGACGCTTTATTGTTTTATAAAAATTGTTTAAATTTTAGATGTTCCTTGTTTGTCTTGTTTTAAATGAAGTTTTTCTCATTGTATGATGTAACACTCCCAACCCAACCAAAAAAGCCATAAATCCACATTCCTAAAAGCACATTAGCAGATGGTTTAATATCATATCAGGACATTCTTCGGGGGTTGGAGGGGTCTTATTTCTCTACAGAGATACGGTCAGTGTATTTTACTGCTCTAGCCGATTGGGCTGTAGTATACAAGAAGAAAGTGGAGGTGCCCGTGGGATAATGGTTATCATCGTAAGAAATGGACACGAAGACACAAGTTCAAAACCCGGACGAGGCTGATTGCATTTCACATAGCTCTAATACCCTTGTGAAAATTATGAATCCAATTATTCTCCATCCAGCTATTAGTAAATAGTAGGGCAGACTGTGTTCTTCAGCCTAGATGAGACAACCAGTCTAGGAGAAGGAAGACTCTGAATTGAAAACTCCACTTTAAAATTTACCTTTGTGTCATATCCTGCTCGTGCGAATTGGTTGGGTAAATACATACATGTAGAAAGTGGAAGTTGTATGACCTTTATATGAACAATAGACAAGACAACATCTCAGATGACATTAATAATTGTATTGATAAGGCAGGCATTGTCAGAGGTCAAGAATTAGAGAAGGTACTAAATAGAGTTTCTCAATTTTTAAGTTTCATAACAAAAGGTGTTCCTAATTATGTTGCCATGACAATCCTTTTGACACTTGAAACGTTACCCAACAGTTTTTTTTTTTACAAAGATTAATTTTTTTATCATAAATTATCTGATGAATCTCCTATAGCGTGTTGCCCAGTCGGCTGGGGCTATAGAATACGCCGACTGCAACTCTGCAGAGATGTAAGACCCCCCTCAACGAGTGTACTGATTATGACACTAAAGATTTGATGATGAGGCTCCAGTGATACAGAGGCGTTGGGGAATGTAGGGCACCCCTTCATTGCCATTGCTCCCTGGTCCACTTTGGCCCAGAATGGTAGAACCTGATAGGGCCCTATCTATGGGTTGAATAGAACTAATGGCATACTCATGCTGAACTGAATTGTTTGACTAAACTAAATAGCTTGAAATAGAAATGTTTTTGACAATTAAACCGTACTCACATTTAAACTGCGTGCTTATGCTAAACTAAATTCTTTGAAATGGAACTGTTTTTTGACATTGAAACTACTTACACTAAACTGAATTGTTTAATATAGAACTGTTTTGATATTTAACTGTGTGTAAAGAAAATCTGTACTTATACTAAACTGAATTAGCTGAATTAGAACTGCTTGACTTAACTGAATAGCTTGAAATAGAAATGTTTTTCATAATTAGACTATACTTACATTTAAGCTGCGTACTTATCCTTAACTGAATTGTTTGAAAAAGAACTATTTTCATAAGAATGGATTTGGCGTTAAATAGCCCACAAAGGTTGATATGCTATAAAACCCAAACAACTAACCATCCTATTGCGTGAAACGTTATAATAAATATATAAACACCCCCACTAAATTAGTTTTCACGTCTTATTTTACTTTCACGTTGCTTTTATCCCAACACTCCTTCATTATTTACAAAAAAGAATATTTAACTTTACGTAAAAATATACCTTATTTTTTAAGTGAATCTAAAATGATTTTATTGCTTATTTTATATCTTGCCCAGTCAGCTGGGCCTGTAGAATACACTGACTGCACCTCTGCAGAGGGGTAAGACCTCCCCTAACGAGTGTCCTGGATATGACACTAAACAATCTGATGGTGAGGTTCCAGCAGTGCTGGAGCTTTGGGGAATGCGGAGTACCCTTTCTTTGCTATCGCTCCCAGGTCCACTCTGGCCCGGAGTGGTAGCACCTGATAGGGCCCTATCTATGGGTTAAATAGAACTAACAGCATACTTATGCTAAAATGAATTGAGTAAACTGAATAGCTTAAAATAGAAACGTTTTTGACAATTAAACCGTACTTACACTTAAACTGCGTGCTTATGCTTAACTGAATTATTTCAAATAGAACTGTTTTTCGACATTAAAACTGTATTTACACTTAACTGAATTATTACATATAACTGCTTGAATAGTTTGAAATGGAAATGTTTTTGACAATTAAACTGTCTACTTATGCTAAACTGAACTGTTTTCAATAGAACAGATTATTTACATAAAAATGGGTTTGGCGTTAAATAAATAACCTACAAAGGTTGATATGCCATAAAACCAACCAAACCAAACCAAACTTATTTTATATCATCCTTTTTTTGCGGGATTTACAAACCAAGTCACATTCACAGTTTATCAAGTGAGGACTGAACACTTGAGCAAGGACTGTTGAGACTTTTAAGATTGCTAATGTTCTTAACGATGACTCCTCTTGTAATTGGATTTGAAACACAACTCTTAAAATCAATAACGGGAATCCCTGAATAAAATAAAGAAAAATCCTCCCCCACCAAAAAAAAAAAAAAAAAAAAAAAAAAGATGGAAGTTTAAAGAAAAAATTGTAAAGCGAAAAATTACCAACAATGTCTCGCTATAAACGTGTGTATGCATAATATAACGTATAGGCGTTCGAAAAAAGTTGTTTTAATTAGAGATTATTTAAAGGGTTTCCCTTTTTTTTCTTAGAGAGAGAGAGAGAGAGAGAGAGAGAGAGAGAGAGAGAGAGACGGACAGACAGACAGACAGAGAGTATGCATGTGTGTGTGACTGGACACTTTTCCAAAAATTTTCGTTTTTTTTATTCTTTCATTCTTCTTTATTTTTTCTTGTTCAATTTTAAATATTCTTCTTCTTCTTCTTCTTCTTCTTCTTCTTCTTCTTCTTCTTCTTCTTCTTCTTCTTCTTCTTCTTCTTCTTCTTCTTCTTCCACATCACGTAATATATTGGCATCCAAGGAAGTTCTTTTTTAATTGGCGATCTTTCAACGTGGCTCACTTTACGGCAATCATATTGTTTTCCCCTCCTTTTTCTTCTTCAGCTCTTTCTTTCTTTTTCAATTATCCATTAGAAGCTCAAGCTTCTTTCTTGCTCTTCTACCTTTTCTTCATCTTTTTTTCCTCCTCCATCTTCTTCTTTTTCTACGTCTTCAATTTAAATATTTCTTCTTCTTCTTCTTCTTCTTCTTCTTCTTCTTCTTCTTCTTCTTCTTCTTCTTCTTCTTCTTCTTCTTCTTCTTCTTCTTCAATCGTCCACAAGAGGCTCAATTGATAAAGTTCTTCTTTTCTCATTATCCATTTTCTTCTTCTTTTTACCTATTTCTATTTTTCTTCTCGTTATTTCTTTTTCTCCCGTTCATCATTTCCTTTCTCCTATCTTCTTCTTCTTCTTCTTCTTCTTCTTCTTCTTCTTCTTCTTCTTCTTCTTCTTCTTCTTCTTCTTCTTCTTCTTCTTCTTCTTCTCTACATGCTCAATTCAAAAAGCACATTTTCTTATCCCTTCACTTTTCTTCTTTATCCCCTTCTTTTTTTTCTCTTTATCTTCTTTTCTTTTCTTCTCCCTTCCTTCATCACTTCTCCTTTTCCATTCTTCCTTTTTTTCTCCTCTTCCTCTTCCTGTTCCACTTGTCTCTCTTCTTCTTCTTCTTCTTCTTCTTCTTCTTCTTCTTCTTCTTCTTCTTCTTCTTCTTCTTCTTCTTCTTTTTACAAACTCCCCATTTCACATTCTTATACCAAACACTTACCTGTCTTTATATTTCAAATTCCTACTTCTATCATTACTACTGATGGCTGTCTTGTCCTTCAACCAAAGACTGACAGTCGACATCAATTCAGTCTTGTAAATGAAAATGGTATTAAATGAATTACTGCTCTAGGCCAAGTCACGTCAGACACTAATACTCCGCTTGGATGCTTCGTACTTTTCTTTACTCTTACCTCATTTCTTCTATGCAGCCGACTATTGTTTCAAAGCCGATATCTGCAGAATGCACTTCAATAAAGATCTTGTAACATAAGCCATTATATTTGGACGGTCCAATACGCATGCTCGTTACCACACGTTAGGATACATGAATGACATTACACCGACTTTGATGCAAAATTGTGCAGCACTGTCAAAAAATAAGATCATTAAAAAATAGTTTCAGTTTTCCTTCCAAAATTGTCATATCTGACTCTCGCACATCTGTTGTGGTGGCAAATTGGATATTAGCGCTAATGTAAATTAGTGAGCGCGGGAACTCGGCCTAGTTTACCTATTTCGATATATGCCTGATTGGCTTAATGGTAGAGTGTTCGCTAATGGACCGGAGTTCAATCTTAGGTCGATTCATTCCAAAGGCTCAAAAAGTGGTACTTGATACCTCCTTGCTTAACACTCAGCAATATAAGGTACGTTTCAAGGGTAAAGTGGAGCAATCCAGGGAAAGGAGTCGCGTCTTTCCCTACACCTCGGTGTAGTAGCTATTGAAAAGGGAGATTTCGGGTAGCCCTTGACTACGGTCGCCAGTTTAAGAGGGATCGTGGCAGGTGTCACCTCAGTAGAGATAGGGCACCAAAAACTGAAAAGAAGATTGATTGGTTAATCCGAACATATGAATAAAGACAGAAGAATGGGTTTTTATTTAGATTTCGGGAACCCGCGAGTACTCTTCGAGCTTATTCTGGTTGGGAGTGGACCGTGTGACATTTTGCTTTCCAGCTTAAGTATATAGATTCTAGACCCGAACACGTACTAGACTTGACTCTTCTATGTATCGACTCTCGTTGGCTGTGGGCTCGGCTCGATAGAACAACTCTACCATTCTGCACAGAACTGGCCTGTTCAACGATTGAGCTCTTGAATATATGGGGTTCCGACTTACGGAAAAGAAAACCATTCCTCTCCTGTGAACCTTCTAGAACTAAAGTACGTAAAAAATTATATCATTGTCTACTAACCTATGATCGTTCTTGTGTCGAAGACTTGAGCTTATTTACAACCACTACTGGCTTGTAACATTAGTAGTCACTTCATTTGGATTTTGAGAGTTGGGATCGAGACATATAAGAGAATTAATGTATTTGGGAAGCTTAGAGCTTTAGTTATTTCTTAGCCCGTTTCTTAGGCCGACCTAATCCCGTGAAGTGGTTGTTACGCAAAAGTATCAACGACAAACCAAACAAAGGGGGGTCCTCGTGGTGTAATAGTTAACGCGCTGGACTGCAGAATTGTAGAAAGCAAATTCGAACACCAGCCGCGCTATTAATTTCCTTTTCGGACAAATACCCTTGGGAAAGGTATGAACACCCTTATCCTCCTAACTATGGGTTAAATAGTACCACTACTGTTCTTCTTAAAGGATGGATTTTGTCATTAAATAGCCTACGAAGGTTGATATGCCATTAAAAAAAGAAACTGAAACCCAACAAGAGCCAACATTTCGAATATTTTTTGAGGGGACAGCATATGATTAGGCTTGATACAAGCTTTCTTCTGCAGGTTATCAACTGGCAGGCTTGAAAAATATTGCAAAAACGTATTCTCACTTTTTTTTATAAGTATGTAATTACCCCATTTTATATATGTAATTATTATATGTAATTTATATATGTAATTACCCATTTTATAAGTATGTAATTACCCCATTTTATGTATGTAATTTATATATTTAATTTATATATGTAATTACCCATTTTAAAAGTATGTAATTACCCCATTTTTTATATGTAATTTATATATGCAATTTTCCATTTTATAAGTATGTAATTACCCAATTCCTCAGCTCCAATCTTGGGTTCAAATAGATCTGTTTGAAAATTGTCATATTGGATAGTAGCATGTGCAAAATACAAACTCTTATGAAACTACAGCAACTGATGGAATGGTTATCGTCGTTGAAATTGGGCACAGTGAATCCTGGACAAGGCTGTTTGCATTTCACATAAGTTTAGTACTTATAGGAAAAGTATGAAATCTGTTATTCTCCCTCCAGCTATTCGTAAATAGTAGGGTAAACTGGGTACTTTAACAATGGTATGGCAACCAGCCTAGGAGAAGGAAAACTCCGAAGTCAAACCAGTTTGATTGACCTTTTGTTACATCCTGCTCTTGCCAAAGGGTTGGGTAAATACATAAGAAGCAACTACACAAAAATGTAAATATGAACGTACAATTAACATAATTTCTTAATTCCTTGGCATGAATCCACTCAAGGAAGTGGGTGACATGCCAGTAAAACCAATCACCACCAAACCAACCCCTTTGCCACAAAAAGGATATGGCATAAAGTCAACTTTTAAGCGGAGTCCAGCTGGTTTGAATTCAGAATTTTCCTTCTCCTATGCTGGTTGTCTAAACAGGACAAGCGAACCTAGTTTCCCCAACTATTTATCCATATCTTGCAAGAGAAGGGATCGATTCATGCCAAAGGAATTTGCACAAAACAAAATACAAACAAGGATTTCAGCTGGAGTCATCAATTATATTTTCCTATGCTGATAACTGTTATGATGAGTGCGCCTCATTTTTCATAAAAAATGTGTAGGGGACATTTTAGTTATGGCCGAAGAATCTGAACTCGCTGGGCTGGGTTCAAGACTTGAGCTCGGCTGTTCGAGTCAAGTTCTCAAGTATGCACCAAAACGCTTCATTGACATTGGAATTAACGCGTATAAATCTGTATACGAGAAAGAAGCTCACATGATATTGCACCTTATTCAACACATGTCTAGATCATTAGAATATTGGGAGGAGCCTTTCTATACCAACATGAGGTATTCACTGGGGACAAAAACTAATACGATGCACTTTTTTTTTTAGGAAAATGTAATTTTCCTTTTATAGAAATATAAAACAGACTTATTGACTTTAAAAGAAATTCAAAAGTCAATTTACAAAGGTCGGTGAGGGACTAGTACTAACCGAACTTTTGAATTGTCAAAATAAAAAGTAATCAGTCTTGGGGTATTGTCGGTGCATTGATCCATTTTATATAATGATGGCTCTTGCCCATCTGTTGGGGTTAAAAGGTCAAATCTTTGGAGAGAGAAATCAGATTTTATTTTTGTTTTAGTTAATGTGAAAGGACATACTCCCCCACAAGGCATGGGCCGGGATCCGTAATCAACCCAGACCCTATATTGTGGTTTGATTAGATGACAAATTAAAATCCGTTACGTTGAAAGGATACTCTTCCCAAAGATGTATTTCAGAGCATTTAATTGGCTGACCAGTCAAAAAGCAGTAGAAGAATACGAAATGATCTGTGATTGTTTAGCCCATCGGGAATGTTTTTCTTGGGGAATCTTCAATAAAAAACATTTTTAGGGTTAGAAGGAAGAAAATATCTATTGTCCATACCGAAGACATGTGAATTAGAAAAGAAGTCTCTCCAAGATTTAAAGCCTCTCTAGCAAAAGCCCCACTCTCCAAAAAATTGAGTTACATAGAAAGACTGCGCCAGCCACAGACTTTAATTGTCTCTCACTCAAATACAACAAAAGCGACACAATTTCTGCACACACACACACACACACACACACACACACACACACACACACACACACACATATATATATATATATTATTACACCATTGTGTTTCAATCAATATTTTTTAATTGTTAACTGAGAGTTTTCTTATCTTTGAGTTGCCAACACACTGGATCTTTAAAAAACGTGGGCACAGAGGGAGTTGATGAGTCAATTAGCCGGAAATGCATGATAGTCACAGGACTCAGACTATAATCAAGTTCTATGACTAGCATAGGACGACATTTCTGTCAGTCATCAAAGTAACTAAAAAATCAAAAATTAAGTTACAAAATTAAAGAACGTGTAAATAAAGAAAGTAAAACGCTGACAGCTTCGTCGAGGATTTGAGCTAAGCTCGCCGAGTTCATTTTTCTACGACGATAAACGTTACGCCACCTGCACCTTGTGCAATGATACATAGCTCCCAGAGCCAATTTTTTCCGAACAGCCCGACAGATAACAATGATACTCTGACCCTATCGGTAACTTTATTGATGATTCAGACAGACAACTTCTCCAAAGTTCTTAGAGATCATATTCTTTAAAAGCTCTCAATCTTAAAGTGCGAGTGCCACTCAATTGGCTAATTTCCGCAGGTCTTCTACAAACACTTAAAATTTTTAAGTTTGATAGAATTTGATATTTGCTTTCTCTGCTGAAGTCCATCATGAAATCGCACGTGATCAGACAATCATAGAAAATCAACTGATTTTCATGCTAAAAAGAGTGTTAGTTTTTGTGCAAAAATCGGCTGTTATTTTTATGTTTATTTTTCCATTTATTGAACAATTAGCGTCTTCGTTTGGGAGTGCTCTTTTTTGAATTTCTTTGAGGTTCGCAGATGATAATATTCTAAATTGCCTTGCAAATTTTGAAGGTTATAAACTAAATATAATTTAATAAATCTTTTCCCTCTTTGATCCTTAAAAATACATTTTTAACCAATTAGAATCATAGATAAATCAATCAACTGTTTTTCCAGTCAAATTTGGTGCCTAACTTTGTATTATAAAGTAATAAAATAGATGAATCTTCGGTAGATTATAGATTCATTCGTTTTTCTCCTCAAAACTTTTGAGTGAAAATCTAACATTCTGTTCCTTCAAGGTGTATCTAATTTCAACAAGGTTTAATTATTTTTCAGTGCCAAAATCTTTTGCTACAGCTCATATTTCTTTGTCTACTGCTGATTTTTTGACGACCTTCATTTACCCAACAGCGTATATACATACTTTTCCAATCATATTTGGATCCTCTATAAAGGTTGTGTGGTGGCTATATGAAGAAGCGGGTCACCTTTATAGAGGATCTGGCTGAAATAAATTTACAATAGCCACATGAAGTTTTGTTGAGCTTTTTCAACCGTATGGAAATTTGCTCTATAAGCAAATTTTTATATATTATCATACATTGAGCACTCATAGAGATTTATAAGAATCATCTTATATATTCTCAAATATAATCATTCTCAACTCATTTTCTGGATATATATATGTGTGTGTGTGTGTGTGTGTATGTGTGTGCATGTGTGCATTTGCTCAATACTTCTGTACGAGCAGGATGTAAAGAAAATCATTTTTAATCGGAGTTTTATAGTTTTTCTTTCAAAGTTTTCTTTCGTCTAGATTTGCCTTACAAAGTTTAAAGAGCCTAGTCTGCCCAACTATTTTACCCATAGCTGGAGAGAGGATAGATGGATTCATACCTTTCCGAAGAGTTTTTGCTCCATGTGAAATGCAAACAGCCTTGTCTAAAACTTGAACTCGGATCACCGTGTCCATTTCCTATGATTATAAGCGTTACTCCACGAGCGCCTCATATATGCATGGTTTCTAGGCTAAAATAAAGGCTCGGCCTCTACACGAGACCCGACTATACACAAAGCGTATTATGAATGATTTCTTGGGAAATTTGCCAGGTGACTAATTTGTCCAGGAAATCTCTTTCTTCTCCTCTCTCTCTTTCTCTCCCTCTCTCTCTTTCTCAATCTCCTAATAGTTATCTCTTAGCATTTTCAAATCTATCTATCTATCTATCTATCTATCTATTCTATGTTCATATATGTATGTATGTATGTATGTAATTCTATCTCATTCAATCAATATCTATCTATCTTGACATTGAGTCAATAAAACTAAAAAAACAAAAATACTTTTTATCTGCCACAAAAAGATGTTATCTTCAAAACTGAATTCGGGCCCCTGAATTCGTTTCAGAAGTCAAAATTTAACCGGGCGTAGAGGTTAACGTTTTAGGCAGTGATAACATAGTCAGTGAGTTCGACCTCCAATCGCGCTATTACGTTCACGTGGTCCAATGCCTTTGGGAAAGGTATGAACCTTTTTATCTTCCCGGGTATTGGGTAAATATTACCATTTTGGTTTTTCTATAAAGATGGTTTTGGCATTGAATAATACGTGAAGGTTGATATGCTATTAACTAAAGAAACGAAACGAAACTAAACCAAAATTTAGCCATCACGTCGTGTTTTTGCTCAAATGAACACGTGAACGTCATCACTGACTCGTGTACGATTACTGAAATTTGATCGTGCGTGTGAGACATTAAAACCCTCTAACATATGACTTTCTGGCTTCCATAAAAGATATAGGGATATTGTTGTGCAAGATCCCTTACAATTCGTGTTAGCGCACGAAGAATCTTTCTTTTTCTTTTTTCTTTTTTTGATAAAGGTTTGAAAATAAGTTGTCATCATTCAATATTTTGAGTGTTTCTATTAACAAAAAACCTTCAAGAATATATATATATATATATATATATATATATATATATATATATATATATATATATATATATATCTCATGTCTCAAAATTCACATCAACATTTTTTTCTGACTTCCTTGATTGATGGGGCTTGGAAGAGAGGACAATTTGGTGTGTATGTATGTTGGGATAGAGCGGAAGTTCAAAGTTCTAAAGTGTCATTGATGCAAAGAAAGGATCTACTTGAAATTTTCCTGGGTGCATCGTTGGATAAGAGTGGATGGATTGATAAAGCTACTGGCATCGAGATCGAAGTTTATAAAAACATTTTTCTGATGCCACCTCCTCCAACAAATAAAACGCCATGAATATGCATATTGGTCAGTACATTTATTGATGTCGATTTGTAAGGACTTACCCCCTTGGCATAGGGGTAAGTCTTCCTTTGTCTTCTTTTTTGTTTCTTTCTTTGTGATATTTTTCCTCCGTCCTTAATTTTTCTTATGTCTTTTTCCTTTCTTTCTTTCTTCTTTCTTTTTTTTCATTTTTTACCGTTTATTTTAATTTTTTTCTAGGGACTTTTCCGTTCTATGGAAAGTCAATATGCTCCTTCTTTTCTTTTCGTCTCCATTTTCTAAATGCATTTCTTTTTTTTCTCCCCTTTCTTTGTTTCTTTCTTTTTTTTTTCTTTCTTTCTTTGCGTTGATTTTATTTTCTCACTTTTCTCTTCTTTCTTTCTTTCTTTCTTTCTTTCTTTCTTTCTTTCTTTCTTTCTTTCTTTCGGTTCGTTCTCTTTCTTTCTTTCTTTCTTTCTTTCTTTCTTTCACTTGCGTTATTTTTATTTTCTCACTTTTCTCTTCTTTCTTTCCTTCCTTCTTTCTAAAGGCTTATTTTCTTTCTTTCTTTCTTTCTTTCTTTCTTTCTTTCTTTCTTTCTTTCTTTCTTTCCATAAAAAATTTAATGTATAATTTAAAAAATTGTCAAAGAATCTTCCTATCGAGGTTGTTTACAACAAGGGGCACCTTGCGATCTCATGATACAAGTGAAAAATGTCGAGAGTTCCAAGTTTTAAGTAAAACGTCAAGTCTTCCTTCCTATCACATCAGTCTCACCTTCGATTTTAGTTCGGCAAAGAAACTTACCGTCCAGCGTCTTTCACTGAGTAAACGAAAGAAAATAACAAACCAAGTTCGACAAACAAGTCCACAAAACATTACATCAATTAATGTATTTATCGTCAATTGCCAATAACCTTTGACCAAGAAATATCCCCAGTTTCACCGTTAATTTCCTGCACAATTATAAGAAGAGAATCTGTACTTATATAACAGCAGCCTACGTCTCTTTCACAAGCTGCTGTTTAGTTAATGTTCAAAGCGACGTCAAAGTTGCTTGAAGAATAGAAGAGTCTGGTTGTTGGTCCAATCCGGTAATATGGTCTTTAAAATACACACCGGCCAAAATCTAATGCCTTACTCATCAAAACTGTATGCAAGCTTCCCATAAAGCATACGGCTTTTATGTAAGTAAAACCAACTGATTGGGGCGAGGTGGGTGACCACCCGAAATCAATAGCAGACTTCCGGTCAACCATGACTAAGCCACTTTTCAGTAGTTTTGATCAGCATATCAGATGACTTTGGAAAAATCACGACAAAGAAAGATATGAAGCGTTAATTTTAACATTGATTTGTTTTTATTTATTTATAATATCTAGTTATCGTAATTGAGAGATTTTTATTATATATAGGAGCCGCTTGAAATGCCATCTTTATGTTAAAATAAATCATAATCTGTTATTCTAGTTTTACTCTCTCTCTCTCTCTCTATATATATATATATATATATATATAAAGTAAAAGTAAAGTTGGCGACCTTAGTCGAGGGTGACACGAGGGCTCTCTTTTCAATAGCTACTACACTAAGGTATAGGGGAGAGTGCTACTCCTTCTGGCCATTGACCGAATGAGTAGAGTGTTCGCCAATGGTCCGGGAGAATGCAGTTCAATCCTAGGTCGAGTCATACCAAAGACTCAAAAATATTACTTGATGCCGCCTTGCTTAACACTCACCATTATAAGGTAAAGATCAAGGGTAAAGTGGAGCAAATATATATATATATATATATATATATATATATATATATATATATATATATATGTGTGTGTGTGTGTGTGCGTGTGTGTGTGTGTGTGTGTGAGTGTGTGTGTGTGTGCTAACATTTTTTCTTTTTTTTGAGGTTCAAAAGAGAAAAAAGTAAATATCTCAAAATGAATAGGTACGCTAAAAGATTTGTATTCTTTTTAAAAGAATTATTTATATCGTTCTTACATACATTTATGTTTCCTGCTTTAGTAATTTACAAGTTTATTTTACAAAAAAATTAGTAAATTACTTAATGTTCTGACGAAAGTAACAAGCTGGACACGTATGTAAGAACGAGGTGTTTAAAAAAAATGATTTATTTGAGATGTACGTATCAGAAAGAAGGATATAATTTCATAATCATATCATCATCATCATCATGTCGTGCCGCTAGCACGGATATCTCTGACCCTCTCTCGCCACTTCTCCCTATCATCCATCGCTTCTGGCAGGTCTTCAGGGCTACATACCGTATCCTCACATAGCTGCTGTATGTATGTTCGAGCTGGTCGTCCTGCTTTTGCTTGGCTATATGCGCGGGGTGGGGGTCCATGGGAGTACATCATTGATTGATTTCTTTGATTTGATTTCTTTGTTTAATGGCATATCAACCTTTGCAGGTAATTTAATGCCAAAGCCATTCTCCTAGAAGAACAGTAGTGGTACTATTTAACCCATAGCTGGGAGGATAAGGGGTTTCATACCTTTTCCAAGGGTATTTGCCCGAAAGTGAACGTAATAGCGTGACTGGAGTACGAACTCGCTTACTACAATTCCGCAGTCCATCGCTTTAACCATTACACCACGAGGACACCCCCAGCGACAGTTGATATACCATTAAATAAAGAAACAAAGAAAAGACTTAAAATTCTATGTTTAATGTTTAAACACCTTTTCTTCTCGGCGAAAGAAAGAAAAACAACAAACAAAAAATAAATATCCCCCGTTAACTCCACTCCCCGAAATAACAACATAAAACATTAAATATATTGGGTTGAGTCATAACTAATTTTCACTTTAGCGAAATAACATTTATTCATGAATAATTAAACAATGAATTAATTTCAATCAATAGTACATTTATCATTTTCAATCACCTATTGCCATATTAGTTGTCTGAATTTTTTAGATGAAGCTTGATGATTTTCATACAATATGGGAACCGATAATTAGAAAGGTTTGATAAAAAAATCTGAATATGAGCATCGGTAAAAATCATATATAATAGTAGTAATCCTAGTCAAGTAAGAACATTAGGTTTATAAGTCCCTAAAATTCACACTAAACTGTCCAACAGGACACATAGCGTAACGGTTAAAGGCGTTGGTTCCCTAAGCTTCTAAGGAGACAATCATCTAGTGGTTGAAGGAGAGTAACAATACAGGGATACTTAACACTTGTACCCTGTTATGGCTAACGGAATCAGAACAAGAGACCCCTGTGGATTCAATGAAGTTCGAAGTTCCGTGTAGGTTCCTGAGTTCGGCAAACACCGGAGGACATATCGGCCGGAGGATATATCGGCCGAAATATTGTGGAAATAACAATAAAGATGAAGACTATAGTCCGAAAACCCTTAATGATAAAAACCTCTTGCCATGCATATATAAAAAATGGAACCTGAGATAAAATTAAAAATGTATTCGAAGAGCATAAAAATTATATATTCAAAAACTTTGCTTTCATTTTTCTGTCCTATATGTTAACCACACTGTAACACACACGCACACACACATATATTGATAATATAGTTTACAATATTTGTTTGTTTAGTTGTGGTTTATGGTATATCAACCATTGTGGATAATCTAATCCCAAATCTTGCTTATACACTTGTATATTGTAATTCAGAGCATTTTATAGAGAATTAAAAAAATGGAAATCACTTGGTGCGAGGTCTGGTCAATATCAATGGATAAGGTAGAACAGAACGAGTGCAGGGTGTTTTCTTAAAAGATTTTCATGCACACATTACAGCTGTTGAGAGTATATGTGTGCTTTGAGTGTCTGATTGCAGTTTAAAAACTCAAAATGAATAATACTGCGGTGATCCCTCTATATACACAACATAATTTTCTTTCATGAAACTCCACCTTTGAGGCATGCTGCGGAGATTCATCCTAACAATCCACTGCCTTTTGCATTAAATATTGTCATAAAAGACCCATTTTTTGTCAGCTGTAATGATATTCTTGAAAAACGGGTCATTTCTTTGCCTTGAAAGAAAAATTGTCGCAATGGATATGCAATCTTGCTTGTTCTTACTCGGAGAATGAGGAAGCCAAACGTTCAGCTTGCTCACTTTTCCTATCTTTTTCGAGTGTCGGCAGATTGTGGATTTGGATATGTTGAAGTTAATCGCTAATCCTTGAGTACTGTTGCGCAGATTACATTCTACCAAGCCTCTTTAAACATCTTGCTCGCAGTCCGATGAACGTTCTGGTTTGGGTTCGCCAGAAGGAAACTTTGAAAACCAGTTTTTTGACTTGACGGTTAGTAATTACACCTTGACCATAAGCACTACAAGATTTTTTAGCTGTTTCTGTTGTGTTTTTGTGATTCATAAACTCCCGCAACATTACATGTCGAATATGCCCTTTCAGTTCGTCCATTTTTGGGGGGCATGAGATCATCGATTAAATTATAATGCGCCCTCTTTCACGACTGAGATAAGATTGACCGATGAACGTAGTCTTGAATCAGATAATTTCAGCTTGCGTTTAAAACAGTGTGAAATGCGTCGGTACAACTTGCTTTTGAAAAACAGAAATTATTCATGATTCATTTCACTAGAATTATTCATGTACTATAGCCACAATTAACGCCATGTGCGAAATAGACATGGCATGTTGGTAACACATATACATCGAACATATAAAGAACATAGGAATCTCGAAATTCGAAAACACGTAACGACTTCTTGTTCAGGTACGAAACCTTTTTATTAACTTTGAGTTAAAGGTTTCGACATAAGGAGGAGAGACACAATCTTCTATGCTGTCTTATTCATTTGGCCTCCATCACGAGCGGCCCCCATAGGGCGCAAGTTCGCCTCGCGTCTGCGAGCTCCAAAAGTCGATCCTCCTCATTTGGCGTCTTGTATTCAACTCCCTAACTTTCTTTCAATTCTCCACAAACCTCTGCACGCTTCCGGTGCGTGATGTCACTCGCACTCCGTCACCCGTTTCGTCTCGGACTATTGTGACATCTGAGTGACACCTCCATCCGCCCCCGCGCGCGCCCGCGTTAACACCTGCCTCAATGTTGCACCTAACTAACCCATGTGCTGAGCCGAAAGGTTCTCAGCCAAACTAAACTCAAAGGCATGAACTGAAATCCCTTGGCCATTACATTACATTCATACATACACATACATAGACATACACGAACATACACTCAAACATACATACACACTTATACACATATGCACACATATAGAAATACTCGGAATTCAAACCTGTTAAACTCTGCTTAAAAATGACTTTGTGTCACATCCTGCTCGTAGAGAGAGGCTGGTAGATACATACATAAGCATATAGAGGCGCTCGTGGTGTAACGGTTTTCGTCCTGGGAAATGGATACGGCGACTCGAGTTCAAATCCTGGACGAAGCTGTTTGTATTTCATATAGCACTAATACTCTTGAGAAAGGTATGGATTCAATAATTCTTTCTCCAGTAATGGGTAAATAGTAGGGCAGTCTGTTCTCTTTAACTATGTTATGGCAACCTGTCTAGGGGAAAGAAAACACTGAATTCAAAACAGTTGAACTCCGCTTAAAAGTAGACCGCGTGGCGGAAGTGTTAAGTAAATACATACACATACACAAATATGCTCATATATACGTATATACACACGCACACACATACATACATACACACACACATACATACACACATATGTATATATATCATCATCATCATGTCGCACCATCAGCACGGATATCCCTGACCCTTTCTTGCCATCCTTCTCTATCGTCCATTGCTTATAGGGTAGGTCTTCAGGGCTACATCCCCTATCGGTACAGAGCTGCTGTATGTAGGGTCTAGCTGGTCGTCTTACCTTTGCTCGTCCATGTGAAGGGGTCCACTGGAGTACATCACTTATGAGCTCGTCCCTGCTCCTACAGCAGTGTCCTGCATGTCTGGTTCGTCTAACTTGGATAGTTTTTATGATGGGCGGTAAGTGGCCGTACAGTTGCTGCTTTGTAGAGTGCTGCCTCCAGGACTAGTTCAATATCGCTCGCGGCATTCTTGTGTAGTTACCGTCAAGCTTTTTCTCCAAACGTTTAGTTAGCGTCCATGTAGTGCATCCATACAGCGGTATCGACACGACTGCTTCTGGGAAGAAATTGCGTTATATTTTATCGGTCAGGTCTGACTTCCATATAACTGAAATTCTATCAATAGTTGTCCATGCCTTTGCTAGTCGGGTGTTGATGTCTGTCTCGGTTGATGAGACACTGCTTCCTATGTAGGTGAACTTGTCTACTAACAGTATCACCCATAAAGAAGTACACCTAAAGCAAATTTAAAAATTTTTTTCTGAACTAATGATACCAGTATTTTACTTTTCCTAGCGTAACATTATGCAGTCAAAAAGGAAATTATCAGGAATTATTGATGACCAAACTTTACCGTATTGAAACAAAAAATATGAATATGTAATAGTTAAAAATGAGTAGACTCCAATGCGAAATTCTATATAGTAAGCATATTCTAAGTGTTTTCTTGTCGGTTAGCTCTTCTTTGTGGTAATCCAATTAAATAATCAGGTAATTACTTCGCTCTGTTTAATAATAAATAAACGACTTGGATGCAAGTATGAAAAATAGACTTATGACCTGTCTGGCAAAAATAAAGTTGACCAATACACTAGAATGAGCTACACATAAAGCATATCATGAATAATTTGTAGGACAATAATGGAGAATCGACCTATACACAAGACTGAGCTAAACTCGAGGTATATCATGAACGATTAGCAAAAAAATACAGAGCCGACCTATACTCGTGAATAAGCTTATATGTGAAAGATTTCTTAACCAGTAATCAATAGTTAAAGATACAAGGCTCATTAAATAAGTTTCCAGACTTTTTTCGTACGGGCACTTTTGTTGATAGTACACGCATGAAACTCTAGTCCCCTTCGAAGTAATCTCCTCCGGCTCCAATGCACTTGTTGTACCGTTCCAACAACTTCTGGAAGGCCCATGGAAGTCCTCTTGTGTGAGCGTGTCAATGACCTTCGTCACAGACTCTTTCATCTCCTCAATTGTCTCATAACGACAGCCTCTAAGTTTTTCCTTGAGCTTAGGGAATAACCAAAAGTCACAGGGAGCAAGGTCTGAACTATAGGGAGGCTGAGGAACTGTCCTGATGCCCATCTTGATCAAATAGTCTGTGACAAGGATGGAGTTGTTGGACTGGTGCATTGTCCTGGTGAAAATGCTACTGACTCAACTTGAAGAGTGCTGGCTTCTTCCCTAGGAATCTCTTGCTGAATTCCCTTCAAACCTCAACATAGTATTCCTTGTTTACTGTCTATCTAGTGGGAACCCAGTGCATGTAGATCATGCCAGTGCAGTCCAAAAAAAGTGATCATCAAAAGTTTGTGGGTGGATTTGCTTTGTCTGCCTTCTTGGGTCTGGGTGAGCCAGCATGTTTCCACTGGGAACTCTGTTTCTTGGTCTCTGATCATAGCAGTAGATCCAGCTTTCATCGCAGGTCACCAGAGCATCAAGAACTGCGGGATCTGAATTGATCAGCTCGACCATCTCTCTGCTGTCATGACAACGTCTTTCTTTCTGATCTTCTCTGAGCACGCTTGGACAAACTTCGTGCAAATCTTCCGCATCTTCAGTCCCTCGCGAAAAATTGTGTGTACAGTTCCACACTGATATCAAACTGTGCACTTATTGTCTCTATAGGCAGACGACGGTCCTTATGAATGAAATTCTTTATTTGGCCATCCAACTCTGGTGTATTGACTTCCTCATTCCTCTCACACCTCTCATCACCCCTCACAGACTCCCTGCCTTCCTTGAATCTCGTATGCCACACAAAAACTGATGCTCGATTCATGCAAGATGCTCCAAAAGCAGTCTGAAGCATTCCATACGTTTCTGTGGCATTTTTTCCAAGTTTAAAACAGAATTCTATTGCATATCGTTCTACTAAAGTGTCTTCACGTCCAGATTGCATTTTTGAAATTCACCAGCTGTGAAAATTAGGCTTTAGTAGGGTGTATTCCAATTGCTGCTGTAGCTGTTCATTTGAACGTGAAATCATAAAAATTGGTCAGTCATCTCATAAGATGTATAGCAATTACATATTGCATTTTCAAGAGTCTACGACAATTCTAAATGCCTGTACAAAAAAAGTCTGGAAACTTATTGAAAGCACCACGTATATATGTCGACTCAATTGATTATACAATTCTGCTGTACCAAAACATTGTTTAAATGTAGATGTGTATATTTTTTTACTAGTATTTTTGTCATCTTAACAACAAGTTGCTTTTTATCACAACTACCGAGACCGTCATTCTTCGATCATCACTATATAGCATCAAACAGAACCCGCGACGCGACTCGAGCTCGTATCTGTTTTGCCCCAGTGGGCCTGTTATAACACAATATATATATATATATATATATATATATATATATATATATATATATATGTGTGTGTGTGTGTGTGTGTGTGTGTGTGTTTCTCAGCGTTTTATTCTCATGAGGAACCCACTCAGGTAAAAATACTAACTCGCCAAGAAACAACGACAACAACAACAACAACAAACAGGCGTTTAATCTAATTAGGAGCCTGTGTTTAAAACCAGGGGTTTCTCTGCGGGTCAATCTCGCTGCATTGGTCGATAATTCTGCTTTATTTTTAAATGCCTGAATATTTTTTCTTTTTCTGTAAGTTGCTTAGTGATCTGTAAACATGACAAAAAGAGACGGGCATACCTAACCGTTTCTTTCTCTGTATCCCCAATCAAGAGCATAGGAGCCTATCGGGATATGTTGATCTGAAGCAAAGCGAGTTTGTTCTCCGCATCATTTAACACTGGTCTAATAAACACAGAGTAAATGACTTAGCTAAGAAATTGGATTAGAACACCACACCGAGTTCTGAATACAATAATCGTTAAAGTTTTAACATATCCCTTTTGTTGCTTCATGTAATTACCCATACCTTGGCATATATATATATATACATGTATGAGTCTTGCAAAATCGTTTCCAGAATGTGATCAACATCGCCATAACAAACAAAAAAGATTCTAAAAGCCGGTTGATTAACAGAAGGTCTAGTGTGACTGACTTTTTCCCGAAATACTTTTCGATCGTCATACTCTTGTATAGATACAATATCTCGAATTCAATTCCTATTTGGAAACAGTGACGGCAACCACCGCCATCAGCCCCATTAATGGGGCAGACGCAGGAATAATCACAGTCGGTGCTCACGAAATTTAAATATATACGTAAACAATCATTTATTTAAACACGCACATATATTTTTTCTGCAAAGGAAATAGTTATTTTGTATGTGCAAATTTACTAATGGTCCTCATAAAAGGCTACTAAAGCCTGATTGTCACAGCCGGTGAATTTCAAAAATGCAATCTAGACGTGAGGACACTTTAGAAGAACGATATGCAATAAAATTCTGCTTTAAACTTGGAAAAAATGCCACAGAAACGTATGGAATGCTTCAGACTGATTTTTGGAGCATCTTGCATGAATAGAGCATCAGCTTTTGAGTGGCATAAGAGATTCAAGGAAGGCAGGGAGTCTGTGAGGGGTGATGAGAGGAGTGGGGAGGAGTAAGGAAGTCAATACACCAGAGTTGATTGGCCACAGGGTTAGGGTTACTATGTTGAGGTTTGAAGGGAGTTCAGCAAGAGATTCCTAGGGAAGAGGCCAGCACTCTTCAAATCGGGTCAGTGGCATTTCCAGCCGGACAATGCACCAGTCCACAACTCCATCCTTTTCACAGACTATTTGACCAAGATGGGCATCAACACTGTTCCTCACCCTCCCTATAGTTTCAGGTGGCTCAGTTGGTATTTACTTTCATGTCTGCATTTAGATATGAGTTCTGCTCGCTGAGTAAGGAGTTTGTTTTGTTCTAGAAAGGTGGTTATGGTTATTCTTTTTTAGCAAAAGGTTGAGGAATTTTGAGGTGTTGTAGTAAGCTTTGTGCTATTTTTCTTACTTTCCTGGTTAACTCTGAAGTGACACGGTTTGATTTTTAAGTTTCTATTTGTGTCTAGAGCATGTTTTGCTGCGTTCGTATTTTTCTTATTGTTAAATGATATTTTTGTGTGTAGCTCCTTTGTTTCCAAAGGCCTTCTGTTACACTTCAATATTTTTTTCTGTATTTTATTTAGGTGGCTTTTTTACAATAGTTGTTCGTCGGCATTTTCCGCTTTGGGGATATTCGTGTTTTTTTGTGAAAATGACAGGTGTATTTTTGTGGTTGTTTTTTTTTTCAGTGTATAATTCATTTTCTTATGATGATTTTTATCATTTGTAGTTCGTTTTCAGTGCTGCTGTAGTTAAGTTTTAGTGTATTTCTATTGCATATTTTGTATATTTTATTGGATATGGGGAAGTGCTTATTCATTAGTTTTACTCATAAATTTGTACATTTTTTAAATGGCTCAATGGGTTCATTCATTCATCCCCCCCTCTCTCTCTCTATATATATATATATATATATATATATATATGTAGATCCCGTATTAGAAAGGGAGGTAGTAAAAATGCCGTAAATATAAAGCGGCGGGGGGATAAATATTGCAATTTGTGTACGAAGAAGAAACTTGCCATAGCTTCCTAAAATAATTCCAACGAATTACTTAATCAAAGATCGGAAATATTTAATGTTTGTAGACACAAAAAATGTTGGCTTCTTATCTTAATCATTACTTTTTTTTATTTTCATTTATTTATTAATATACATATATATATATATATATATATATATAAATTATATATATATAAATTAAGTCTGTGAATTGGCTTAAAAGGAACAATCCATAGAGAATATATAGTATTAATATATTCAAATTGAATGCTCAATGCACAGCTATTATAATATAAGAATATATAAATATATACTAAAATAAAAAAAATAAAAAGATTTATATAGAAAAGTTACTAATGCGGTTGGTAGCGAACAACAGTCGATGGAAAAAGACTAAAAAGTTAAAAGAATGTCTTTCTTTATTCTACCATCATCAGGTGATCACTACCGACAGCACGAAACTTATACTAATGATTGTTTGTAAATTCATTAAAGAAATTAATTGCCTATTATATATATAGTCATCCACAGACAGATCTATTTCGTTCTATCAGAACTCATCATCGGGGCTAGACATATTAGCTTCCAGTAGCTGGGATCGAAACCCAGTTGACTCAAACGCCAATCCAAACCTCAAACCTCCAGCCACGAGGAGCCAGTCACAGCGAAGTAAATTTTAAACGGTTATGAATCACAATTACTATTATTTACATACATCCGTTTAACGGCTACCGTGACCTCAATTCATATATGAAGAGACTTGCAATAAACGCTAATGGCAACACGATTACTTCATTCGCTAGAGAACTCAATTCTATGGGGGTAGGGGAGTATATATATCTCTATAGTCATATATATATATGTTCGTCGTATTTGGATGTTTTTAGAGATGGAAGGTAGGTGGCCGTACAGCTGCTGTTTCGTGGGATGTCGCTTCCAGGATTTGTTCGATATAGCTCGTAACATTCTTGCGCAGTCCCGCCTAGCTTTTTCTCTATACGCTTTGTCAGCGTCCATGTGGTGCATCCATACAGTAGAATTGACACAACCGCTGCTTGGAAGAAATGGCGTTTTATTGTATCGGATATGTCAGTCTTCCATGTGATCGATAACCTATCGATAGCAGTTCATGATAAACAAGGGACACCTGAGGGTACAGCAGCCGAAACGTTGTATCACAACTAACAGCAATAAAGATGAGGACAGCAGTTAGAAAAATCACACAGAAAATATTTTTCAATTATTTTTTGTGTATATAACTTGAGGATTTCAATCAGTTTTAACAAATTATCAACACATTGGAGCGCGAAAATTTAATCGGCGCATTGAGAGATAAACTTGCTACAAATGTTATAAAATAAGTTCTGTCCCTAATAAAGGACTTGGGGTGGAAGAGATCCTAACCCTTTCTCGGACAGATATTTTTTTATCATTGTACAGAGGGCAAATTTTCTAAAAATTAACTTTGAATTGGTCAACAAGTAGCCAATTGGAATACGACTTACATTGAGCTACAGCAAAAACGACAAAAATGTCACTTTGCCGACAAAAGCGTTAAATATAAATGTATAAGATTTTATAAATGTCACATAAATGAGACTATGATTAATTTTGGGTTGAATTTGTACGTACAAGTTTATCATGTGTTGCTAGAATAAAAAAAAGGGTTGTTTCAAAGAAAAAAAAGAAGTCAGCCAAATTTTCATGATTGAAAAAAATGCTTTTTCAAAGAAACAACTTTGGCATAATTTCTGTTTGAAATACATAAACATATTTGCTTCGTTCTTTGTCGTGAATAACGCTGGAGAAAAAAAAAAGAATTATTTGGCTACATTTCGCGCCAAGATATCAACCAGGCAGTCGAGTGTGTGGTAAAAGAAAAATTTCTCAAATCTTTTAAAGAAGAGAAATACATCCGCACCGTAAGTTCACATTTGCTCAGTGGTTTCACTTTTGTTATTGCAAGTATTTGAAACAAGTGTCGAGAATTTCCAACCAAAAATACTGCGCAACCCAACCAAAAATACTGAATTAAACCCAACCCAACTAAAAATACTGAATTAAAAGCTAATTAAACCCAACCCAAGCAAAAATACTGAATTAAACCCAACCCAAGCAAAAATACTGAATTAAACCCAACCCAACCAAAAATACAGAATTAAAAGCTAATTAAACCCAACCCAAGCAAAAATACTGAATTAAACCCAACCCAACCAAAAATACTGAATTAAAAGCTAAGAGACCAAAAGGGCTAATTCCATAACCTTTTCGTTATGTAATTAGCCTTTTTGGTCTCTTAGCTTTTAATTCATCAGTAAATAAAACAATAATAGATTAGACGTAAAACATTTTTTATCAAATAGATAAACATTCTGGTTTGGTAAAACATACTAGATTAAAATATTGAAGTGAATTATATAGTTTTAAGCCATGCAGAAGAAAATTTTATGGAATAATGCAAGAGTGGGGCGTTTTGAGAATGACATTAAACTACATCTGATGGTAAGGCTCCTGTGTTGGAGCTTTGGGGCATTTTGAAGTACATCTTCATTACTATTCCTCTCAAGTCAGAGTGGTAGTACCTGTTAGGGTACCATCTGTGAGTCAAATAGAACTGCTCAATCTTTTATTAGAGATAATTATTAATATCAAATAGAATTATTAGTGTTAAATAGTAATACTGCTTTTGGAGCATCTTGCATGAATCGAGCATCAGTTTTTGTGTGGCATACGAGATTTAAGAAAGGCAGGGAGTCTGTGAGGGGTGATGAGAAGTGTGGGAGGAGTAAGGAAGTAAATACACCAGAGTTGATAGGCCAAATAAAGGATTTCATTCATAAGGACCGTCATGTCTCTATAAAGACAATAAGTGTGCAGTTTGATGTCAGTGTGGGAACTGTACACACAATTATTCGTGAGGAACTGAAGATGCGGAAGATTTGCACGAAGTTTTTCCCAAGCGTGCTCAGAGAAGATCAGAAAGAAAGACGTTGTCATGACAGCAGAGAGATGGTCGAGCTGATCAATTCAGATCCCGCAGTTCTTGATGCTTTGGGGACCTGCGATGAAAGCTGGATCTACTGCTATGACCCAGGGACCAAAAGACAGAGTTCCCAGTGGAAGCATACTGGCTCTGCCAGACCCAAGAAGGCCAGACAGAGCAAATCTGCCTACAAACCTTTGATGATCCCTTTTTTGGACTGCACTGGCATGATCTACATGCACTGGGTTCCCACTGGACAGACAGTAAACAAGGAATACTATGTTGAGATTTTAAGGGAGTTCAGGAAGAGTTTCCTTGGGAAGAGGCCAGCACTCTTCAAATCGGGTCAGTAGCATTTCCAGCAGGACAATGCACCAGTCCACAACTCCATCCTTGTCACAGACTATCTGACTAAGATGGGCATCAAGACAGTTGCTCACCCTCCCTATAGTCGAGACCTTGTTCCCTGTGACTTTTGGTTATTCCCCAAGCTCACGGAAAAACTTAGGGGCTGTCGTTATGAGACAATTGAGGAGATGAAAGAGGCTGTTTCGAAGGTCATTGACACGCTCACACAAGAGGACTTCCATGGGGCCTTCCAGAAGTTGTTGGAACGGTACAACAAGTGCATTGCAACCGGAGGAGATTACTTCGAAGGGGACTAGAGTTTCATGTGTGTACTATCAATTATAGTGCCCATACGAAAAAAGTCTGGAAACTTATTTAATGAGCCTTGTATCTTCTTTTTTTGTTGCATATTTTAAAAAATTTGAATTAATCTTGTTTTATAATAGAGTCGTTTATTATTGTCCTAGAATATTCCTAATTTTTCTTCCGCACCCTGTAAAGAAAAAAAATAGGAAAAAAATTTGTTTTTTGAAAAAAATACATAGATTTGTTGCATCAGCCTCGTATTTTGAACTAAAACAAGTAGAATTACTTAAATGAAGAATAATTCTAGAGTATAATACTCTAGAATTATTCTAGAGTAATATATCAAAAAGTGGTAAGATTGTGACTTAATTACGGTCAGAACTCAAAAACCATCGATCGTAATTTATTTTTGGGTGATAAAAAGAAGTTGACAAACGCATTTCATGTTTAAATTTTTGCGTTTATTACGATGTTTTCTGAGTCTGCCACTTTTATTTTAGAAGGGGCAGAAATTATTGAACAAAGTCATTTCACAGTTGCCCTTTAGGGCTCGAAGTCCCCCTTCCACTTCAAAATGTCAGGGCCCACTTACGCAAAATTTTCACTTCAAGACTGAGTCCCGACTACTTTAAGAATTTAACAAAGTCCCAGACCCAGTCTCACTTAACCAAAATGAAGCTTTCTTGCAAAACACTATTTTATCTGGGTACTTTAGTTTCCACACTGGAAGGGAACGGCTGTTACCTGTACAAATGGTTCTGCAGGTATTTGAAACATCCACTATCCAGAGTGCCGAAAGTGGTCAAACAAGTGAAAATTATTAATGATAATAATTGAGAGACCTTCATCTGAAAAAATGATAACTAAATAACTTAATGAATAAATGCAAACTTGTGGTTTTCTCTTCAATTCTCGATGTTGCAATTTGAAGGGAGAATTTCAGGAATAAAAAGATAAATAAAAAGAGAAAAAATCTTCCTAAAACCCCCAACCCTCTAACTCCCGCCAAATGACAAAAAAAAACCCTTCGTTATTTTTTTTCTAATTATTATCTCTTCTACATTCAGATGGAGATAAAGCGAATTATTAAATTCGAAAAAAAAAAGTTTTCCACGAGACCCATCAACTGAATAGGCTCGTTTATTCTTTATAATTGAATAGTTCAGTCAAATGACTTTAAAAGCAAATAAGCAGCTGAAAAGAAGAATGAGGAAAAAACAAAAAAACAAAAACAAAAACAAAACAAACTTCGAAATGAGAGTATTTTTCATCTTCATGCTTCAGATTTTCATAAACAGATTTTCTACATGGTCTCCGATGATTTTTCTTTTTATTTTCATCGCCTGCAATTTTTCGACAATAGTTGTTTACTAAGCTCATTTTAGTTTGGCACAAGATTTTTTTTAGTGAAGAGCTGGTGTGAATTATAACCACTAAGATTGCTAATACATGCTGCTCAAAAAACGCATTTATTTACTAAGCCTAGTTTAGTCTGGCACAAGATCATTTTACCGGATAGCTAACGTGTATCGGACCCACAACTATCGTTTATCAAGGCTACTCAAACAACACATCTATTTACTGAGATTAGTTTTGTTTGGCACAAGACCACTTCAGGGGAGAGCCGGTATGAATCGGACCCGCTACACTCGCTAATCAGGCTACTCCAGTAAATTTATTTAGCTCAGTTTAATCTGGCACAAGGCCAGTTTACTTGGTTACCAGAGTGCATTGGACCCCCAACATTTCTTAATCAGAGCACCTCGCGTAGCGTAATGATTTGTAAGTTAGGTTAGCTGTTCATTGCAAGTAATTTTAATTCTCACTAGGTATCTCAAACTCCTGGTCTTGTGCTAAACTTTGTTAATTTGGCTGCAAGAACCATTGCAGTTATTTACTAAGCTCAAGTTTGTCTACCACAAAGCCAATTTATGGATTTATGTGAATCGAGTCCACTGCACTAACTAATATAAGCAACGATGACCAACAATTACGTCTAGTCCAAGACCAGTCTCGTGAGCTATTAGTGTCAGTCGAACTCACTTCTCCAGCTAATCTAGTTGAGAACCAACAGTTATTCACTAAGACCAGTTACGTCTGGTCCAAGGTCACTTTGGTGAGGTATTAATGTCAGTCGACCCCACTACACTTGCTAATCTAGTAGCGATAACCAACAGTTATTCACTAAGATCAATTACGCCCGGTCCAAGGCCACTCTCGTGAGGTACTAGTGTCAGTCAAACTCACTTCACCTACTAATCTAATTCACTAAAATGAATACGTCTGGTCCAAGGCCACTTAAATGAGGTATTAGAATCAGTCGATCTCATTACACTCACTAATCTAGGTGTGAGAATCAAGTAATTTACTTTGAGCTGTTTATTCTGGCTCAGGGTCACTTTAATGAGGTACTAGCGTCTAACTAATTGACTGCACATATTGACCTAGCTGTGATAACAAACTTATTTACTAAGATTATATCCGTCTGACTCAAGAACACTTTTGTGTGTTACAAGTGTCAGTTGAACCGACTGAGTTATTTTCTCAGATCAGTTTAGTCTGGCACAAGTCTACTTTAGGGAGGTGTCAATTGGTCCATCTACTTTAATTCTGCTACGACAATCAGAACGTTTATTCATCAAACGATTTCATATTGTCGCCTCATTTTGATTTTAATCGTCAATGTTATTTTAATTATCATTATCATGTGGCGCCATCAGCACGGATATCCCTGACCCTCTCACGCCACCCCTCTCTATCTTCCATCGCTTCCGGCAGGTCCCCAAGGTCACATCCCGTATCGGCATAGAACTGTTATATGTAGGTTCTAGCTGGTCGTCATGCCTTTGCTCGTCCATGTAAAGGGGTTCACAGGAGTACGTCACTTATGAGCTCGTCCCTACTTCTCCAGCAGTGTCCCACATGTCTGGTTCGTCCAACTTTGAAAGTTTTCGTGATGGACAGTAAGTGGCCGCACAGCCACTGCTTTGTGGGGTGCTGCCTCCAGGACTTGTGCAATATTGCTTGCAAAATTCTTTTTTCTTTTTTTTTTTCAATTAAAGGTATAAAAATTCTCGCACCCTTTTTTTTTTGTTAACCACAAAAGATAAAACTCCCAAAGCCAACTATGAATCATTGTCTCGCTCCAACAACACCTCACACTTTCTCGTCCTGAGATCGACCTTTCGCAAACTAGGAAGAACGAACGAAACAATATGTCGCCGACTTTCTTCTCGTTTTCCCAAACCACTAACAATGCACCTTGCTTCTCTCGTTCACTTTAACAAATACCAACGTTGCCCAGTCTCGTTTTCTTTCTTTCTTGGATTCTTAGAGAAAACAGTGAGTAAATACTTGTAAAAAAAGGAAAGAAAGAAAAAGATTGAATGGATGAAAGCAAAAATGGAAGAAAAAGAAAGAAAATCAATCAATTAATCAATCATTCTTTTAAAGGATGACTGATTGATTGATCTTTTAACCAGTCTGGGTTTATTTTATGCCTTGAGGTTAGGTAATCACATTCATTGTAAGTTCATTTTTATTTAGTTGTTTCTTAAGAGTTTTTTGCACACGGATTATGTAGGAAGACAAATAATTGTCTTCTCTTGGGGTGGGGCTTCTCATATCAAATGTCCGTTGGTTTTGTGAGAATTCAAAATCTCTCTTTTTGCTACTGTTCTTCGAACAGATAAGATCTCTTTTCTGTCTTTGCCTGTGAAGTGAATGGATATGTTTTTCGCCACTGTTTTTTGAACAGAAAATAAATTTTTATCCCAAACTCCGACAAGGTCATTTAATGACAAGTAAGACTTTTTCATAATTTCCGTAGCTTTCTTACATATTGCTTGTTTATGAGCAATATATGCAGTTTATCTGTTTAGAATACCTTGCTTATCATTGCAACATTTATTATAGATTTTTTATATATGTATCCATCAAATTTCTTAAATGTTCACATGGGTTTATCACGTCTCTTCTTTCTTTTTATTCAGTGTTAGTGTATCAATAGATGGTTTGGTTTGGTTTGTTTTTTTGCCATATCAGCCATTGTCGGTTATTCAATGCGAAATCCTGTTTTTACGCATATATTAAATCTATGATTTGTAAACATTTTGTTGATACACACCATTAAATGATCAGACAGTTCTATTTCTAACAATTCAATTTAGCATGTCATTTGTTTGCACTTTGTTTAAATGTCAAATAGTTCTATTTGACCCATAGATAGAATCCTATCAGGTGCTACCACTCTGAGTCAGGGTAGACCTGGGAGCGATGGTAGTGAAGAGGTATTTCGCATTCCCCAAAGTTCCAGCATTACTGAAGCCGCACAATCAGATTGTTTAGTGTCATAAGCAGGACACTCGTTAGGGGGTGGTCTTGCCTATCTGCAAATAAGCATTCGGTGAATTCTATAGCCCCAGAAACTAGCCCCAACCCCAGCCCCAGCCGAATGGGCTTGTATCAATAGATATACTAATGTTAATACTGGAACTTGATGAGGATGAAACAATTAAATATTCTTTCTTGCACCAAACAACTGTTATATACATATATACATATATATATACTGGATACATACCGACGCAATGATAACAGACGCAAGAATAAAGGACGCAGGAATGAAGGACGCATGAATACTTCTTTAACAACATATTTACCTCTCACTTTATTGCAAGGGTTCGAAAGGGTTGTTCAAAGTTTACATGTGAGAGGGTGCTAGAGACCGAACATAAACTTTATATTTTGACCCCACTGTTATGACCGTCACGTTGTGTCTTTCTTGTTCTCTTGATGTTCAACCGGAGGCCTAGGGCTCGCACTATCGGGGGTTTCCGATGGACCCCTCGGTCGGGTGTGGCTTTCACTACCACATCTCGTCTCTAACTCTCTGGAATTCTACTGGCAACTGCTTTGGCACCCAACTCAACTCAATTATATAATAATTCAACGCCCACACGATCGCCCACTGGATCTTTGAAATCGAATGTTTAATCGTCATCAAGCGGAAATAACTGTCATGCAGTTCAGAGGTTACTCTCTTCGGTGCATCACTGTAGTGGCATAATGGGACCTTCACCTTGTCCCATATCATAAGCCTTAATCCGCCCACGCGATCTCTTTCGATTACTGGCCATTGGAATGTGTCACTTCCTTCTGGTGGATCACCTTAGAATAGCATTTTTGGGTCGGGGCGAGGGTCCAAATATAACACAACCAGTAAGGATTAACCGATATGAATTCATTTCAAAAGTCCTATCGAATATAAATGATTTTAAACAGATCTATTTGATATTTAGATGGGGCCCTTACAGGTGCTACCACTCCAGGGTCAGAGTGGGGGTGAGACAATGAAAAAGTACTCCACACTCTTCTGAGCTCCAAAAATTAGAGTCTCATCATTAGATGTAGTTTCGTGTCATACTCAGGATAACCTTTTTGTGAGTAGGTCTTATCCCCCTGCAGGGGGTACAGACAACATATTCTAAGCCTTGCTGACCGAGTGAGTGTTAAAAGTAAGAAAGAAAAAAAAAGCAACAAAAAAGAAAAGAAAAGAAAAAAACAAGCTATAGGTTTGATTTGTTTTGTATTAATGGTATATCAAAATTTGTGGGTTATTAATTCACCGGCTCATTGGCCTAGTGGATAGAGACCGGGGTTCAATCCCAGGTCGCGTCATACCGAAGACTTAAAAAATGGTACTTGATACCTCCTTGCTTAAAACTCAGCAATATAAGATACGTATCAAGGGTAAAGTAAAGCAATCCAGGGAAAGGACTAGCGCGCTCCCCTACACCTCGGTGTAGTAGCTATTGAAAAGGGAACCTTCTGGTCGCCCTCGACTACGGTCGCTAACTTTATTTACTTTAAATGGCAAAGATCTGATTGTAGAAAAACAGTAGTGGTGTTATTTAACCCCCAGCTGGAGGATAAGGGGGTTACCCTCCCTAATGCTATTAGTCCGAAAGTGAACGTAATAGCGTGGGTGGAGTTTGAACTCGCTTACTTCGAGGCCACAGTTCAGCATTTTAACTATTATGCCGCCGGGTTTACTCCCAATCTGATGGTACCATTTCTGTACCAAGACACATACTGTTTGTTCATGGAACAATATCTGTATTTCCTTATCTGTTACGACTCATTCGTGTAGTCTTTATTTTGATACTCATGGTCATACCGCTCATGGCCTAACGGTTATCGTTGTAGAAGTGGATTCGGCTTCCCAAGTTCAAATCCTGAACAATGCTATTTGCATTTCCCATACCCCTGGGAAAGGTATTAATCTAACTGTTCTCCACATAGCGGGGTAAGTAGTAGGGCAGACTGGCTCTTTCATTTTGATATGGCAACCGGTCGAGGAGAATGAAAGACCCTAAATTCAAACCAACTGCAGACCTTGAGAGAGATGGGTTCGGTCAGACTATTCCCGCCCAAGACAAAACTAAGTTGCGTGATAAGTCTCACGTCTCATTAATGTATATTGTATAAATGTTAAGTGTTCTTGTATGTGTCGCTTAGTCTTTATTTCCGCTATATTCTATCACGGATATGTCAATGCTAATATTGGTCCCTGGTTAGTAGGGATTCGACTGAATATCTTCCTTTCGCGCCCAATCGGTGGGGATAAGAATACACAGTTTGTATCCCCTAGAGAGGGGGTACTCCCTCCAAAGGTTATCTTGAGTATGACTCTAAACTGCATTTAATTGTGAGTCTCCTTTTCTGGAGATCTGGTAAATGGAGAGTACCTCTTCTTTGTCATTACTTCCACCTCCATTTTGACCCGGAGTGGTAGTACTGTTAGGGTCCGACCTATGAGTCAAAATTATACATATTTGATTGGGCCGCGCGCAAAAAATCTCCTAAGATGTAAACATGAACATGCACATGCACTGAACGCGATTCCTTAACTTCTTGGCTTGCCAAGTCGGCTGGGGCTGTAGAATATACCGACTGTTTCTCTTCAGATGGGTAAGACCCCCCACCAACGAATGTCCTAGTTATGACACTAAACAATCTGATGGTGAGGTTACAGTAATGATGGAGCTTTGGGGAATGTGGTGTACCCCTTTATTGACATCGCCCCAGGTCCACTCTGACCCAGAGTGATAGCACCTGATAGGCTTCTCTCTATGGGTCAAATAGAACTAAATTGAGTACTTATACTGAACTGAATTGCTTGAAATAGAACTGTTTTGACATTTAAACTGCGTTCTCATGCTAAACTGAATTGCTTGAAATAGAACTGTTTTGACATTTAAATTGCATACTTATAGTAAACTGAATTGTTTGAAATGGAACTGGTTTTGTATGCTAAACTGATTTGTTTGAAATAGAGACGTTTTTTGACATTGAAACTGTGTACTTATGCTAAACTGAATTGTTTGAAATAGAACTGTTTTGATATTCGACTGTGTGTAAACAAAAAACAATACTTATACTAAACTGAATTGTTTGAAATAGAAATGTTTATATGTATAAAAATGGATTTGACATGAATAACCTAGAATAGTTGTTATGCCATAAAGCCAAACTAAACCAAACCAAATCAATCTCTTGGCATTTAATAGCAGATCAACCGGCCATTTAAATAAATCTATCAATAATATCTTTCAAACCTTGAATAATACAAATAAAAAAAAGAAGAAAAAACAAAAACAAGAACAAACAAAAACGACCGGAATCACCTTTTACCAAATATTCGTTGGGTTATTTGATTTAAGCCAAGTCCCCTTTATACATTTATACACAATATATATAATTTCAAGAGAATAGTTTGTCGGTAACGTTATTTTAAAATGAGCCAGAGCTCATTTGTTTGAACACTGTCAAATGGTTTCAGGTATTGCTATCAAACACTAATAATTTTATTTAATATTATTTAGTTGTATGCACAGTTAAATGGTTTCAAGTTCTGTACGATAGTATAATACTGATAAGTCTATGTAATATCATTCATATACTTGCACATACTGAAATAGTTTCAAGTATTTCTTTTGAATACTAATAATTCTATATATTATAAATCATTTTTTTGCACACAGTTAAATGGTTTCGAGTATTACTATTTAACATTGGTAAATCTATTTATCAGGTATTCCGATCTAATTTAATATTAATCATTTGTTTGCACACAGTTAAATGGTTTTAGGTATTGCTAATACTAATAATTCTATTTAATATGAATCATTGATTTGCACATGGTTAAATAGTTTCACGTATTGCTATTTAATATAAAGTGAAGCAAAGTTGGCGACCGTAACCGAGGGCGACCAGAAGGCTCCCTTTTCAATAGCTACTACACCGAGGTGTTGGGGAAGGCGCTACTCCTTTCTTTGGATTGCTCCGTTTTACCCTCGATAGGCACCTTATATTGCCGAGTATTAAGCAAGGAGGCATCAAGTACCATTTTAAAAGTCTTTGGTGTGACGTGACCTGGGATTGAACCCAAGCTCCTGGACCATTCCTTTCTAATTTGATATTAAGCTTTTGTTTGCACACAGATTGTTTTAAGAATTGCAATTTAACATAAATAATTTTATTTAATATTAATAATAATACCTAATAAAAAGTAGAATAGTTCTACTTGAAGCAAAAAGCTTGCTAAATTACAACTCCAAGTCAGAGTGGACCTGAGAGTAATGGTATTGAAAAGGTACTCCATATTCTCCTGTCTCCAAGACTGGAGCCTCACCGTCAGATGCAGTTTAATGTCAGACCCAAAACACCCAAATATTCGTAAATAAGTGGAACACTGCATTTAGAACTCGTTATACGCCGTTTATTGTAATTCCAGCCGGTCGCAAATTTGATTTATTTCAACAACAATTTGTCTAGCGACCAATAGCGGATAGATAGTTTCATAAGAGCAGTACCTTGGTGATGGCGCCACTATGGTGTTGATCAGTTTGTTTATAATACTACTGACGTAAATGGTGGATTGTTTGTCTGGTATAATATAGTATTTCATTATTATGATATTTTGATATGCTGTATAAACCATTACCAAATATCATTTTATTGGATATATTGATGTCGACCTGACTGTGTTTACAAGTAATGGAGATTAATGTCAATACCAACATCAACCTACGTGTGAGTTACTTGAAATAAGTGGTATGAGGCGTTGTAATCGTTATGGTTTTATCTATCTATCTATCTATCTATCTATCTATCTATCTATCTATGTTTGCTCGATTTAACAGTTCTCTGGCTTCAGATGGACAATAAATTGTGTCCGGTCCTTCCACTCATCAGATAACGCCTTTTTATTTCGAGTATATAGACTTGTGAGAGTAGCTCTTCGAGATCAGCCCGAAAGATCCCTCCAGAGACTCTACTAATATATATATATATATATATACTTACCATAAGATAGAATCTAAAACGGCAGTAAAATCATTGAAAACTGTGTTTCGTACACAAAAATTTGGATGCAACGAAAGTGTCGACCAAATATCACAATAGTAGAGTATGGTAAGACGGTTTTATCAATTACTTTATATATATATATATATATATATATATATATATATATATATATATATATAAAATCATTCTATGTATACCATGTTTTTTCCTATTTACTTACCGTTGAGTTTACTTCCATTTCCCTATATATATATATATATATATGGGCAAATGGAAGTAAACCCAACGGTAAGTAAATATGAAAAAACAAGGTATACAAAGAATGATTTTATTTCTAGTTCATAAGTTTAGCTATAAATAAAATTATCTTTGTGTTTTTTCCGATTAATATGGGAATAGGATGCTTGATTTTTTTTCAATTTTTTGTTTCATTTAACGGATTTAAAATTTAATTTAGATAAAATTCAGATGATTGAGCATCATATATTTAAACGCCCTGACGAAGGTTTAATTCACCCCACCCCGAATCGTCCAAGGTTGTCAAATAATTCTGCCATAAGTAAAATCATCCTCAAACTTGTACATTTTCATATATATATGTATATCTTAATTTTCATCATACAACGTGTGAAAGCACGTGAGATACCCTGCCCTCATCAGCCGCCAACCAGGCGGTACTGCCACTCCTGGGATTACTAAGCAGCTTTTGCCACCGGACAGGGTATTTAAGATACATTTGTACATTTTCATATATATATATGGAAAAATGGCCCTGAAAAAAAAGGTCACATTAAAGCAAATTATATTCTTTTTAGCCATAGACTAAAATCACTAAAACTTTGAGGAAATTGAAAGAACGAAGAGAAAGATATATGAAGTAAGAACATTGGAACAAAAGAATGATTAAAGAATGAGAATAGAAGAATGAGGAGACTGTACTCTTCCCAGAATTTCCAAACTGGAATTTTATCAGATCCAGTTTAGTGTCGGACCTTGGACGTTTCCTATTTTTTTTAGTTGGGAGGTCTTACCACTGTTAAAAGAATACAGTTAGCGTATTCTAAACCTCGTTGATAATGAACATTTAATTTTTTTATTCTAAAATCTTAAGGTTAACTTGTACAGGAAGACAATTTCAAGTCACGTGAGAGCATTATTTCCGGTCAGATCATTGAAGTTAAGCAGTGATGGGACTATTCAGTATTTAGAGGCGTTGCAATATCTACTGTTAACAAGATTCTGCTTTGCAAATGGTACTGTAATCTTGCAATGGGTACTGTCATCAAAATACAGTCTTGTAATAGGTACAGTAATCTAGATATTGCCCAGACACTGAAAGGAACATACTGCCTTAGAAGAGACACTGTAATCAAGTTACAGTCTTGTAATAGGTACTGTAATCAAAATACTGTCCTGTAATTAGTACAGTAATCAAAATACTGTCTTGTAATTTGTACTGTAATCAAGATACTGTCGAGCAAATGGTACTGTAATCTAGATACTGCCCAGCAGCAGCAGCAGCAACCGAAAGAAACATACTGCCTTAGAAGATGTACTCTAATCAAGGTATTTCCCTGCAATAGCTACTGAAACGAACACATTGCTTTGCAATAGGTACTATAAGCAAGGTAATGTCTTGCAATAGGCATAGTAAGTAAGGTACTGTCCTTTAATATCTACTATAATCTCATTACTACTTGGTATTATATTTAATTATAATTGGTATTATAAGGAAAGTATTGCCTTAGATTAGGTACTTAAATCAAGTACTGCTTGCAATAGCTACTGAAAGGAATCTATTGCCTTGCCATAGGTACGATAAGCAAGGTACTGCCATGGATTAAGTACTGTAAACAAGATACTGCATTGCATTATATTCGGTGCTGTAATTGTGGTACTACTTTGTATTAGGTACTGTAATTGAGGTACTGCTTTGCAATAGGTACTGTAGTCAAAGTACTGCATTGTGATAGGTACTAAAAGCAAGGTACAGTAAGCAAAGAACTGCATTACTGTTGGTAATATAATCTAGGTGCTGCTTTGCAATCGGTACTCTAAGGAAAGTACTGCCTTGCAATCGGTACTCTAAGGAAAGTACTGCCTTGCAATAGGTACTCTAAGGAAAGTACTGCCTTGCAATAGATACTCTAAGGAAAGTACTGCCTTGCAATAGGAACTCAAAGGAAAGTACTGCATTGCAATAGGTACTCTAAGGAAAGTACTGCCTTGCATTAGGTACTCTAAGGAAAGTACTGCCTTGCAATAAGTACTGTTATAAAATTATTGCTTTGCAATAGATACTGTAAACAAATTACTGTCTTGATGTAGGTGCTATAAGCAAGCTGCAACCTTGCAATAGGTAATGTAAGCAAAATACTGTCTCTTAGTAGCTACTGATATCAGAGTATTACCTTGAAATAGGTACTGTAAGCAAAGTATTGTCTTGCAGTCACAACTATAATCGAGGTACTACCTTGCAATAGTAACTATTAGCAAATTACTGCTATTTCATAGGTACTGCCTTCCAATAGGTTCTGTAAGTAAAATACTGCCGAGCAATAGGTACTGTAAGGAAAGTACTGCCTTGCATTAGGCAATGTAATCGTGGTAATGCCTTGCAATAGGGACTCTAATCAAAGAACTGCTTTGTAATAGGTACTATAAGCAAGGTAATGTCTTGCAATCAAGAAACTACTTGATAATAGGTATTTTAAGCAACTTACTGCATTGAAATAGGTACTGCAATCGTTGTACTGCCTTGTAATGGGAACTCTAATCAAAGAACTGCTTTGTAATATGTACTATAAGCAATGTACCGCCTTGAAATATGTTCTGTAAGCAAAGTAGTACTTTGTAATAGGTACTATAAGCATGCTATACTAATCTAAGAAGGTTTAGTGAATAACAAAACAACTTATACGTAAAAATTTCAAGTGTAGGTGTGAAGGAAAATAAACAACGATACAACAGAATAAACAAATTAATGAATAAATGAAGAAAAATGTGGAGAAAAATAAAATGAATAAGAAACAATTAAAGGACTAAATGAATTCTAAGAATAAAGGATGAGAAGGAAAGATAAAAGAAGGAATTAATTAAGGGTAGGAATGAAGTTTTCAAAATATTGAAAAGTCAGAGTAATAGGAAAAAATAACAAATAAAAGAATAATGAGAAATAATTATTGGAAATAAAATTTTAAAAAATGGACGGAATGCAGGGGAAAAACAAAGAAGTGGAAGGAAAGAATTAGAAAAAAGAATCTAGAAAAAGAAAGAATAAAGAATGAGAGAATAAAAGATGGAATAGAAAAAAGGAACGCAGAAACAAACAAATAAAAAAAACAACAACAAAAAACAAAGAAACAAAGAAAAAAAACATAAAACATAAAAATTAATGCAGAGAATGAAATAAAGAATGAAGAGAAATAATTGGACGATAAGAAAATTAAAAAAAAGGGAATGAAGAAAAATAATGGCTGGACAGGAGATGAATAGAAATAAATGGAATGAAAGAACGCTAAAAAAAAAATGAGACAAATGAAGAAAAAGAAGGATGATAAAGAATTAGTTGGTTGGTTGGTTTATTGGGTTTTATGGCATATCAACTTTTGTAGGTTATTTAACGCCAAATCCATTTTTATGTAAATAATCTGTTCTTTTTAAAACACTTCAGTTTAGCATAAGTACACAGTTTAATGGTTAAAAATATTTCCATTTCAAACTATTCAAGCAGTTATATGTAACAATTCAATTAAGTGTAAATAGTTTTAATGTCGAAAAACAGTTCTATTTGAAATAATTCAATTAAGCATAAGCACGCAGTTTAGATGTAAGTACGGTTTAATTGTCAAAAACATTTCTATTTCAAGCTATTCAGTTTATTCAAACAATTCAGTTTAGCATAAGTATGCCGTTAGTTCTATTTAACCCATACATAGGACCCTATCAGGGGCTACCACTCCGGGCTAGAGTGGACCTGAGAGCGATGGCAATGAAGGGGTACTCCGCATTCCCCAAAGCTCCAGCACTGCAGGAACCTCACCATCAGATTGTTTAGTGTAATATCCAGGACACTCGTTAGAGGGGTCTTACCCCTCTGCAGAGGTGCAGTCAGTGTATTCTACAGCCCCAGCTGACTGGGCATTACGCAGAGTTAAATGTCAAACAGTTTTATTTCAGATAATTCAGTTCAGCATAAGTACACAGTTTAGACGTCAAAACAGTTCTATTTTGAGCAATTCAGTTCTGCATAAGTACGCAGTTCCAATGTCAAAACATTCCCCAAACCTCCAGCACTGTTGGAACCTCGCCATCAGATTGTTTAGTGTCATACCCAGGACACTCGTTGGGGGGTTCTTACCTCTCTGCAGAGAAGCAGTCGGTGTATTCTACAGCCCCAGCCGACTGGGCGAATAAAGAATTGGAAAGAAAAAAAAAAACGAATTAACACTGAAGAAAAGGAATGAACGAAGAAAAGGAATTAAAGAACGAAAGAAACGCGGAAATTTGATGAATGAAAGGAAAAAAATTGGAAGAAAACAATACTAAAAAAAAAAAGCCCGAATAAATGGCATGATTTCGTGGAGAAAAAGATCGAATAAAAGAAGAGGAGGAGAATGAAAAAAAAAAAAAAAAGGAGAGAAATGGAAAGAATAAAACACTGAATAATAAGAAAGAAAGCATGAAGAGACAAGCAATTGTAAAGAAAGAATACTGCAAAAGGAAGAAATTAAGAAAAATAAAGAGAAAAAAGAAAGAAGTAAAGAAAAAGGGAAAAAATAGAAATAAAGATTGTTATGAAAGGAAAGATGTGAAAAAAAGCGTGAGAGAATAAGAGAATGAAAAAACAAAAGGGAAGAAAAAAATGTTGAAATGATAAAATAAAATAAAGAAAGAAAGAAATCGGAAGACTGAAGACAGAGAAGAAAAAATGCTGAAAAAGAAAGGAATGAAAAAAATAATGAGAGAAAAAAGTAAGAAAAGATGTGAAGTAAAAGAATGATGAAATGAAATAAAGAATAAAAATGAAATAATGAAGGAGAGAAAAAAGAAACAAATAAAAATAATGAAAAAATAATGCTGTAAAAGAAAGAAAAAAAGCGAGAATAAAAGAAGGAATAGAAAAAAGAAAGAAGGGAAAGAGATGTAAAGAAGGAAACAAATAAAAACCGAGAATAAAAGAAGGAATTGGAAAAAAAGGAAGGGAAAGAGATGTAAAGAAAGATACAAAAAAGCAAGAATAAAAGAAGGAATAGGAAAAAGAAGGAAGGGGAAGAGATGTAAAGAAGGAAACAAAAATATAAGCGAGAATAAAAGAAGGAATAGGAAAAAGAAAGAAGGGAAAGAGATATAAAGAAAGATACAAAAACGCAGGAATAAAAGAAGGAATAGGAAAAAGAAGGAAATGAATGAGATGTTAAGAAAGAAACAAATAAAAAGCGAAAATAAAAGAAGGAATAGGAAAAAGAAGGAAGAGAAAGAAATGTAAAGAAAGAAACAAATAAAACGCGTGAATAAAAGAAGGAATAGGAAAAAAAAGGAAGGGAAAGAAATATAAAAAAAGATACAAAAAAAAGCAGGAATAAAAGAAGGAATAGAAAAAAGAAAGAAGGAAAAGAAATGTAAAGAAAGAAACAAATAAAAAGTGAGAATAAAAGAAGGAATAGAAAAAAGAAGGAAGGGAAAGAGATGTAAATAAAGAAACAAAGGAAGGAATGAAGCAGAATAAGAGAATGAAGAAAAAAATTTATCAGCAAGAAAGAATGCCGAAAAGAAAGAAATGAAGAAAAAAAAACCGAAAAAAAAAAGGATGATTCAGTGAATGAATGAGGGTATGAAAAAATAGAATTAAAAAAAGATGACGAAATATACGAAGAAAAAATAGAAAGTGAAGCCAATGTTTAGAAATCAAAATGGAAGTCAAGCAAAAACGGAGTATGCTGCAAGATGCATACCAGGCAACTTTTACCCGAATTCACGATTATTAGATCTGATGACCGAGCGAAATTTAGTGAAACGCCTCTTAAAACTCTCACCTTGACAAGAAGAGCAAAATTTGATGATGTAACACTTGAACTGATTCGATAGCCCCGAGCAATATTCGCGGCAAGCAATTCACGCTTCTACGCGTGTCTTACAGTATCGTTGGGAAATAACTATTTGGCTCCCTAAACTCTTCCTCTTTCTGGTATCATTTCTTGTCCTATTTCGCTCTCTCTCTTTCTCTCTTACATACACACATACATATACATACATACATACACATTCTCTATCTTTCTATTACTCACACTTCTTTCATGAGACATTGGAGCTTCTACGTGGGTCCTTAAATCACTCTCAATTTTCTCTCTCTTTCGCATACACATTCACACAAACACATACGGTCTCCACTTTTCCTCACGCAGCTCTCGCTTTCTTTCTGTCTTTCTTGAAATAATCTAGGGCGCCTCATGTAGTGAAATAGTCAACGAGCTAGGCAAGCAGACATTACTTGTCAGTTCGATTCTCACCGGGTGTGCTGTATATCTGGCCTAGTGCCAAACAAGATTAGTACATGCCTTTTTAAAATAATCTATTTGGTCGATTTCTTCAATTTCCGTCATCCAATAGCTATCCCATTCTTCTTTACACATATATTCTTTCTTTCTTTCTTTCTTTACATAATTGTTATCTTCTTTCTTTCTTTCTTTCTTTCTTTCTTTCTTTCTTCGTTACTTTGTTTCTTTGTTTGTTCCTTTCTTTCAATACACAATCGCTTTCTTTCTTTCTTTCAACCTCAGAGAGATTATAAAGTGTCGGCCAAAGTCACCCCTTGAACACGGAACATTATAAAACTGGCGACGAGGAATAGTTTCGAATATTAAAAAAAATAGCCAAGTCGGCTAGGGCAGTACAGTACGCCGATGGCATCTCTGCAGAGGGGTAAGACTCCTCCAGTGAGTGTCCTGTTTATGACGTTCAACTGTGTAAGAGTGAAGGTCCAGTTCTGAAACTCTGGTTAAGTACCTCTTCATTGCCATCATTCCAATGTCTACTCTGGCCCGGAGTGATAGTACCTGTTTGGGCGCTTTTTATGGGTTAAATTTAATTATTTTCTCTACTTGGAACCCATTTTAACTGTGTACAAACGAATGAATAATGTTGAATAGAATTATAGCAATACTTGAAACCATTTAACTGTGAGCCAAGAAATGAACTTTAACTCGTTAAAAAATAATATTACCGTCAAACTATTTTGTTTACAAATTATATATATATATATATATATATATATATATATATATATATATATATATATATATTACAGTAGTTTATGGTTGTCACTATCTCACTTAGTGGGCTTGTGGTAGACCAAATGCGGTATAATTTGGAGTCCTCAATATCTGTGAGAGAATTATTATATAATATTACAATAAACAAATAGTTAGTTTTATTAGTTAATAAATAATTAGTTTATATATATATATATTTAATAGCATAGAAAATTATTTGCGACCGCTGGTTTCATGCCGTCTCCTGATGGTTGCCGTGTTAAGACCAGGTTCCATGCTATCAAATATATACATAAACTAATATATATTTATTCATTTTTACATTATATAATGGCAGGATTTAGCATTAAATAACCTACAAGGTTATAAAACCCAACCAACCATTTCTTTCTGTACATCATCGTTATTTCTTTCAATATGTTAATTCGTTTCTTTTCTATACATTATCGTTATTATACGCTCTTTCCCATTCGAAATGTAGAAGTAAGAACGAACTCATATATTTCTTTCTTTCTTTCTTTCTTTTAACATCCTTTGGTCCTTTCTTTCTTTCTTTCCATCTTTGTTCATATTCTTTCTTTCTTTCTTTCTTAGGATCCATTGTCCTGACGGCTCTTGTCACGAAAACAGATTTTATGAACTGAGACCCAATTTCAAATACTAATTTTTATACTCACTTTAAACTTAGGAAAAGAATGAACTCACTTTTCCCTGCGCAGTCATATCATCAGTTGGTTGTTATGGAAAAGAGCATATGAGTGTGGCTTTGTGTAAACCAAAGTCACATGAATATCTTATGACAGTAACAGCATGAAACTGCAACATTCATTACCAACCTTGACTAAGTCAATAATAAGATCTATTTTTTGTCAACGGTGTAGACTGCAGAGTGGGTGGGAAACCTAGACTAGGGAAGAGAAAACGAAGGTCCAGCGAACACGTTTCTGGCTGAGAGAAAGTCGCTTAATTTGAAATGCATCCAAGAAATCTGCTAGTGAGTACCCAGCCTGTAAAATGCCGCTGTCCACCGCTTGGTTCACGGTATGACTGTAGATTAGTTGTTTACTGTATTTCTGGGGTGTGGCCTAACCCGTAAAGAGTGCAAATTGTCTCCTTCATATATTGTAAGCTCTTTCTTATACGAAATGAAAAATGAAAAAGAACGATGAAACATGGTACAAAACTCGTATATTAACTCGTTTGATTCAGAGAAAGAATATAATTGGACAGGTTAATGACTCAACGGAAATCTGATAAAATAAAACGGGAAATCTTATAAGCTGTAGCTGTGTCAGTAATATTGTATGGCTGCACCACTTAGAAAAATTGGAGAAAAAGTTAGATGAGAATTACTCAAGGATGCTACGTGCTGTTTTGAACAAATTCTAGAAGCAGCATCGTACAAAACACCAGCCGTACAGCCATTTACCTTCCATCTTACAAACCATCCAAGTAAGAGGAACAAAAAAGTGCTGGGCACTGCAGTAGAAGTAAGGACGAACTCAAAAGCTACATCCTCTCATGGACTCCTACAAAAACTTACATTCATCAGTTCTCTGCTGACACTGGATGCCGTCTAGAGAATTTGCCCAAGAGCAATGAACGATAGGGACGTATATATATATATATAGAGAGAGAGAGAGTCAAAGGAATTGGCATACATTGATAATGATAATGATGATGATTTCAAGTTTGTGCCTCGAACAATATTAAAGGTTTATATCACGAAGTTCTTCAATCCTACTTGGGCATATTTGTCGTTTGTGAGAAAAACCTGGGTGTAATTAAAAACCAAAAAACTGAAAACCCTAACGAAAATTTTGTGATCACACAATTCACGAAATGATATCAATTTTTCTGAATTTTTCTGAAACATTCATTATTTCTCAAATGATATCAACTTTTTTTTAAACACCCCGAATAAAGTAAAGTAAAGTTGGCGACCGTAGTCGAGGGCGACTAGAAGGCTACTACACCGAAGTGTAGGGGAAGGCGCTACTCCTTTCCCTGGATTGCTCCACTTTACCCTCGATACGTACTTTATATTGCTGAATGTAAAGCAAAGACGTATCAAGTACCATTTTTAAAGTCTTTGGTAACACGTGACCTGGGATTGAGCCCATGTCTCCTGGACCATTGGTGAACACTTCCCTATAATATTCCATTACATATATTAAAATCATGGTATCTTTCGTTTAGAAGAAAATGAACTTTTTAGAAAGAATTGGAAGTCTACTTATTTATAGACGATACAATATATATATATATATATATATATGGGAGAGAGTTACCATGGTGTAGTAGCTGAAGTGCCTGACTGCGGTCTCGAAGATAGCGAACTCCAGTCGCAGTTACATTGACTTTTGAACAAATATCCTTGGGAAAGGTATGAATCCCCTTCTAACCGAAGCTGTGGGTTTAATAGTACCTCTACTGTTATATAACGCAGGGAGTTTGATATGCCATAAAATAAAGAAACCAAACCAAATTATTTGTATTAGATTGGAGTACTTGATATCATATAACTGTATGCAAATAAATGATTAATATTACTAAATAGAAATACTTACAAGGATGGCTCGAGCGAAACTCCAACAAAGCTACAAAAGAATACTGACATCTTCTCGCGTTGGTCAACCAGCATCTGTAGGTCAACAGGTCTTAGCAGTCACTTTCTGAATTCTGTTGACTGGTCTCCTCTCTGCCCGACTCATCTCTTGACTGACCTTCTCTTGACTGCTCTCTCCTGCCGACTGTTCTCTTCTGCTCCCTTCTGCTGACTGCCTCTGGGACCTTCCTTTCCTCGTCCTCTTCCGGTCTCGTGGGAGATCTCGCGCACAAGCTCTTTGTGTGGGTTTCGCGCCAAAACAGACAAAGGGATTCTCTGACTGGCACCCACACCCACAGAAACGAATGCCACCCATCGTGTCATACACACACACGCACACACTTTAGAATTGCAAAGTAAAAACTTAAAAATATCAACGACTTAAGTTTAATGAATCTCGATCATCAGATAGGCAACAAAAAGAATGGGAGTATCCCAATATGATAATTTTACCATAGGACGGAGTTTAGTTTGTTTTCTTTATATAATAGGGTATGAATCTAAGTGATTTATTTAATGCCAAAGCCATCTTTGTAAAGGGAGAAGAGTGGTATTATTTTAGCCATTGCTGAGTAGCTGGAGATAAAAGAATTCATACCATTCCAAAGGGTATTAGCTCAAAAGGGAACATTATAGTGCGACTAGAGTTCGAACACGTTTATCTGGGCACAATATGCACATGAGATCCGAGTATTGTTGATATGCCCCGAATTTTAAAGTCATGTATGTATTGAGCTATTATTGTGATCCTTTATTGGCTTAAATAAGAATTAACATTTTGTTACAAAATTGGGGGTACATTTATTTATAGATGATACAATATATGTATATATATATATTATAATCATATGATTGTATGATATATATATATATATATATATATATATATATATATATATATATATACATGCAATATAAATGTATGAAATATATATATATGCCTGTATGTAAGATATATATATAAATATATATATACATATGTATATATATATATGCATTTATATATATGTGTGTGTGTATATACGTATGATTGTTTATAATATATATATATATATAAACATACATACATACATATGCCTGTATGTAATATGTAGATGTACGTATGATTGTATATATATATATATATATATATACATGCAATATATATATATATATATATATGTGTGTGTGTGTGTGTGTTTGTGTATGTGTTCAGCAGCCATTTTGACTCCTCTTCAGGACAAAAGCCTTTTCTATTTCCTTCTATGACGGTTTTGATTGTGCTAAACTTTTGTCATCTTCCACCAGCCAATTCAAATATCTCATCAGGTCTTTCCCTGCAGGTCTCTTGACAATTAGACTTTCTATTTTTTAAAAGTTTTGACAACGTTTGTTTCTCTCATTTTGCCCGGCATTCAAAACGCTGCCAAACAAAATTTCATTTGATGTTCAACATGGTTATTCCTCATATAATTCTTTTGTCTATCATTGTGAAATGATAGGCATCCTTTTTCTAATCGGAACCGTACTGCGAACAACATCCCCAAGATCTGTATATTGCGTTTGAATACCTTAAAACATAGAGACATAAGTCGTATAAGATTTCTTTTTTTTTTTTTTTTTTGCTGTTAAGGATAGAGGGAAGAACGTAGTAGATGGAACAGATTGCATTAAAAATAAAGAATAAAAACAAAGGAAAAACCCCAACTGAATCAGAGTTTTAAAATATCCATCACACAAATGTACACGTGAACAAATTTAATAATCTAGACGTCTGACACCAGCTCACATGACGATTGAACCGTGAAACTCGCAGTCTTGAATTATAACATCGCTTTACATTTTTTATATTGAACATATTGTGGCATTGCATAAAATTCGTGTTTATTGTGCATTGTAAAACTTCTACGATTGAGAGGGACTTTTGGCGTTAAATTTTACCATTATATATATATAACAGGTTTATGATTCTTACTTGCTTGTTTGGAGGGCCAAATGTTGCAGTTTTGTTAAATAGTGCACACTATGAATGATAGAGCATTTACACACACACACACACACACACACACACACACACACGCATATATATATATAAATGCATATCTCGAGGAGTTCATGTTGTAAACTAAATTATTTGTATGAGATAGGAGTATAATGGTGTGTAAATAAATGATTAATATTATTAAATAGGAATATTAACTGGAAACCATATAAGTAAGTAAAGATGCGACCTTAGTCGAGGGTGACCTGAAGGCTCTCTTTTTAATAGCTACTACACCGAGGTGTCGGGGAGGGCGCTACTCCTTTCCCTGGATTGCTCCACTTTACCCTTAATCCTAACCTTATGATGGTGAGTGCTAAGCAAGGCGGCATCAAGTACTATTTTTTTAGTCTTTGGTATGAACCCCGGTCTTCCGGACCATTGGCGAACACTCTACTCATTAGCCAATAATTCTGTATAAATTATTAGAATTACAAAGGACCACTTGATATTATACAACTTGGTGCAAACAATCAGTTATTATTATTATTATTATTATTATTATTATTATTATTATTAAATAGTTGTATTTAGTTGCAACAACATAATTGTCTATAAATTATTCCTAGTTGACAGGAACGCTTGAAAACCTATAACTATGCGCAGTATTCGTATTAGATACGAATATTTGATACCATATAACTGCGCAAAGAAATTGTTAGTTGCTTGGTTGGTTTTTATGGCATATAAACCCTTGTAGGTTATTTAATCCGTTTTACACACACACACACACACACATACATGTATATATGATTTGTACACAAATTTGTACAATCTTAAAACGTGGCAGAACTTATTTGCTTGCACACAGTTACATAGTTTTAAATATTGCTATTTAATATTATTGGCCTAGTGGTAGACAGTTTGCCAATAGGCCGGAAGACCTGGGTTCAATCCCAGGTCGAGTCATACCAAAGACTTTAAAAATGGTACTTGATATCTCCTTGCTTAACATTCAGCATTATAAAGTAGGTTTTAAGGGTAAAGTGGAGCAATCCAGGGAAAGGAGTAGCGCTCTCCCATACACTTCGGTGTAGTAGCTATTGAAAAGGGAGCTCTCGACTACGGTCACCAACTTTACTTACTTTATTGTTTGCACACCGTTAAATAGGCTCCAGTATTGTAAGTAATTAAACTGTTCCATTTGAGTTGTAGATTGGACCCTAACAGGTACAACTATTCCGAGTTGAATTGGATCTGGGAATAATGACAATGAAAAAGTACTCCACATTTCCCAAAGCTCCAGAAATGCAGCCTCACCATCAGATACAGTTTAGTGTCATATCCAGGACCCTTGTTGCAGATGGGGTCTTACTCCTCTGCAGAGATGCAATCGACGTATTCTGCAGTCCCACTCGATTTGGCTAAAACAAATTATTATTGTAATCATTAAATTGGAATAGTTACTCGAAACTAAAACATTCTGTATGAATTATTAGTATTAAATAAGAACGCTTGAAACCATATTAGTTTGCAAACAAATGATTCTTATTGAATAACTACTTTCAGCCATATAATTGTGATTAAAATAGGACTTGAAACCATAAAACAATGGGAATTATTTGTATTGGAAAGGTATACTTGCTCCCACATAGCGGTGTTTACATTATTTGTATTAGATAGGAATACTTGATACCATATAATTGTGTTCAAATAAATGATTATTATTGATAAATAAAAAAAGAAAGATTTAAAAGAATGAAACTAAAAATATAGATAGTTATGTCTCTAATAAAATGTTTATAAAGCGTAATCGTCAGAGGCAGTAGAGTACGCCGACAGCATCTTTGCCGAGGAGTAAGATCTCTCTGCAACTAGTGTCCTTGATATAACACGAAACCAACTGATGATGAGGCTTCAGTTCTGCAGTTTAGGAGAATGTGGGTTACCTTTTTATTGTCATTACTCCCGTCGCTGTAATGCTGGAGCTGTGGGGAATGCGGAGTACTCACTCGTTGCTATCGCTCCCAGGTCCACACAAACCCGGGGTGGTAGCACCTGATAGGGTCCTTTCTATGGCTCAAAGAGAACTGTTTGATATTTAAACTGTATACTTATGCTAAATTGAATTGTTTGAAATTGAACTGTTTGATCATTTAACTGTGTGTAAACAAATGATTGATGTTTAATTGAATTGTTAATGATGTATTGCAATACTTGGAATCCCTTTAACTGTGTGCAAACAAATGATTAATAATTAATTGAATTATAAGTATTAGCAATATTTGAAATTATTTAACTGTGCTGAATCAATAGTGGGGAAAATGAGCTCTGCTCGTTTTAAAATGTTGTTAAGAAAATGTTTACAAATCATATATATTGAATATATTTGTATAAACAATACATAGCATTAAATAACCTACAGTGATTGATATGCCATTAAACCAAATAAAACCAAACCATTACTCCCGGGTCCACTCTGACCCGGAGTAGTAATACGTGTTAGGGTCCCATGAATGGGTCAAAGAGAATAAGTATCCTGGATATGACACTAAACTGCATCTGATGGTGAGGCTCCAGTTCTGGAGCTTAGGGGAATGTGGAGTACCCTTTTATTGCATTAATACCCGGTCAAGTCTGACCTAAAAAGAGTTGTACCTGTTAGAGTCTCATCTATGGGCGAAAAGGTCTTAAGAAACCACCACACCAAAAATGTCAATCTGAACGTACAGTCCATGCGATTCCCTAAACGCTGAGTATAAAATAACTCCAGACGGGTTGATATGCCGTTAAAATTAATCAATAAATCAATTAACATAATGAGGTTACAATGTTAACCAAACCAAGCTTATTAATGAATCATCATGGCGTATTTGTTAACACGCTGGGTTGTAATATCGTTATAAGCGAGTTCGAACTCCAATCGTGCTATTATGTTCCCTTTCGGACAAATAAACTTGGTAAGATGTGAACTCCTTCATCTCTCCCGCAACGGGTGAAATAGCACCAATTCTGTCTTTTTACAAATATGGCTTTAGATAACACACGAAGGTTGATATGCAAGATTAAACAAAGAAATCGAAACCAAATCTACGGGTATATTAGCGATCAATCATGAAAATATTTACTGTGGATGTCGACTTGACAACTCTTTTTTTCTGAAAATCTACAAGTATTCGTTACGTTTAACAGTTTTTCTAAACTGTCCGCCAATTATCTGAGCCCGTTCCAAGACTGTTTTCCTAGTGGAGCAGCTTTCGGCACGAACGAAAGGTCACACGCACGCTTAGTGTGCTTCGATATTCACCATCGTTTACGATAGAGAGCGTGATTCTTTTTACGCGAATCCGAAAGCAAATCAGAGCAATGAAGGAGTGGAGGAGATCGATCGCTCAAGCAGAAACTGTGACTGACTGCTGTCAGGGTTAACCCTGACAGTTTCACTTTGTCTCGGACGTTTATTTCCGAGGAAACATCTCAAAGAAAGGATTTTTAGACATGCGCAATGGTTTAACTTACAGCTCATATTTTCCGCTTGCCTGCTAGGTCAAGTGCTACAAGATTTTATGATTGGATTTTGCGTCTCTCTCTCTCTCTCTCTATATATATATATATATATATATGTCTTTTTTCTATCTCTGTGTGTACGAGGGGACGTTCCGAAAGTATTACCTTCTATTCATTTACATTAAAACTGAAGCATAATGGATGCAAGGTGCTTGTAGGAAATTAGCTCGCATAGCCGAATTTCAAATCCTGAACTAGGCTGTTTGATGTGCATTTTCTTTTTTAAGTAGAGGAATTATATTGTGAATTAAATTACCATGATCAGAAAATCCGACGAACACTTACGCATGACATATGGAAACACTAGACTGCTGTTTCGACCTTATTAGGTCTCATTAGCAGTGCATACCGTGATCCCAACCACTGGAGATCGAACCAGCGACCACTGATTACCATGACTAGTTAATTTGGCGTCACTTGCGAGCGATATGTACTGATGGCCCAGTTGTAGAGTTTTGGATCTGCAATCTGTGGTCGCTGGTTTGATCTCTAGTGATGGAGATCATGGTATACACTGCTGATGAGACCTAATAAAGTCGAAACAGCTGTCCAGTGTTCCCGTGTGTCGTGCGTTAGTGTTCGTCGGATTTTCTGGTTACGGTAATTCAATCCACAATAGGCTGTTTTAGTTTCAGTTCATGCTAATTCCTTCGGGAAAGGCACAAATCTCTTTTTAACTTGAAATATGGGCAAATATGAAGGCAGACCAGGTCATTTAGTCTTGGTAAGACAACTGGTGTAGAACTCTGAATTCCAAACGAATGTACCCCGTTTAAAAGAATTACCTTGTGTGGCATCCTACCCAGGACGAAAGGTTTGATATGCTATATCATTAACAGAAACCATATAAAGTAAAAAGGAAAGTCGGCGACCGAAGTCGGGGGCGACCAGAAGGCTACCTTTTCAATAGCTACTACGCTGAGGTGGAGGGGAGGGCGCTACTCCTTTCTCTGGATTGCTCCACTTTACCCTTGATACGTACCTTATATTGCTGAGTGTTTAGCAAGGAGGTATCAAGTACCATTTTAAAAGTCTTTAATTGAACCCCGGTCTCCCGGACTATTGGCGAACATTCTACCCACTAGGCTAATGAGCCGGTTCAAACCATATAATTAATTGCAATTATTTGTATTAGATAGAAATACTTGATGACATATAACTGAGTGATTATTATCAAATAGTTTACATGAAACCGTGTAATATGCTTGTTAAGTACTAATATAAAGTATATTTATATAAATTTAGATAAAGTTTATTATTGTTATATACATTACGTATATATTTTACTATTTCGATTAAGTATATTTACTTGAAGATATAATTTTCTACATATTATTATTATATTATTATTATTATTATACTCCTAGCGAGTTTTCCACACCAGCATATGCTGGTAGTTATTTAACTGGAGACTGAGTGGCATTAAGTCTCCTCAGGTCTCCAGGACTCTTCTGAGTATTCAAACCGATCTCAACAATGTTTTAGTTTCGAGAGTCTCGATTCTTCCTCTGATTTCCTATTCCTCCACGCTATTATCCTAACCTTTCGGGACCGTCCCACGAGCACTAACTACTACTAGTATCATCAAGTTTTTTTTTCTAGTTAATCAACACAAAATAATCAAATTTTGATTTCTTGCACAATTCCCAGTTAATCACCTTTCCTACCCTGTCGTGCCTCGTCTTTAACTTCCTCTGTGATTGTTTGCTACACTCGCTTATGCGATTCCCTGTTTTTACTCTTTCTCTATATAACCTACACTTGCTATTCTGTTGGTTTGGTTTGGTTTGGTTTTATGACATATCAACCTTCGTAGGTCAGTTAATGCCAAATCCACTTTTATACCATAAAACAGTTCTATTTCAAATAATTCAGTTTAACATAAATGCACTATTTAGTTCTATTTAACTCATAGATAGGACCCAATCAGGTGCTACCAATGCGGACCAGAGTGGACCTGGGAGTGATGGCGATAAAGCGGTACTACGCATTCCTCAAAGCTCCAGCATTACTGGAGCCTCACTATCCGATTGTTTATTGTCATAACCAGGACACTAATTGGGGGAATCTTACCCCACTGCAGAGAAGCAGTCAGTGTATTCTACTCCCCCAGCCGACTGGACCATCGCTGTAGGAGTTTTACCCTTTTGCAGAGATGCAGTTGGTGTATTCTTCAGCCCCAGCCAACTGGGCCAATCGTTAGGGGGTGGGGCTTACCCTTTTGCAGAGAAGCAGTCGGTGTATTCTATGCCCCCTGCCAACTGGGCTATATTCTGTTACATATTATCAATTTTTGCTTTAATAAAATTTGGGCGTTGTTTTGTTCTGCTATTAAAAGATATTCAGTTTTTCTCCTGGGGGTTTCTCTTTCAAAGCACTATTATTTTACTCTTTGAAGATGTTTTACACCAGCGTCTACTGGTATTTGAAAGCGAAAGACTTGGGCATTAAATCATCTCCAACCAAAAGTATGGCTGGCTCTACAAAAAAAACTTCACCACTATAAACAAATCTCATGGGTAAGCAGTGTAGCAGTTCACATATCTAACAACTGTTGAGCACCCATGCATCATATACGACAATGGAACTTTAACAACCACCGTCGGTTAGAGCAAGATTTCTGCTACAAAAGACTATTCTAGATCGTCTGTGCATTTTTTCCAGTACCAGAGACAATGTGCTGTATATCTAAGGGAATTACTATGGAAATAATGCCTCCTGTTTAATTATGTCATTACACAAATTCACAAGTGAATGTTGGTGCTATGGCAGTAAGCAGTGAACTTTCCCATCAATAGCTTATAATTCCTGGCATTTTTACACAACAGCTTGAGTGGCAGTCTTGCAAGATGACGTTTAACATAACAGCGTGTCATTGAATTTCTCTGTGTTAAAAAAATCCCACCAATTCACATTTATCGAGGTTTATTTAAAGTTTACCGAGGTGAAACATTGAATCGTTTAGTTTCTTTCTTAAATGGCATATCAACCTTCATGGTTTATCTAATGCCATCCCCATTTCTTGAGGAACAACAGTAGTGGGACAATTTAAAACATAGCTGGGGAGATGAGGATGTTTATACCTTTCCCAAGGATATTGGTCCGAAAGTGAACGTAAAAGCGCGCTGGGAGTTTGAACTCGTTTACTATAACGTCGCAGATTATACGTTAGCCGCTCCACCAGAGGGTCTCCCCCGAAACAGTAGATGTGAGTACAGTTATTCGGTGAGTAGTGCACAGACTTGTAATTATCATCAAAGTGCGTTGACGGCACAGATTCCTTTGCTAGCACGGATTCCCTCACTAACCGTCTTTATCAGTCATCATTCTTTGCAAGTCCTCTAGATAGCATCCAGTATCTGAACAAAGCTGATGAATGTTAGTTTTTGCTGTTTGGCCAGTACAGGTGTGTCCATGTGTGAGAGTTCATAGGAGAACGTCGCTTATGAGTTCGTCCTTACTTATTCAGCTTAGCAGTGCATGTCTTGCTCGTCATTTGTATGATTTGTGACATGGGAGGTAAATGGCCTTACAGCAGTTGTTTTGTTGCTTCCAGAGTTTGTTCAAAGTCAGCACGTAGCATCTAGCTTTTAAAACCAGTACGTAGCATCTAACTTTTAAAACCAGCACGTAGCATCTAGCTTTTAAAACTAGCACGCAGTATCTAGCTTTTAAAACCAGCGCGCAGCATCTAGCTTTTAAAACTAGCGCGCAGCATCTAGCTTTTAAAACCAGTACGTAGCATCTAGCTTTTAAAACCAGTACGTAGCATCTAACTTTTAAAACCAGCACTTAGCATCTAGCTTTTAAAACTAGCACGCAGTATCTAGTTTTTAAAACCAGCGCGCAGCATCTAGCTTTTAAAACTAGCGCGCAGCATCTAGCTTTTAAAACTAGCACGCAGTATCTAGCTTTTAAAACCAGCGCGCAGCATCTAGCTTTTAAAACCAGCGCGCAGCATCTAGCTTTTAAAACTAGCACGCAGCATCTAGCTTTTAAAACCAGTACGTAGCATCTAGCTTTTAACGCTTATTCTCTCTCTGAATCATTTGATAATTTTGTATCTTGTTCAATATTTTTTCTTTCTATATTTCAAATAAAGGAGAGATCTACGTCAAATTTGTGGATTGCGCTCGAATAATGCAAAGCTCTTCGAACGAATTGAGCACTTTGGTATCCGGGAAGGTATAAAATGTCAACAAACGAACGCTACTGTTGCCGCTGTTACTTAATACCTCATAATTCCCTAGCTGACGTGGTACGCTTAATGGCCGAGCGGTCTGATACGTAAAGTTGGGCGGGTTTCGATCCCAGCTTCAAGCGTCTTACGTGTCTAGCCACACTGAAGAGTTGTAATACAACGAAACAGTCTGTCTATGGATGACAATATATATATATATATATATATATATATATATATATATATATATATATATATAGCAGTATATGGTTGTCACTATCTCACTTCGTGGGTTTGTGGCAGACCAAATGCGGTATAATTTGGAGAGTGCTCAATATTTGTGATAAGCTAATATATAACAATAATAGATAAATATATGTTAGTTTTTAACTATATTTTATTGAATTGATGCTTATCTGCGATTACTGGTTTCATGCCATCTTTATTATGACGACTATCAGGCGGAGAAAACAGGTTTTTCTGTCTGATGATTGTCGTAATAAAGACGGCATGAAACCAGTGGTCGCAGATAAGCATCTTTTCAAATATATATAAAAACTAATATATATATATATATATATATATATATATATATATATCACGGAATAGGAGGTCATTGTGTTGCTTTCCAAGGCATATCATGCTTTTGTTTGCCTATGAATTTATCCGAACACTCAGCTTCAGGTTTGGTTTCTTTGTCTGATGACATATCAACCTTCATGGATTATTAAAAGCCAAAGCCATGGTTTTGTTTCTTTGTTTAATGGCTTGTCAACCTTCATTGGATATTTAAACCATCCTTGTGAAATGATAGTACGGGTTCTATTTAACCAATGGCCAGGTGGAATAAAGATGTTCATACCTTTCGAGTTTATTAGCTCGAATTCCTCTTCAAAGCCATCCTTCGAGAAGAACATTTGTATTACTATTTAACCTATGCCTGGAGGATGTATAAAAGTGGTTCATACATTGCCAAGAGTATTTGTTCGAAAGTGAACATAATAGCACGACTGGAGTTCGAACTCGCTTGCTACGATGTCGCAGTCCATCACGTTAGCCACTATTCCACGCGGAACCTTCCCAAGCAGGTCCAAATTCACAGGTTCTTTTCTTCAGTCTGCCCTACTATTTACCCAAAGCTGGGGTGTGGTGGAGTATATAGATCTATGCCTTTCTCCAGATCATTACCGCACAAAGTGAAACTCATCCAGGATTTGAACTCCGGTCGCTGTGTCCATGTTCTACAGCGATAACCGTTACGTTAAGTGCGCTTTTTTCAATCTTTGTATGTTATCACAAAAAGGAAGGAAAGGAAAAGGGTAAATTTGTTTTTGTTTTTTCGAATTCTTTCTGAATTTTTATTTAGATATTAGATAAAAGACCCCCGCCAAAATAATTCGCCTCATTCTTCACTAAAAGAAAAAAAAATTAAATAAAAAAGAAATTGCCCACCCCCCTGAAAAAAAGAAAGAAGAAAAGAAAACAGTTAAAAAGGGAGAGGGAGGAAAACCTGTCATTACAGTAGCTTTGATTCCCTCAACTGCGCTTAATTAAAATTGGAGCATTAGCCGTGTGTCATTCTATTAATTGAATTATGAATCCTGTTTTTCCCCCGTTATTACTCACCAAAAGCTAACGTCCATAAATTGAAAGTATGGAAGAATAAAAAAAAAATACCCCACTAAAAAAGAAAAAAGAAAACAACAACAACAGCAACAAAAATACCAAAAAAAATTGAAAGTATGGAAGAATAAAAAAATACCCCACCAAAAAGGAAAAAAAAAAAAAAGAAAAAAGAAAATAGAAAAAAGAAAAAGGAAAAGAAAACAACAACAACAACAACAACAACAACAACAGTAACAACAACAAAAAGACCAAAAAAATTTGAAGAGTTGCATTTTCTTTTTCTTGGGACATTAAGCATTCAATTCGTTAATTTGGGGTTAAATATTAACAGCAATTTGATCTTGTAGGATCAAAACATTTCGACCTTTCTTCTGGACAGTCAGTCCTGTAAATCTATATAGTTGGGTACAGATTAGCTGTCAATTTTTAGTACTTTCAAAATTTACACACACACACACACACACACACACACACACACATGGAATTTCGATGGTTTCCGAATGTTTGGGGCACAATGTCGTATAATTAAATCTCTCTCATATGCTATAATAAACAGAAAAAAAGTTAATTACACTGAAAATTTAGCCGTCAATTTGAAACAAAAATATATATTCTTTGAAAAACTGGGAGTAAAACACATTTGAGATTAATTCATTTTTTATTATTTTAGTCAGAAATTTATTTAAGATTTGTAGAAGAATTGCATTTTTTTTGCGGTCTGATTTTTATTGACTCGAAATAACTAACCACATTATTTTTCTTTCTTAGTGTAACATTATTTTGAAAACTCTCTGTAAGATTTATCTAAATTATCATATTTAAGCATGAAAATAGAATTAAAAAAAGCTATAAGATAACATGTAAACAATAAAAAACATGAAAATAGAATTTTAAAAAACTAAAATAATTAATCATGATGGTTCAAGTCAGAGCGTTAAGTGGAACCAAAGTCAAGGACAAATGTAACAAGGCAACTCCCGTTATTGCATGAATATACTTTAATTACTTGGGGCGATGAAAAGAAACAAATTGTGATTATTAAAATTTAATTTGACGTGTCTGTTCACATAACTTGTGATATTGCAATAGCCATTTTTAACAGGTATACAAATTATTGCAAGTAAGCAATTTTCCACACTGAAAAAAAACCAAAAAAAAAACCCACCTGTTCACACTCATTGAGGTTTGTTTAACGTTTACAGTGGCGAAACATTAAATGATTTGATTTCTTTCTTTAATGGCATATCAAACATCAAAGGTTATCTTATGCCAAAGCTATACTTGTAGAACAATAGCAGTGGTACTATTTAACACGTAGCTGGGGAGATAAAATACCCTTGCTCAAGGGTATTTTTCCGAAAGGGATCGTAATAGCGTGACTGGAGTTCGAACTCGCTTACAACGACGTCACAGACAAGCACGTTAGTTCCTACACCAAAGGAACTCTCTCCCGAAACAGTTGGTGTGAGTACAGTTAGACGGTGAGTAATGCACAGAATCCCATAATATCTTATATTATTAAGAAGAAGAGCCGTTTTGTAGTATGAGAAATCTAGATTTTTCATGGACTGAAACATTTTATCTATGAGCGAATTATGGAGTATTTGAATTATTGTTTGCGTAGCTGAGGTCACTGAAGATGAACTCTTGCCAGCTAAGAAGCCGGTGGGATGAATTGTTAAATATTTCTTAAGTTTTAAAAACAACAGGTCGGAAATGGAAAATATTTCAACTCGAATTTTATTGATTAAAATTCAAGAAACAATCTCGAGTCAGAGCTTAATGAGGAAATTGCCTTTTACCCTGCCTGTCCCACTGATAACTAAATTGAACGAAGGTGAAATAAGAATTATTTCAACTCAAAGTTTGTTGATTGAAGCTTGAAAAATGACCTTCTGATTTCGATTGGAGGCGATTGCAGATGTTGTGTGAGAACGTATTTTCAAGTAGATGGCGTGAGGAGAAATTTAGCATAAAGTAAGTAAAGTTGGCAACCGTAGTCGAGGGCGACCCGAAGGCTCCCTTTTCGATACCTACAACACAGAAGTGTAGGGGAAGACGGAAATGGAAAATATTTCAACTCGAATTTTATTGATTAAAATTTAAGAAACAATCTCGAGTCAGAGCTTAATACCGCTTTCCTTGGATTGCTCTCCTTATTCTTGATCCGTATCTGATAATGGTGAGTGTTAAGCAAGGGGGAATCAAGTACCATTTTTTGAGTCTTTGGTATGACTCGGCCTGAGGTTGAACCCCAGTCTTCCAAGGCATTAGTGAATACTCTATCTACTTGACAATCCAACCTGATTTGAGACTCGAAAGCGAATTGAATAGAAATTGTCGAGATAAGCACTATTCTTTTTTTTTAAAATCTTCTCTCAGTTTTGGCAAAATAGTAGGACAGACTAGGTTCATTAGCTTTGGTTAAGCAATCTGTGTAGGAGAAGGAAAAATCTATATTCAAGCCAGCAGTAATATGCTTAAAATTTGACTGTCCGAAGTGAAGGGTTTGGGTTAATACAGTGAAGTCACAGGAGGCGCAGGTAGTATAATAGTTATCATCGTATGGAATGAACATGGCGACTCGAGTTTAAATCCTGGACAAGGCTGTTTGCATTTCACATAGTGCTAATACTCTTGGGAAAGGTATGAATCCAACATTTCTTCCTCCAGCTGTAGGTAAATAGTAGGACAGAGTAGTCTCTTTAATTTTGGTATGGCAAACAGTCTAGGAGAAGGAAAACCCTGGATTCAAACCTGTTAAGCTCTGCTTAAAAATTTTCCTTGTGTCACATCCTGATCATGCGAAAGGGTTGGTAAATACATACAGGGAAGTCACATTGAAAGGAAGTTAAGCTGTGTTGAGCCAGTTTAGTATTTAGATAAGTGACCAGTAAGGAAGAGCAGATACTTTAAGCAATCTGTGTTCTAGATTAAGCAAAGCTTAGTAAATAACTAAAACACAGTATTGATACAAGATATCCACGAGCCATGGACTGTACAATAAGTGCAATCTAAATGTGTGAATCTCATAATGAGTCTTGCTGATAATTCCCCAAAAGTTTACTCAATTAGGACAAACAATTGAAGAAAGTCGGAGAGTACAACAGCTGAAACATTGTGACTATAATATCAACTAAGATGGGAGGATTACATAAGGATTCAAGCATTTCATAAATGCCATGCATGTAGGTAAAAATCGGCGTCACCTTTCAAGCTGTGAGTTGCAATTCCTTTCAGTCAAGATACCCCCAGGGAGTCACCGTGGTTTAGTGGCCAACGCACTGAAATGCAAAATCGTTGAAAACAAATTCGAACTCCAGTCGCGCTATTACATTCACTTTCAGACTTTGGAAAGGCATAAACCTCTTTACCCACCAGGTGTATGTTAAATAGTATCTCTGCTGTTATACCAGGATGGCTTTGGCATTAAATAACCCACGAAAGTTGATAAGTCATCAAACAAAGAAATCAAACTAAACCAAGACAACGGCTGCCACCTGCGTAATACAAAGCTCTTTTAACGAATTGAGCACTTTGGTATCCGATAACGCAAAATGTAAACAAACGAAAGCTAATACAAAATGCGTTATAATTCCAGAGCTGACAAAAGCGCCGAAATAACTGAGCAGTAAGATACTTAGTCTAGCGTAAAGTTAGGCGGGTTTCGATCCCAGCTTGAAACGTCCTGCGTGTCTAGCCCCACTGAAGAGTTGTGATATAACGAAACAGTCTGTCTGTGGATGACAATATATATATATATATATATGAACTATAACTTCAATGAAAAATGGCCAACGAATTCAAGAAAGAAAATTTTGGACTATATCGTGATGATTGGTTAATATGTTAAAACATTTGCAATGGACGTAAAGTGGATTCTGCAAGGAAAAAAAAATTCAAAATCCATAACTTACATAGTGTCTAAGTTAACTTAATTTTTTTGACATCACTTTCTATTTGAACACTGGTACATAGCAACCTTAAAGAAAATCAAATAAATGCATTCAAATCATATCAGATTATCCACTCACCATAACAAGACATATTTACACATCTATAGTTCATAGGAGGGCTACAAATTCTTTCAACGTTGATATTTCATCAAAGCTAAATCGGATTATGAATCAATTCCCCTACCCAAAATAGCGAAATATACACTAAACTGAACTATAAACAAAAGCAATAATAATAGCAAAAGAAGTAGAAAGGGAAATATTATATGGTTCAACCCTCCCTACAGAAAAAAAAAAACTGTCAAAACAAACATCGGGATAAAAACACTTGGAAAAATCCACTACACTGAATAAACTCTTTAACTAAAATAATTTTAATATGAATTATTCTTATATGAAAAATACAAAAAATTCTTATCAATCATAATTCTAACATCTATTAATATAAAACACCAGTGTTGCATTCTGTGTGTTCATCTGTATGTCTGTTGACATATTTAAAAAAGAAAGAAAGAAAAGAAAGAAAAGAAGAATTATGAGAAAGAAAGCACGAACGAATCATGTGATTTGTTACTTGCAACATCGAAAGAGAAAGGAAAAGAAAGCAGACAAGTTGTCGGAAAAGTAGGCTGATGTCACGAGGGAACGGTTTCTGCAGTTTTTGAGTTCGTCGGCTTGGCTATGTCTCTTTTGAATCTACATTGACAGCAACAAGGAAGAGTGAGAAAGAGAGAGAAAGTGAGAGAGTCTCCACTTTTTAAGATTATATAAAATTCAACCGTCATTATTGACAGTTGTATTCTAGTATTAAATGAAAAGGATTAAAAATCCGAATGACAGATACAGTTACGGAGATAGAGCTAGTTGTCCCTTGAATAGTAATTGTTTAATAAATAATATAGAAGGCTATCATCAAAGGAGACGATAACAACAACGGAAAAATATACGTTAGTACCACTGAAATGAATTGGAAAAGTGGATGGTATAATTACATTATCACCCTAAATAGCAGAAAATATTCCAATTGTGCTACTTTATCCAAACTTGTTTGGCATATAAAGGATGTAAGGGACAAAGCTCCCATCATAAAATGGGATATTATGAAATGAAAAAAAGCTCAGGTCAATAAAACCGCTGGTTGTGTCTGGGGGAAAAAATCATGCATCCTGGAACTTGCTGTGAACAATTTGCTGAATAAAAGATGCAAATTAGCATTTAAGTGTAGACATATCAACAAATTTCTCTTATTTCATCTACTAGCTTATCCTATTTCATCCCATGATTTATTCTAATTTCTATAATAGAAAAAAATGAGCGAGAAAGAAGGAAAGAAAAGGGGAAAATTATTTATTTATTCTTATTTTATTCTTATTTTTGTTTTTATTATTATTTATAATTATTTGTAACTTATTTATTTTGTTTTTAAATCGTAAAAATAAAGCATTTATTTATTTATTTTTCCCGTTTGAATGTTACGTGTTGTAACACCTCAATACGCTATTCTTTCGTAAAAATGACTTGTGCTATTACAACATATTATGTGACTAAATTTAGACGCTAGACTGACCATTTTTACCCCAAGCCCGTCTTTAGAGAATGGAAAATACATGAAACTTGTGTCCATAATTCTAATATTTTTTGGTTTATACCTGCTCTGATGTTATAGCAACTTTTCTTATCTATCTATCTATCTATCTATCTTATATATGGAGCAAAAACTGTGTATCCCCGAACATGTTTAAAATAAATTGCTGAACAAAAAAGCGCATTGATCTCTATGTACGTATTAATAAATCTTACTTGTGTTATTTACCAGCTGTAATAGGGACTTGGGTTGATTGTTTTAGTCGTAAGTTGTTTCCTAGCTGGATTTGAGGTGAACCAAACGACGGAGGAAAAGGAGGAACATATATTATAAAGAGATTTGAGGCAGTGGAGGAGAGAGAGAGAGAGAGAGAGAGAGAGAGAGAGAGAGAGAGAGAGACGATGGGAGTGGAAAGCGAATGGGAAGATGAACGGAGGATTACCCAACTCTAGGTCGGGATAGCAGCGGACATCCGGGTTAAAAATAGAAATGTATCAGCCACAGACTGTGATTGTCTCGAAGAAACTCCAACAGAGAAGCCGTTAAGGGGGATGTGAGATAGAAAGCAGAAAAAAGAACTAGTTGGACATGAAACGTGATTATGTGAAGATGGACCGAAAATTACGGTACCCATTTTTGGGTGAGCTCTACGAAGGGGTCCCACACCCACCGCGAAGATATGAAGACAGGGCCGCGAGCACTACGGTAGAAAACGATAAAATGAATATCAAGGTCTCTCTCGCTTTGGGACGTTTTTTTTATCTCTGTCAATCTAAAGCGGTCGATTCATTTTTCATACTCTGCTTCTCTCTTCTCAACGACAACTAAGAAGGGTCGTAGCGAATAAACTTTTATTTTAGCGAGGCAAGTCAGTGTTTTGCGTGTTCGTCACTTTTTCTTTCGGCGAGGTAACAACGGGGGTCTGACTGGAACTTAAGGCGTCGTGCTACACTCATAGATCCATTAGAACAGTGGTGGTACAAATCTCTATGTGGTGACGTAGCGCTAACAAATGTCTATTTAGAACCGTAGTATCATACAGTTGACTAATTCTATAATTTCTTTTCCTGTATTTTGACTGTTCTAATATATATATATATATATATATATATATATATATATATATTCCCTTTCATGTGAGTGTTAAGTGAACTAATATTTTACCGCATGAAAAATATATCACATCACAATAAGGTTGAGTTTTCTAATATTTCCGTCTGATGATTGTGCGCTCCAGATGAAACGTCAGATAACTGACTTCAAAAGTTCATAAGTTAGGATAAGCGTAAACATGGAGCTAACAACGCTTTGCGACCCTCGGACCAAGTGTTACTCACACGGTGGGCATCACTTTATATACTCTTGTGTGGGTCATAATGTGAAGGGTGATCTAGTTTGTGGGGAATTCGGGTAAGAGTGGCGTAGTTTATAGTACGAGGTTATAAACGTGGTTTTGTGATTTTTTATATTATGTTTTATTTATTTTCCATCGTATTTTTTATTATCATTATTATCTTTATTGTTGTTGCTACTGTTATTGTTACTGACTCTGTGTCTACGTTACACGATTTACATGCTCTATCACCGATATTGAACACTATCTATCTATCTATCTATCTATAAAATTGATGAATAAGCTGAAAAAGTGTTTAAAAATCAAAAAGGTGTTTAATACCGGCTGGCAGAGTATATTTAAACCTACAACAAGTGAGGTCGACACACCCTCTCTTCATATATATATATGTATACATATATGTATGTGTCTGTGTTTGTGTATGTGTGAGTGTGTGTTAACCATGTGAAATTACATAGATAAAATTCAAGATGTTCATAAACTTTCCTTATCAGCTTGTTCTCATGGGAATACACATGTTGTTTGTGGTAAAGTAGGCAAATCAAGTCCTGGATTATAAAAACACATGAAGATTAATAAAAATCTTATTCCTCTGGTGGATCCCGTCAACTCTGTACCAAATTTAGGCCACGTTTGTCATATTTGTCTAAATTTTTTTCTGTCTGCAGTTGGACTTAAAAGTCACTTAAAAACTCATGAACGGGAATTAATTATCAATCAAGACGTTTGGATTTAATTTTGCTGATAGAGACGACTATCCTCAGCCAAGATGTGGCAATCATCATTATCATAATATATATATATATATATATATATATATCCAGGGAATGGAGTAGCGCCCTCCCCTACACCTTGGTGTAGTAGCTATCGAAAAGGGAGCCTTCGGGTCACCCTCGACTATGGTCGCTAACTTTACTTTACTTTTTACTTATAATTTCAAAGATAATTTCAATGAGTAAAAAGTTTTTATAAAGCTTATTAAATATACTGAATTTAAAGTATTTTAATAATGTCAATAGTCGTATTTGATTGATGATTGATATATATATATATATATATTGGTTGGCTGTTTTCCTTTTTTTTCACATCAACTTTTGTACCTTATTTAATACCATAGGCACCCTTGTAGAACACCAGTGATACTATTTAACCCCTAGCTGAGAGAGAAGTTTCATATTTTTCAGAAGGGTATTTAGTCCGAAAGCAAATATAATAGTGTGACTGGGGTTCGAACTCACTTACGTTGAAGTTGCACTCCACTACTTTACCCACTACGCCTTGGGGATACTCCATATATATATTGGGTTGAGTCATAAATTATAACCCTATCTATTATTGTTTACTTTTTACCAGGTATCCTTTACCTTTTTCTTGGCACATTTTACCTTTTATCTTTTACCTGATATCTAATACCTTTTGCACATAATACTTTACCTGTGGTGTAATGGTTAACGTCGTGGGAAATGGACACGGCGACACGAGTTCAAATCCGAGACGAGACTGATTGCATTTCACATAGCACTAATACCCTTGGGAAAGGTATGAATCCAATTATTCTCCCTCCAGCTATGGGTAAATAGTAGGGCAGACTAAGTACTTCAGTCTTGGTGAGGCAACTAGTTTAGGAGAAGGAAAACTCTGAATTCAAACCTGTTAAACTCCGCTTAAAAATTGACCTTGTGTCATATCCTGCCCGAGCGGAGAGGTTGGTTAAATATGATAACCCTTTACAATTTACCTTTTTATGTATTTCTATTTGTCCATTCACTGGAGAAGATTGGGCCATTAAAAGAAAAAAGTTACAAAACTTCCTCTGATAGAATAAACCTCTTTTTGATATATATATATATATATATATATATATATATATATATATAAAGGTGAACAGAAAAGTGAATAACTTCCAAAATTCATATGATGACGTCATGTCTGTTGTTGATGACTTTTTTTAATTAATGGGATCCAAGCACAATAGCATGAATGAAAGAAGTACATGGACTATAAAGTGAACGGCTTTTTTCAAAATAAACCTCATTTGGTCACATTTCGTAAATAATGTATCTTCGTTAGCCCACGAACTTTTCAGCCGATCTACGTATATATATATATATATATATATATATATATATATATATATATATATATATATATATCCCAATTGAAATCAGTTAGAAAAGTGTCATATTTTGAAAGAGTTGGTATTTTATTCATCAGGTGATAAGTAAAACTAGTATCCTAGATAACAGCTGTCACATTCCTCTGGACTTGATCCGAATTCGAAAATTGCAACGATTGGATTAATCTTGACATAAGTAATCGTAGACATCATCAAACGTTCGAGAATCGGTAGATATCTCCCTCTGCTGTTGATGTCTTCTTCAGACCAGATGTCTCCTAAGTCAACGAACAGTGTAAAGGCCTTAGGGCTCAGACGCCACTTCATTCGGCATTACGTCACGCCAATTTTTAATCTATGTGGAAACTCGAGGCTATAATCTATGTTTCTGGCCACTTCGAGATATCAATGGTAGCCATTATACAAACTTACACCACACGGTCGATTGGAGTGGTGGAGAGGAGACAAAATAGAGTGAAGCTGTTTGACAAAAGCGGGAAATAATACACTTCTTTGTGGCCTCCAGTTTTGAAACAGAGAAGACGCTATTTTCGATGGTCATGATTTGATTCCATTTTTCTGTAGACTGGAGAAAAAAGTTCACGCCTTCAACCGTAGAATGCTAAACTAGTGACAGATCAGTTCATTATTCGGATGCGTGGAGGAGATGAATAGGTTATTGAAAATTTATATATGCATTCTTGATATTCTTAATCTTTATTGCTGTTTTTTTTGTTGAGTTTGGCTGAGAACAGACGAGAGAATTAAAAATTAATATAACGAACGAAAAAAAATCTGCATTTCCAGGGGATTTAGCTTAAAATCAAAAGGGGATTTAGCTTTATCAAAAGGGGAAGTATTCTCGAGCCGGCATCAAGAAGGGGATTTAGCTTTATCAAAAGGGGAAGTATTCTCGAGCCGGCATCAAGAATTACCGTATTAGACGGCTTATATGATGCTTTGGATTTTAAGACATATCTGGGTAGAGATTTAAAAGACAAATAAATAAACAGATTTAAACTATGAATATCAGGTGAAGGGATTTTGACTGAGATTCGTAAGCCCTCCCTACGATCAAGTCTTTTTAAAAGTTTCATATATATTCAGATTCCAATTAAATCCCAATTTTTTTATTATAGCAAACCTTAATAGTTTGTTTGTTTGTTTGTTTGTTTGGGTTTTATGGCATATCAACCTTTGTAGGCTATTTAATGCTACATCCATTTTTATACAAATAAACAGTTTTATTTCAAACCATTCAGTTTAGCATAAGTACACTGTTTAATTTCTGTTTCAAGTTATTCAGTTTAGTAACAAAGTTCTAATTAAAACAATTCAGTTTAGAATAAGTATAGTTTTTGTTTACATACAGTTAAATGTCAAAATAGTTCTATTTCAAACAATTCAGTTTAGCGTAAGTACAGTTTCAATGTCAAAAACAGTTCCATTTCAAACAATTCAGCTTAGCATAAGTACGCAGTTTAGTTTTATTTGACCCATAGATAGGACCCTCGTTGGTGGGGGGGTCATACACCTGCGCAGAGAAGCAGTCGGTGTATTTTACAGCCCCAGCCTACCGGGCAAAGTTTTGTTTAGGTACTGTTATAAGAACACAGAGACTAATTTAGCTTACTTGAACCTTTACTGAACGTAAAACAGTGATGAAGTATTTAAATGACTTCCAACTAAGTCTATATATGACACAATATTATTTTATAGTAGGGAGCTAGGCACAATTCAAGATTCATACGTAGCTGATCCTAAAATGCCTGAAACCGTCAGCATTCTCCTATTGGGTCGCTCCAGGGGCCGAGGAAGAAACTCAACCCTGCAAACCACGTACAACCTGGGGAAATGCCCCCCCCCCGCTGAAAACAAGCGATTATCAACCTCTCATTATACAGTCATGGCTGTAGTAGTAAAATGGTGTGCAGAAAAGGATGACTGGAGAGGTTATCAGTTGTCTTACCATAGGTCCATAACTAGTGAAGAGTCGTCACTTAATCGTCTTTCTGACTGGTATTATTTTATAAGAAATACCATTAAGTACTATTGTTATACAGTGTTACTTAAGAAAAGAGTTGTCGTTATTAGGGTTAAAGCGATCTCTTAGCTATGTATATATTTATATTTGCGGAGGTGTTTGTGGTTTAATTTAAGGGCTACTGTAGAACTAGAACTCCACTAGCGAGTAATCCAATGCTGAGTTTAGGCCTTTTAAGACGCAGGATGATTTTTGAGGAAAAAAAATGCGTTTCATTAGCCTTCATCTTTAATTTAATGGTTTAATTTGGTTTGGTTTGGTTGCATTTTATAACATATCAACCATTGTAGGTTATTTAATGCCAAATCCTCTTTATACATATATATCATATATGATTTGGTTTGGTTAAGGTTTATGGCATATCAACAATTGTCAGTTATTTATTACCCCCCCCCTCTCTCTCTCTCTCTCTCTCTCTCTCTCTCTATATATATATATATATATATATATATATATATATATATATATATATATATATATATATATATATATTATTTGGCCCAGTTAAACCGGAGTTGGGAGTAATTTCATCAGGACAAGAAAACTATTCAAAAGTGAACATTTAAATTTTCCTGGGAATAATCCTAATGTGACCAGTTTGTGTTTTTTCTTAATGATATATATATATATATATATATATATATATATATATATATATATATGTGTGTGTGTGTGTGTGTGTGTGTGTGTGTGTGTGTGTGTGTGTGTGTGTGTGTGAGTGAGTTGTCAACACATTTTGTTGATACATTTTTAAACGAGCCTGAGCTCATTCTTTTCAAGTATTTCTCCCGAACACGAATATTTCTATTTACTGTTAATCATTTGTTTGCACGTAGTTAAATAGTTTCTAGTATTACTATGTAACAGTAACAAGGTATATCAGTCATCATTTGAAGTCGGTACAAGTATTTCTATTTAACACTAATCATTCTATTGAACATATTTCATTTGTTTGGACACAGTGAAAAGTTAAGATTTAAGGTATATCAGCCACTGTGGGTTATCTAATTCCATATCCTATTTACACACACACACACACACACACACACACACACACACACACACACACACACACACACATATATATATATATATATATATCCCAGGTCGAATCATATCAAAGACTCAAAAAATGGTACTTGATCCCGCCTTGCTTTACACTTAGCCCTATAAGGTAAGGATCAAGGGTAAAGTGAAGCAATCCAGGAATGGAGTAGCGCCCTCTTCTACACCTCGGCGTTGTAGCTATTGAAAAGGGAGCCTCTGAGTCATACTCGACTAAGGTCACCAACTTATATATATATATATATATATATATATATATATATATATATATATATGATTCGTAATCGCAAATTAGGGAGATTTCATTTTTGCAAGCCAGAGCTCATTTGTCAAGGCACAGTTAAATGTTTCCAAGTATTACTATCTAACACGAGTATTTTTATTAGATATTAGTATTTTGTTTGTACACAGGAAAGTGGTTGCAAGTATTGATCACACTTGAGCCTACCTCCTTGATAGGAGGCCAATTCTTTTCAGAAATATCAAGAACACTCATTGGTGGTGGGGATCATGGCAGTCAGTGAATTCTACAGCCCCAGCCGACTGGACAATAAAGAGTTAAATGTAAAAACTGTTTTATTTCAAACAATTAAGTTTAGCATAAGTACGCAGTTTAAATGTCCAAACAGTCCCATCTCATCAAATTTTGTTTAGCATAAGTACACAGTTTAGTTATATTTGACCCGTAGATAGGACCCTATCAGATGCTACCATTCCGGGCCAGAGTGGAACTGGGAGCTATAGCGATGAAGGGGTACTCTGTATTCTGCAAAGCTCCAGCATTACTGAAACCTCACCATCAGATTGTTTAGTGTCATATGCAGGACACTCGTTGGGGAGGGGGTCTTACCCCTCTGCAGAGAAGCAGTCGGTGTATGCTACAGTCCCAGCCATACATTTAAATGGAAAATATTTAAAAAATGGTGTGATTGAAAAAGGAAAACATAATGACTGACCACAAAATGCACTACACTGTCAGGATAGTAAACATAAAACGATGTAACTTGAAAATAGATAATGTACAAGAAAATAAATGAGAAACAAATGGGTTGAAACAGGAGTCAATGTTTGTGACAGAACAGTAAGAAATAAACCGAATGAAATGAGATTTACATAGAGAAATGAAACCTAGCACGAATACACAAACAGAAGAAAATGAAATTAAAGTCGGCTAAAGAGAAACGATCATGGTCTGTAAACAACTGTATGAAATTGATAAAGAATGTTGCTTTTACCGAGAGATCAGATTTCCATATGATTGATAAACTGTCAATAGCAACCCACACCTTCGCTGTCCGTATGTTGACCTGGCTTTCAATTGATGTGATATTGCTGCCGAGGTATTTGAACTCGTCTACTAATATCAGAGGCTTGCCATTTATTCTTCCAAGCTGTGTTTGCGTCAGAGCTACTGTATGGATGAACCACCTGGATGCTAACAAAATGCATTGAGACAAAGCTAGACGGGAACTACGCAAGAATGCTAAGTGCTGTTTTGAACAAATCATGGATGTATTATAACACCCAACAGCAGCTGTACGACCAGTTAGCTCTCATCTCACAGAACATCCAATTAAGACGAACGATATATGCTAGACAATGCTGAAAGAAGAACTCATAAGCGACGTTCTCTCATGGACTCACATACACAGATTTGCTAGGGTTGACTGACTATCAAGGACTTACATCCATCAACTCTTTGGAATAGTGAATGCAGTCTAGAGGACCTGACGGAAGCGATTGATGATAGGGACGGAGGGAGAGATAGATATATAGAAATATATATATATATATATATATATAGAGAGAGAGAGAGAGAGAGAGAGATCCCGATTATCAATATGATGTAATGATCGCTTTAAATTAGTGAATTCCATATAAAAAGCTCGAAGAGGGGCAGTCAAGAATTAATTCAAATGACTTTGTCAATGATTATACCATTAATTTTGATAATTTAATTAAGTTTAAGGTATATTTTTGAAGGCAGAATGTTCAGCTATTATAAAAATGTTTTGCGTTTTATTTGTTATTAGTTCATTTACTGCTGCATCAAAAAAGGTTAACATCCTCTAAGTGGGTTAATTCCAATATCATCATCATCATCATCAAGTCACGCTGCTAGCACGGATTTCCCTGAATCTCTCTTGTCATTCGTCCCAATCATCCATCGTCGCTGGCAGGTCTTTCTAACTCAGGAGTTGGCAAAGCTGTTTTAGGTAAGTTCTTGTTGGTCGACCAATACTGGCATAATCATGTGAAGGTGTTTGTGGAAGAACGTTACTTATGACTTCGTCCTTGCTCCTCCAGTAGTGTCCCGCATGTTTTATTCGTCTTACTTGGATAGTTTTTGAGATTGGAGGTAGGTGGTGGTACAGCTGTTGTTTCATGGGTTGTTGCTTCCAGGATTTGGTCAATATAGCTCGTAGCATTTTTGCGCAGTTTCTGTTAAGCTTTTTCCCCATGCGTTCTGTCAACGTCTATGTGGTGCATCTATAAGGTAGTATTGACACCACTGCTGCTATGAAGAAATCTCGTTTATTTTACCGGATAGATCAGACTTCTGATTTCTGCCAAGAGTAATAGAGCACATTATGTTTTTTTTTTCTGGAGTCAACTGTTGGCGATTCTATCAAATAGTAATCTTTGGGTTATCGCCAACTTCAAACCATTAGATCAACCAAAAGCTTTTGGGAGATTTCTTGTGCTGGACTGCAACCGCGAAGAAAGCGAGTTCAAACTCCGGTCTTGCTGCTCTATTTATTTTCAAACTAATACTTTTGAGAAAAGCTGGTGGTTAACTAGTATCAAGCTATTTGTCGCGTGCCAAACCAAACAGGTGAGTATGGCACAATGCCTTTTTAATGAGGGTCCAGTGCAGGGCCGTCTGGCGGCTCTAAAAATGCCACGGGCCCCGGCTTCAGGCGATAAACCAAGCACCTCCAAGGAGGGTTAGAGCCTGGGGGAACGGCCCTCTGTGGCTCGAGGAGGATCGGCTGCGTGTCGTGAATGCTGGGCTTCCCCGGCACCAACGTAAGGCAGTCTCGTCAAGTAAATGCAGCCGTCAGAGACAGCATAAATAGTATCACTGTTGTTTTTCTACAAGTATGGCTTTGGTACTAGATAACCCATGAAAGTTGATAATCTATTAAAACAAAGAAACTAAACAAAACTAAAACAGAGGGTGTCCTCGTGGTGTAATGCTTAAAGCGATGGACTGCCGAATCGTAGTGAGCGAGTTCGAACTCTAGTTGTACTATTACGTTCACTTTCGGACAAATACCTTTGGGAAAAGTATGAACCCCTTTATCCTCCCAGCTGTGGGTTAAATAGTTCTACTACTGTTCTTCTGGAAGGATGGCTTTTGCATTAAATAACCCACTAAGGTTGATATGCCATTAAACAAAGAAACCAACCAACCAACCAACCAAAATTAAAACATAATCTTTCTTGGAAATATGAACAAGATAAAAAGAGCTAACTGAAACCAGAATGTTCAGCCATTAAATAAAAATATTTTGCTTCTTATCTGTTATATTATTTACAGCTAAATCAAAAATTCTCATCAAGTCGCGCTGTAAACATCCTCTAAGTGTGTTATTTGCATTATTTTTGCCGTGTTTTGAAGAATTTTAAGAAAGTAAAAGACAAGTTTGCTTATCTCAGTCTCACGGCGGAAAAAAGAGAAAATGAAGCTCATTGAAGAGTTATCTTTCGAGAGATGATAAAATGCTGAAGTAAAAAGCAAAAGATTTGGTATCATCTAAGTAACAACTCGATTCACTGAAGACCCAATCGAAATTATCCAAAAGTATCCGAATCGATATTTAATCATTAATGATAGTCACAGTATACAATCGAATCAGGCTAGAAAGAAAATTAGGGAGTTTATTTCTATTTTGGCTTCAGTTTTATTGGTCAGACAAGAAAAGAAGACCTTGAAAGTGTGAGAGCATCTCCTGCGACCGGCTGCAGCCTAATCTTTTTAGAATTAAATCTTTTCTTTTTTATCGGGAACGGCTTCAATTATTTGATGGTACTTTTGTTTGTCCAGTGTTATCTCTGAGAGAGAGAGAGAGAGAGAGAGAGAGAGAGAGAGGAAATTTTAGAAAAGAGAGAGAGAGAGAGACTGAGAGACAGAGAGAGGGAAATATTTTTGGAAAAGGAGGGAACGATAAATATATATATATACATATACATATATATATATATATATATATAGAGAGAGAGAGAGAGAGGGGGGATAAAGAAAGAAAAAGAGATGAGAAGAGAAATAGCGAAAGAAATACATTAAAAAATAGAGACATAGAAAGAAACGAAATCAGTGAAACCTGTTTTCCTTTGAGACACGATACAAATCTGAGAATATAAACGTATGCTTGTTTATAAGTGTGTTTGAGAGGGTGTATATGCAGGAGAGAGAGAGAGAGAGAGTTCTTGACTTAATAACCATGATACCCAAGCATATTAAAATCGATCACACCTTTTATCTCACAAACTCTGTCTCTATATTCATCTTGTTCATATTTCCAAGAAAGGTTATGTTTCGGGTTAATCTAATGGTGTGGATGCCCCCCAAAACTTCTGTTTGGTGCAATGGCCTATTGTCGACTCCAGAAACAAAAATGCTTTATTCTATTTGGCAAAAATTATGGAACTAGCATACTGTGAAGACGTTCACTATTTTTTTGTGTTTTATTTTTAATTCAGTAGTTAATGAAATAAAAAGATGAGACGTATTTTTTTAATCTAATAGCTGAACATTATTACTTCATAAAATACAACTTAAACAAACTAAATGATCTAAATTCTTTTGCGAGCCATACAGAGAAAAATAATACGGAATAAACCAATATTGATGAATAAATTATGGAATTCATTGACAAAAAGTTAGAATTAATACTTTTAATGCTTTTAGGTATAAATGTCACTTATGACATTGTCAGTAAACAGTTCGGATTTAAATCAAATTGGAAGTTTACCATGGAATTACAAAAACAATGGTCCATAAGAAGTTTTCAGCCAACGAAAATCTGTCATAAAAAAATATTGCTTTAAATAAGTGAAATCAACGTCAGAAAGAATTAAGGCTACGATTAATCCTTGAAGAGGGGCAGCAAAAAATATATAAACAACTGATAATTGTTACACTTTTATATATATATATATATATATATATATATATATATATATATATATATATATATATATATATATATATATATATATATATAAGTGTTACAATTATCAGTATGTAACCGTAACCCCCCCCAAATCCACATCATATCGAGAATTTTATTAAAGTAATACTGGGTTCAATCCCAGGTCGAGTCATACGAAAGACTCAAAAAAATAGTACTGGATACCTCCTTGCTTAACAATCAGCATAATAAGGTACGGATCAAGAGTAAAGTGAAGCAATCCAGGGAAAGGAGTAGCACCTCCCCTACACCTTGGTGTAGTAGCTATCGAAAAGGGAGCCTTCGGGTGACCCTCGACTATGCGCGCCAACTTTACTTACTTATATATATATATATATATATATATATATATATATATATATATATATATATATAAGGAAGATCATTTTCTTGGAGTGTCTTCATCCAACCCCTCTACAATAGCAGGGTGTGACACAAAGTCAATTTTGAAGGTAGTTTGACAGGTTTGAATTAATAGTTTTTCTTCACCTAGACCAGTTGTCATAACAAGATTAAAAAGTCCAGTCTGCCCAACTATTTATCCATAGCGTGCGTGTAAGATCTGAAAATTTCCCAAGTTGGAATACTTAAAAATTTCTCGGCTCCCAGTTGCTGAATCGGCTCTAAATCAATTTCACTTTTATTACCAAGCAAATCTAGGAGTTCCTTATTGAAAGATTTATGCTAAAATGTCCCGTGTTCTCTATAATTTGATCACACACACACACACACACACACACACACACACACACTCACACACACACACACACACACACACACACACACACACACACACACACACATATATATATATATATATATATATATATATATATATATATATATATATATTCGTATTGGTCAGGCCAACCGATGTTTTCCTCATTGCTGACCACAATGTATTTCCATTTGGTTTTTATTATCACTTTCTCTCAGTTGGTCCGAATCTCTTGACAGTTACGTCTTCCCCCGATTAGTCGTATTCAGTCTCTTCGATATCACTTGACAACAGCATGACCCCATTATATATATATATATATATATATATATATATATATATATATATATATATATACATTTAAAAACCGCAGAAAATTCTTTTTAGTTAAAAAAAAAGAACAGTTGTCTGATAAGATTTCTTAAGTTGGGTTAAATTTCACATATAAATTTTTCAGAAATTTTTTTCCAAGAGTTTTGCGCCATCATTGATCATTTTAAAGGCTGTAATTGTAGTGAAGTCAAACATGGTTGTCTCTCTCTTGGATCTGCTCCTTATAGAATACTTAAGAATCTTCCCCTTAACTGAACCACTATCAAGTTATGTTGAATAAGGTTTAAGTAAATCATCTTCCTCGCTCGTCTTTTATTGCAGTAATTAAAGGTCTAATTTTTTTTCTTTAAAATCCTGAAAAAAATTTCCTCTTTGATATCTGACATGTTTTTGTCCAGAATAGAGAGAACTTTTAGACATTTTACAGTTTTTTCTAACACATGCTTTCTGTTGGAGTTTTTAAATTTAAGTCGCCACACCATCATAAAGTTCTTCAAAATTCTTTATCTCACTATCTTGAGGTTTTTTATGAAGCCACACAATATTGATTCAAATTGTTCACTTAATAGGTAGAAATCAGAGAATGGCTAGAGTGGAAACACACTCCCTTTACCCCCTCCCCACAAAATGAATGAAAAATCTCACCGTAGAAAGAAAAAAAACCGTGCGTGAGGCGGTGAAGAAGCAACATTATAACTTTTGGACTGTTTTCCGGGTTGGTGATGGATATGTAACAAACTTGTTCTTTTCCATTTTTCTTCCTGATATCGAAAAATTCATCTTTTTATTTAAACACCGACCTTATTGGCACTCAGAAACTTGTGTTTATGACCATAAATCACGACAAACAGAATCAAAAGATAAAACGATATTAATGTATACGCTTGTAAAGAAAAAGAAAAGAAGGTATATGTATATCTCGCGCGTATATATCCATTAATAATTGATAAAAATAATCTTTCTATTCCTATTCACAGGACTTATCAAAAGCATTTTAGATTTTTACAGACTTTTATTCCTAAATGTATTTCATACACGCAGACGAAGACCACTTATGTCTTAACTGTATTATTAATATCTATTCTACACTAGTTATAACAAGTGGCCTTCACTGAATTCTAAGTGATATCAAGTCTCCATAGTATTCCAGGACTCTTCTCAGTATTCAAGCTAATCTCATCACCGTTGAGATGTGCTCGATCTCAATTTTTCCTCGAATCTCCAGTTACCCTAGTCTCTTTTCCAGGTTATTTGGAGTTGTTCCAAAGAGTCCGACTATCATGGACAATACCGTCACTTTCATGTTCCACAGCTTTTTCAGTTCTCTAGCAAGGTCCAGGTATTTTCTATCTTTTCACCTTCTTTTATTTTCTCTCGATAATCTGCTGGAACGGCAACATCGTCTGGATGATGTTTTTTTTTGTTAACACTAGGCCCGATCTTCTGACCGTATTAGAAGACCCGCTTGTATCTCAAAGTCTCGGAGAATTTTATGCTTCTCACACCTTGGAGAGATTCAATTTTGTGCACGTACCACTTGGTAAAATTTCTGTCTCTTGCACAATTCCCAATGGATTACCTTCCACCTCTGTCATGTCTACTCTTGTTTCCTTTGGTACTAGTTAGCTGCATTAGCTTATCAATGTAATTATCATAATGATGATGGCTTGTATGTATGAGTTTTTTCTGGTTCAAATTAAGAATGGTCCAGCGGATCTTATGAAGGAGACTACGCAGAAGTTTATTCCTTTGATTAGATTTCTGATGCAGAGTTTGGTTTAGAGAAGTTTTCTTTCTCTTCTTAGATATTCCTTTCTTACTTTTTATTTGATCTTTGTTTAACGGTATCCGATTCTAATGTTTCCGGGTATTTGTGGTTTTCTTTTTCTTACAATAGTCTGATGCTTTCATGATCGGGCAAATCTATTCCTTTGTTGTATACCATCACAAGGAAGCATGATGGACCCTAATGAAGATGAAAGAATAGGCATGACACTTCTTTATAGAAATATATCTCTCTTTATTACTCTCGTATGGGTATAAAGTTGACTGTAAGTGTGAAGGAGAGATAGTACAGGGAGACGAAGATAGACAGACAGACGGGGGAGGGCTTGAAGGACTTGAAGGACTCTGGGACACTGCTATATTGACCCTTATCTTATTCTTAGCCGTGTTGTGCCATACATGAGTATTTATTTCGCACTTCTTAATCGCACTTCTTAATCATGCTGTACCACACTCAGATTCAGGGCCGCACGTTTTTTCTTCTTTGACGAGACGTTCTCAACCGGTCAACTTATGGAAGAATATTTCCGCTCAAACGCTCACAAACTTCCCCATCATAAAAAAAATTGATACCCCCCCACCAAAAAAACAAAACAAAACAAAACAAACAAACAAAAAACCCCGAAAAGACATTAAACGATATTACAGCGAAAATAGAAACATATAAATATAAATGGATAAAACGTTTCCAAACACTGACCCTAAATGGATTTAACATTAAACTGAATGGCGCAGCTTTGAAATTGGATTGACAGATTTAGGATGACACATAAACAAATAAAAAAAAAATAAGCAAACAGAGCAGTTATATCTAATTTGAAGCACGTCCCTTCCAGGTTTAATATATATCTCTCAAATGAGAAGCTCATCTACCAGGTATCCTGACTAAAGATATATAAAAGTCAGTTGAAGACACTTGCAGACCAGAAACTAATTTCTATCCAACAAATGGACAACAAATGGGGAGTACATCTGACAGTCTGACTAATAAGAGAACATATACTATATATAATCTAATTATTTCTTTGTCTGAATATGCAGGTCTAACATTTTAAAAATATATAGGGTCTGCTGAAATAAATATTATTACAAAAAGATATGAGTAATTTTTGAAGGTTTTTCTTTTAATTTGAATAATATTCTCTGTATTTTAATTTATTATTATTTAACTTTGAGCTCTATCTTGGATTTTGAATTACACGGATAATGAAAAACAAATCCTAAAATAGAATCGTTCCCACTATCGGCTAATTTGGCGTTCGGTAATATATATATATATATATATATATATATATATATATATATATATATATATATCATAATCATCAGGTCGTGCTGCTAGCACGAATTTCCTTGACTCCCTCTCGTCACCCGTCTCTATCATCAATCGCTACATGCTGTATAGACACAGAACTGTTGTAGATAGGTTCAAGCAAGTCTTCCAAACATGTGAAGGGGTCCCTAAGAGTATATCGTTTATGAGTTCTTCCTTACTTCTCCAGCAGTGTCCTGCATAGACAGGTTCGTCTACTTTTGATAGTTCTCGTGATGGGTGGTAGGTAGCCGTACAGCTGCTGTTTTGTGGTGTGTTATCTCCGGGACTTGTTCAGTACAACTCGCAGCATTCTTGTGTAATTGTAGTCAAGCTTTTCGCTATACGTTCAGTTAGCGTCCATGTGGTGCATCCGTATAGCAGTATTGACACAACCGTTGCTTAGAAAAACTGCGTTTTATTTATCGGCCAGGTCTGACTTCCATATGACCGATAGCCTATCGATAGCAGTTCATGCATTTGCTAGTCGGATGTTGATGTCATTCTCGGTTGATGAGACACTGCTTCCAAGGTAGGTGAACTTGTCCACGAGTTTCAGAGGACCACCCTTTAGTGAGGAGATGTCGCCTCTTTGATTAAAGCACATGTGTTCTGTTTCCTCTACGTTTACATGGAGGCCTATGCCATCTGCTGCTCGTTCCAGATTATGTAACAGGGTTTCGGCTTGGGTGGGCGAATTTGCTAGAAGCGCTATGTCATCAGCGGAGTCCGCGTCCATAATAGATTGTGCGGGGCATTTTCTGCTCCTTTCTTTTGCCAACTTGAAACCGTTTTCTTTAATTAAATTTATAGACGTTCTAAGCACGTAGTCTAGGCAGATAACAAACAGGTATGGGGCTAATGTATCTCCTTGCAACACACCTGCCACAATGTCGAAGTAATCTGTGTCTCCATCTGGTGAGCGGACTTTTACTTTCATGTTTTTATATAGCATCATTATGGCTGTGACGGTTTCTTTGGGGAGGCCATTGGCGAGAAGTATTTGCTCCATCTTCCCTCTGTGTATGGAGTCAAATGTCTTGGAGAAGTCGACGAATAATTGTGTTGCCTCGAGGTTTTTAAATCCGATGGAACACTGTTTGGTCGAAAGCGTTTGGGTAGAACATATGGGACGATTCCTTTACCACCTAGATCCCAAAACAAGAAAAATAACAAGTAGACTTGAAAAAATAAAATTAAAAATAATAAACAGTGTTCCATCGTCTTTAATAAAACTTGCTTGAATATATATATATATATATATATATATATATATATATATATATCATGTCGTGCCGCTAGCACGGATATCCCTGACCCTCTCTCGCCACTTCTCCCCATCGTTCATCGCCTCTGGTAGGTCTTCAGGGCTACATCCTGTATCCTCACATAGCTGCTGTATGTATGTTCGAGCTGGTCGTCCTGCTTTTGCCAGGCCATATGTGGGGGTCCATAGGAGTACATCACTTATGAGCTCGTCCTTGCTTCTCCAGCAGTGTCCTGCATGTCTGGTTCGTCTAACTAACTAACTAACTAACTAACTAACTAACTCTCTCTCTCTCTCTCTCTCTCTCTCTCTATATATATATATATATATATGTATATATCAGTACCATCAGTACTATTTTTATATTGTTTTTGTTTTCGCTACATGTTTCCCTTTCCTTCTTCCTTTTTTGCTCTATTTCTTTTTCCCCTTAAGCTAACATTTTTGTTTCTCCTGTGTCTTGTTTGATAAAATAATTTATATACAGAAATTAAACCAATATTCACAGGTTCAGCAAGTTTAATGCAATAAAATTTGATATTGAAATTATTACAATATGATTCCAACGAAGAATATTAAAAAGAAAAAATATTTTTTGATAATTTCGTAATTGCGATAGCCTTTTTTCTTTGCTTCATCATATTTTTAATGATTAAGGTTGACTCCGAAAATATCTTGACTAAGAGCAAATGATTTGATTCTGTTTGTCAAATCGTAAATTCACTTTAAGGGAAGAATTTTTTATAAAGTCAATATTCCACTTAAAAACATAATTGTCTTCTGAGACGCATTTGGAAGAAATATTTATAGTTTTTTTTATGTTGCGTAATGCTTCTTTTAAAACACATTTTAGTACCAATTGAACAAACACTAAATTTTAATTTGATCTCTTAAATGAGATTTCAAGTAATTGAATTGCTGAGTGATAAAATATAAAATGGAAATGATTTAGATTTTCATATTTTTTGATATTTTAAAAACGTTTATTCTTAATATATTTGATTGCTTGGTTTTATAACTAGTTGGGTTATTTTAAATGAAACACATAATGATCTCCATATAATGATACAGGACACAAATCATCACTTTTGTTCATCTTATATATATATATATATATATATATATATATATATAACGTGTGCTACTACAAAGAAAGACGAATAGACATTGGTTATAGCACAGAGGTCAATGGAAAAATCTATACTGAGGATAGCCTTGTGTGCGCATATCCAAAACGAGATGAATCGAGTGTGGAGTGGAGTGAAGGACGAGATCACGGAGTACCGTAAGTAGAAGTTTCGCCGGGTTGGACATGTAGCAAAGTTTACAGACAAGTGGACCCGTGCAGTAGTTAAGTGATATCAAAGAGACCGGAAAAACTACCAGGAAGAACTTCACAATCATTTTCAATAATTAAGCACTAGATACTTAGTTGCAATATCAGTATTTTAAGAGATGATATATTTAAGAGCCAATGTATTTCAATGCCAATCAAAAATCATTTGAAAACATCATCTCATGGAGATCTACTTCACCCAAAGATAGGACCCTAACTGGTACTTCACCCAAAGATAGGACCCTAACTTGTACTTCACCCAAAGATAGGACCTTAAATGGTACTTCACCCAAAGATAGAACTCTAACTGGCACTTCACCCAAAGATAAGATCCTAACTGGTACGTAACCCAAAGATAGGACCCTAACTGGTACGTCACCCAAAGATAGAACCGTAACTGGCACTTCAGCCAAAGATTGGACCCTAACTGGTACGTCACTCAAAGATAAGTCCCTAACTGGTACGTCACCCAAAGATAGAACTCTAACTGGTACTCCTGATCTCAGTGTACTTGGGAATAATGATAACAAAGAAGTCGTTCTATTCTTCCCAGTCTATAAAAATAATATTAGGTGAGGTAATTTGGTTTAATGGCATGTCAATCTTCATGGTTATTTAAAGCCAAATCCCGTTTATACATACATATGATTTGTAAGCGAATAGTTTGTAAATAATTATATTTATAAGCGAATTAGGGATTATTTGTTTGTACACAGTAAACGGTTTCAAGTATTGCTTTTTAAAATAAGTAATTCGATTTATCAAGTGTTCTTACCTAATTTAATATTAATAATTTGTTTGTACGCAGTTAAATAGTTTCAATACTTAAGCTCTCTTTGAATATTAAACGTTACAATGAAAATTATTTGTCGTACTTTTTTTTTACCAAATGCAGAAAACATTATTTTAATGACTTTTTAAAAGCATTATATATACTTAAAATCAATTGAAGATGAGGACTTAAAAGAAATTCAGGTGATTAGCGATAAAGTGTTCAAAACTCTCAGGTCGAGTCATACCAAAGACTCAAGGAATGGTACTTGATGTCTCCTTGCTAAACACTCAGCATTATAAAGTATAGAGCAAGGGGCTATCCAGGTAAAGGAGTAGCGCCCTCCCTTACACATCGGGTGTAGTAGCTATTGAAAAGGGAGCCTTCGGGTCGCCCTCGACTATAGTAGGCCAACTAACTATATATATATATATATATATATATATATATATATATATATAATCCAATTATTTATCCATTTGATCCTCTCATAAATGGATAAAATGAAAAATAAAATATTGGCAAACTAATAGGGTAGACTGAGCTATTTTACTATAACAGGGTAGGATAATTCGACAGCTCTACCAATATCACGGTCAAACATGGCCAAGTAAGATCTAGTTCTCTCCGTAAGTGGAGTCCTTGCGGAAAGTCTGAGTCTGGATTGAGAAATAATATATATATATATATATATATATATATATATATATATATATATATATATATATATATATATATATCTTACAAGCTTAGATTATTCAGAAGATTCCACCTGCTATGGAAGATCTGGTATGTGCTCAAATTGGAATGGGTTGATTTACAGGAACACCCTGTTCTTGTTTCTTAATGTTTCTAACACCTAATTTTTTTTACCCTCTTTGCCCTCGCCTGAGAATATAGAATTTATATTGCTCTTCCTTTTTTTTCATACACATATAGACTGTAATCCACATTTATTTTTCTGCAACTTCAAGTCTAACATGTAAAGTAATCTGACGAGATGGGGAGTATAATAATACTCCCCGGCGAAATAAATTCATAATGACAATTTTACCAGGTTTGAGTTTCCTTCTAATTGCACTATATATATATATAGATGTATAATTTATGTATGTGTGTGTATGTATGTGTGTGTGCATGTTTGCATGTGTGTGTGTGTGTGTGTGTGTGTTTATAGATAAATATATATGCACATATATTTTATTTCCTCTGCTACATATGCTGAAGTTATAATACACAAAAAGTTTGGAGGTATGCGGTTACAAACTCGTGAATTTATATTTAGATGGATCACATTAACTGACATGAGAATAGAGTGTTCACCAATGGTTCGGAAGATCGGAGTTCAATCGCAGGTCGAGTCATACCAAAGACTCAAAAAAATGGTACTTGATGCCGCTTTGCATAACACTCAGCATTATAAGGTAAGGATCAAGGATAAAGTGGAACAATCCATGAAAAGGAGTAGCGTCCTTCTCTACACCACAGGTGTAGTAGCTATTGAAAAGGGAGCCTTCGGGTCTCTCTCGACTAAGGTGGCCAACAACTTAAGTAACATAGAGAAAGCCATGTAAAATATTAGTAAGCAAACACAATTGCTCGTAATTATTATTAATTGGTTTAGGTTTATTTGCTTATGTTGTAATGGAATGTCCCACACTCCCTCTCAGTCATGTGGAGTGACTATATATCCAGTGAGCACGGAATTACACCTGACCTTGCATCGGGGATGAAGCCAATGGCATTAATTTCCTGTTGGTTTTGACACTAGCGGGCACTGTCAAACAAAAGGCAGACTTGAGGCCGAAAGGTCCCTAGCTTCGGCTGGGCCATCTTCGGGTGGGCAAGCTGCATCATTGATAACTTTGTCCCCCTTGTATAGCACTGGACCTTGCTATTCAGTTTAAGCTATAATCAGGCATACATGCCTGGAATCAGATCTGGGTCCATGACCAGCAAGGTTCATCAGGCCAACATTGCACTAAGTGGGCCGATGACCAGCATAGTCATGCAGGGCTCGAACCTCGGATAGTAATCGACCTTCACTTCCCCTAAATCCCCACAATAATCGACCTTCGGGTCATTGACCTTGTGTTAAGTCCTGTCTGGCGGGAGGCAGAGAAAATATCGACGGCATTAATTTGGTGTCAGGTTTGCCTCCTGCCTCCAGCCGGAATTGTCCAGCAAAGGCAGACTTGAGGCCGAAAGCCCCCTAGGTTCGGCTGGGCCACTTTCGGGTGGGAGAGCTGCATCATTGACACTTTTGTCAACTTTGTATAGCACTGAACCTTGCTGTCAAGTTTAAGCTATAATCAGGCATCCGTACCTAGACCCAGATTAAGGTCCCTGTCCAGCTAGGCTCATCAGGCCCACATTGCATTAAGTGGTCCGATGACCAGCATAGCTTGAGCCTCGGCTCGTGCCTGACATTCCCCTCCTCTAAGTCCTCACTATAATGGCCCTTCGGGTCATTGACCTTGTGTCAATTCCTCTCTGGTGGGAGGTAATGTCAAATATTCTGACCTTGCATCGGGGATTAGTAGCGTGCCTTACTTTTCCTTATTTGCCTTATTGTATCTCTTTTGAAATAAAAACCTTTCTTTATTCCACGAACGTGTTCACTGTTCCTTTCCTTTCAAGTTCCACCTTGTCTGATTGTATCCCTTTTAAGGACACAACAGTTTAATTGTATAACGAGTCCCTATGGGAAATTTTATGCCAAAATTTGATTGTAATCATTTATACATGAATACACTCTTAAGAGTAACTACGATTTGTTTTCAAGTATTCCTATCTAATACTAATAAAAACCTCTGAAATGTGTCAGCTCAGTTAGCAGGGGCTGTTGAATACACCGACTGCATCTCTGCAGAGGAGTAAGGCTCCATTTCTCAAGCTTTGGGGAATGTGAAGTACTTGTTCATTGCCATTAGTTCTATGTCCACTCAGACCCGAAGTGGTTGTACCAGTTAGGATCCTATCTATAGCTCAAATAGAACTGTTTAATTTACAATACTTGAGCCCATTTAACGGTGTGCAAACAATAAATCGCAATATTTGAAACTTTTTAACTGTGTGCAATCAAATAAGCACTGGCTCGTTTAAAAATTGTACAAATTCGTGTACAAATCATATATACATGTATGTGTGTCCTTGCCATGGGTCAAATAGAACTATTTGACATTTAAACTGAGAGCAAACAAATGACTTGTGCTAAATTGAATTGTTAGAAATTGAACTGTTTGATCATTCAAATGTGTGTAAACAAATGACTGATGTTTAAATGAATTGTTGACTTATGCTTTCAAATCATATATATCTAATATATATGAATAATCCAGATTTGGTATTAATAACCTACAATAGTTGATATGCCATAAAAGGCAACCAAACCAAATCCTATATATTTGATACATATGTATAAAGATGATTTAGCATTAAATAATCTACAATGGTTGATATGCCATAAAACTAAACCAACCAAAGCTGAAATTTGTTGACCAGTTCACATACCTTGGCAGCAATATCACATCAACTGAAAGTGATGTCAACGTACGCATAGGCAAAAACATATTAAAGACAGGTTAATGACCATATAGAAATCCAATACCTCTAATAAAAATAAAATCGGAATTCTTCAAATCTGAACCTTGTAAGTACTATTATATGGTTTCACCACCTGAACTTAAACGAAACACCTGGAGCTAGATGATAATTACACGAGGTAGCTACGTGTTGTTTTGAACATATTATGGGAGCAGCACCCTACAAAATAACAGTTGTACGGCCATTTACGTCCCATCTCACAAACTATTCAAGTAAGAAGAGCATAACATGCTGAGCAATGATGGTGAAGTCAGGATGAACTAATAAGCGATGTTCTCTTATAAAATCCTTTATTTGAACGCACCAGCGTTGGCCCAACAACAAAGAGTTACATACGTCAGCTCTGTGCGGACAGTGGATGTCATCTAGAGGACCTACCTAGAGTAATGAACAATAGGGACAGATGGTGAGAGAGTCAAGGGAATCTGTGTTATCGACATGGCTTGAGGATGATTTGGTTTTAATTATATGAAGCAATTTAGTTTCAAATTTCTAATAATAATAATTTGTTTCCTGGTATCTTTGTTTAATGGTGTATCAACCTTCGTGTGTTATTTAATGCCAAAGCTATCTTTGAAGAAGAACAGTGGTGGTAATATTTGGGAGAGATGAGAAGGCTAACACTTTTTTCATGGGCATTAGTCCGAAAGTAAACGTGCAACTGTGCTGGGATACATTTTGGCCGGCCGTGTTGCCTGATACGCATCTCAGGTTGGATATGTCTTGATTCCGGTGGCAATCGGTCGAGCCTGTCTGGCGTGGATTCCAGGAAGCCGGAATTCATGCCACGCATGCTGAGGCCGGCGCTCTTTGAGCCTCAGGAGGTGCCCCCCCACGCTCTTACCCACTCCAGTGGAGCAAGGTTTTTATCACCTAACGACTGAGGAGCCCCTTTTTAGGAGAACGGCGATGGGGTTCAATGTATTTTTGCAACCACTGGGCATGTATGGGCTACGGTCCTGCAGCCTGGTTCCCATAATAAAAACGCTATGTGTTATACTCGAGCATATGTGGGGCACTCGACAGATATCAGGACCTCTTCCTCCCCCGTCTTCTTCTTCTTCTTCTTCTTCTTCTTCTTCTTCTTCTTCTTCTTCTTCTTCTTCTTCTTCTTCTTCCAATAATAATAATAATAATAATAATAAAACTCCAGTAGGAGACCGTCAGCTAACCCTGGTATGAAAAACTCTAAAATGAGTAAATTAATGATAATAATTATAATACTGAGGTGAGTCCTGGAGACTTGAGGAAACTTGCTGTCACATAAACTCTAATGAGAAACTATCAATTAACGCTGGTGTGAAAAAATCTTAAAAGAGTAAAATAATAATAACAATTAAAATAATAATAATCATCATTTCTAAACAATCATCTCTTTAAGTAACTATTCTCTATACAAGTAAAATTCTTTAGTCATATGGTTTCAAGTATTACTGTGTAATACAAATAATTCTGAAATATATGCATTTGACTTAAAGAAGGAACCTTAACAGGTATTATGATTCCTGATCCCTGTGGACCTGGGAGTAATGCTAACGAAGGTATACTTCATATGTCTCAGAATTCCAGAATTGGAACTTCACTACCGAATGAAGTTTATATCATATCTAGGACATTCCACTTTTTGGTTGTGGTGGGGTTCAAACCTCTCTTTATTCGATGTAGTTCGGAGTATTCTCGGTCCAGATGATCCGGTGGTAGTTGGAAAGTCTAAACACGATAATGGCATTCATTGAAAATTTATCTCCATTTTATTTTTTGCATATTGAAACGCCTTTGAATGTCTTTTGATTGTCGTCTGTTTCTGTATCGCTGAGATGAAGAGAATAACAGTAAAAAAAAAAAAAAAAAAAGAAAAGAAAAAAAAGAAAGAAAGGAAGAAAGAAAAGGACGAATGTAAGAAATTATATACAAATGGCGACCTACGAATGTTTGAAGAAAGGAGCGAAGAAATCATTGAAAGAAGATGATAAAAAACTACAAATGAGGCAAAAAAAAAAAAAAGAAAAAGAAAAAGAGAGAAACAAGATAAAGAAAAAGAAAAAGAAAAAGAAATAAACAAAAAGAAAGAAGAAAATTTTCGAGGAAAACGGCAGAAAAGAGAACGATCGAACGGAAAGAACAAATTGAAATAAAGTATTTGGTAATAAATAAAAAAAAAAAAAAACTCAAACAAAAAAGCCCTTTTTCGATTTTACCGCCCACCCCCGTTCGCTCCTATTAATGCGAACAATGACGTTATCGACAGAAAGCAGACAACTTTCGGACGGCTTAGCAGTAAAAAAAGAATTTGCTTGGAATAACTTCGTCAAATAAAGAAGACCTGAAGACAAGAAGATTCCACGTCTTTTATTTGTGAATGTTGATTAGTGGCAAAGCAAAGGACTGGTAAATTAGAGGTTTTCAATTTCAATCCTGGATTAAGTTAGGTTAGGTTTGGTTTTATGGTATATCAACCATTGTAGGTTATTTAATGACAAATACATTTTTATACATATAAACCGTTATATTTCAAACAATTCAATTTAACATAGGTACACAGTTTAAGTGTCAAAACAGTTCTATTTCAAACAATACAGTTTAGCATAAGTACACTGTTTAGTGTACACTATTTATTAGTACACTATTTAACCCATAGATGGGACCCTATTAGGTGCTACCACTCAGGGCCACAGTGGACCTGGGAGCATGGCAATGAAGGAGTGTTCCGCATTTCCTAAAGCTTCAGAATTACTGGAGCCTCACCAGCAGATTGTCATATCCAGGACATTCGTTGGGGGAGTCTTACCCCTCTGCAGAGATGGAACCAGTGTATTCTACATCCCCAGTCGACTAGGCTATTCACTCCTGGATTTTGATAAATGAAGCCATGGAAGATTGTTGGTTAGTTTCACGACATACGTGTCAACCCTAGTGAGTTAGATTATACAAATATTATAAAAGATATGGTCTCCAATTGTTTCGGTTTCTTTGTTTAATCATATTTACCAACCCCTCCGCTCGGGCAGGATATGACACAAGGTCAATTTTTAAGCGAAGTGTAACAGGTTTGAATTCAGAGTTTTCCTTCTCCTAGACTAGTTGCCTCATCAAGGCTGAAGAACTCAGTCTGCCCTACTATTTACCCATAGCTGGAGGGAGAATAATTGGATTCATACCTTTCCCAAGGATATTAGTGCTATGTGAAATACAATCAGTCTTATCCAGGATTTGAACTCGTGCCGCCGTGTCCATTTCCTACGACAATAACCATTACACCACGGGCACTCCCGGTTTCTTTGTTTAATGGTATATCAACATTCGTGGATTATTTAATGCCAAAGCCATCTTTGTTGAAGAACAGTTGGAATACTATTTAACTCATAGCTGGAGGAATAAGAGGGTTGATACTTTTCCCAAGGGCATTCGTCCGAAAGTGAACGTAGCAGCGCAAATAAAGTTCGAACTCGCTTACCATGATGTTGCAGCCCAGCACGTTAGTTACAAAGCCACAGAGACTCCCCTGGTGTCTAATTGTATGGGATACAAAAAGTTATCGATAGACAAGTAAAACATCGCGTATCTATAAAGTTTATTGTCTTTTTAAAAAGTTTAGCATTATTATTAGCAACAAAAATCATTATTTGCAATAAAAAATATCATTAGCAGTAAAATCGTTTTAAAAAACATATAGAAATATATAAGCTCTTAAATTTTTCTAATTTTCATTTACTCACTTTCACTTAAGCACACTTGGTGTTAGGGTTATCCTCGTAGAAAATTGAATCGGCAATCCGAATTCAAATCCTTGATAAGGCTGTATGTGTTTCATTTAGCCCTAATGCCTTTGTGTGTTTCTAACAGAAAACCTAAGTATCGTTTCGGTGAGTCTTGATTAACCGAAAGAACTATTTTGGCCATTGTTCTAGGTAACAGAAGTATTGTTTCATCCACGTTTGACTTATTCGAATAAAGAGGCAGAAGTTATTACTCCACTAGCTCAGATAAAACTCGAAACAGTTTGGTTTCTTTTCTTTGTTTCATGGTCTAACAACTTTCATGGTCTAACAACTTTCGAGGGTTATTTAATATCAAAGTCATACTTCTAGAAAAAAGGCAGTGAAACTATTTAACCAATAGTTGTAGTGGATAACGGGATTCATTGGAACCGGTGTCGTCGTTTATATATGTTTACTCGATTAATCAAGGTTAAATGGTTAAAGCGATGGACTGCAGAATCGTAGTATGCGAGTTCGTACTCCAGTCGCGCTATTACGTTCACTTTCGGGCAAATACCCTTGGGAAAGGTATGAACCCCCTTATCCTCCCAGCTATGGTTTAAATAGTACCACTACTGTTCTTCTAGGAGAATGGCTTCGGCATTAAATAACCTAAAAAGAGTTGATATGCCATTAAACAAAGAAACCAAAGAAACCATCGATAAATCAATGCGTAATAATGTGTCTCTTATTTCATAATAAGTATATATACCGGGCCATTGGCCTAATGAGTAGAGTGTTCGCCAATGGTCTGGAAGCCAAGAGTTCAATCCCAGGTCGAGTCATACCAAAGACTCAAAAATGGTACTTGATGCCGCCTTGGTTAACCCAGCATTATAAGGTAAGGATCAAGGGTAAAGTGGAGCAATCTAGGGAATGGAGTAATGCCCTCCCCTACACCCCGGTGTGGTCGCTATTGAAAAGGGCGCCTTCGGGTCACTCTCGACTAAGGTCGCCAACTTTACTTATATATATATATATATATATATGTGTGTGTGTGTGTGTGTGGCGGACAAAGGTGTAAATGATTAAATGAAACATCGATCTACAAATTAAAGAATTTTTATTTCGTGAAAATTTGTTGAAAAACAAAAGTTACAAAGGCTTTTCTTGTAAGAAAAGATAACATTAGTCAGAGAGAGAAAGTAAAGATTCATGTATGAAATATAGCAGTTTTTGATTGTCTTAATCTAAATGGATTTATTTTTTGAGTGTTAAAGATCTGTGTGTAAGTGTATCACTATGTTGTCAGAAAACAACGTTATGACGCTAGTGTTAGTTTGTATGCAAAATGAAACAATCAGCCGGTGAAGATATTTTTGCAACAGCAGTACTAATAGATCTTTGCAATGGAAGGAATTTCAATGTTTAAATTTTCACTCAAAAGAAATAATCCGAAAAATGTTTGAGTGGTTTACGGAACAAATCTGTGAGACTTATTGGAGAAATATTTATCTTATAAAATTGAGACAGGCTCGAAATTAGATTATAAAAATCTTGATGGTTTATTTATGATTTTAATTGATTAAAAATGTATTTTAACATTCTGTGGGGCGGGGGGAAGATTTAAAAAGTTATTTTGGGTTTTGATCCTTCAAATTTTTCACTATTTATAAGATAGGAGAAATATTTATTTTATAAAATTGAGGCAGGCTCGAAATTAGATTTTAAAAAACTTGATGGTTTATTTATAATTTTAATTGATTAAAAATGTATCTGAACATTCTAGGGGGCGGGTAGATTAAAAAATTATTTTGGGTTTTGATCCTTCAAATTTTTCACTATTTATAAGATAGGCTCGAAATTAGATTTCAAAAAACTTGATGATCTATCTATGATTTTAATTGGTTAAAAAATGTATTTTAACAATCTAGGAGGGGAAAAAGATTTCTTAAATTATTTTGGGCTTTGATTCTTCAAATTTTTCAAGGCAAGTTAAATTTTAAAACAAGCGCATAAACGCTGATAGGTCAATAAATGTAAAAATACAGATAATAAATTACATTTTCTCGAGCCTATTTTTTGCACGAAAATTAACACTTTTTATGGAATCAGTTGATTTTCCAAATATATATGTATATCTTGTAGGTGTATTTTGTAAATTGAAAATCTGCAACAGGATGCAACAAGATATAAATAAATATAGATATAGATATTTACGTAATTTCAACCGGGTCATTGGTTGAATGAGTAGAGTGTTCGCCAATGGTTTGGGAGACCGAGGTTCAATCCCAGGTCGAGTCATACCAAAGACACAAAAATGGTACTTGATGCCGCTTTGCTAAGCAATCAGCACTATAAGATGAGAATCAAGGATAAAGTGGAGGAATCCTGGGAATGGAGTAGCGCCCTCCCTTACACCTCGGTGTTGTAGCTATCGAAAAGGGAGCCTTCGTGTCACCCTCGACTAAGTTCATCAACTTTACTTACGTAATTTCATCTTTTGTTTCAGAGATGTTGTAATTTTATTAGTTGCAATGCTGTCAAGTTTGATCATTAATAATATCTAACAATATCAGTTTTGACAAGATAGAGTTCAATTATATATATATATATATATATATATAGCCTCAAGTCTGAATATTAAGCTGCCGTTGTTGTAACTTCAAGAATAAATGAAGTTAGTCGCCAAAATATTGCAAACTTTTGATTTTCCACAATATTTTTGACGAATTAGATAGGTACGAATTTACTGAGACTATCTGACTATATATTGGTAGATAAATAGATATAGAGAAAAATACATTGATGCATAGATAGATTTTTATCTGAAATAGCTACGAATCCAATGAGGCAAAAAGAGACGAAGGACAAAGATAGATCAATATATAGAAATATCAATATATATATATATATATATATATATATATAATCTCAGTTTGTTTTTTAATAATTATTTATGTTGTTATTACACATTTCAAACTTCCAATATTTTAAACGCAATATGGTTAAAAAAGTTCCTTCATCAGTCATTCTTATTTCAATATTGAAAGAGTTCGCATCGTAATCTGATCTATAATCTCACGCCCCTAAAATTGTTGTATTGTCATCTGCTGATTCATGCATAAATATACATATATATATACTGGATACATACCGACACAATGATAAAGACGCAGGATAAGGACAGACGCCGGAAGACTTCTTTATAAAAACATTTACCTCTCACTTTATTGCAAGGGTTCGAAAAGGGTTACTCAAAGTTTGCGTGTGAGAGGGAGCTGGAGACCGAACATAACTGAAATATTTTGACCCCAAAGTTATGGCCGTCAGTGTTGTGTCTTTCTCGTTCTCCAGGGCTGCTCAACCGGAGCACTGGAGTTCACTCTGCTGGGTGCTGGCTTTCCTTAGTACATCTCGTCTACCTCCGACTCCAACTCTACTCACCTGTCCTCAACTGTCCAATTCGTCGGCCTTATATTACCTTCAAACTCTCATGCGGAGATATGGACACGCCTCCGCAATTTCTTCCGATATCTGGCGATCGGGATGTGTCACTTCCGCTATCTTTGGAATGGCCTGTGTAATCGTCATCGAGCGGAAATAACTATCATGCAGTTCAGAGGTCATTCTCTTCCGGTGCGTCAGTCTATGAGAGTATAATGGGATTTTTTTTACCTCGTCCCATTTCATCAGCCAATTTCCGCCCACGTGATTTCCTCTCATAACTGCCATTAGAATGTGTCACTTCCTTCCGGTGCGTCACCTTGAATGGCATTTTTGGTCGGGTCAAAAGGTCAATACATAACAAAATGAACGAAATGAAAATACATATTTGACATGTAATGTTGTGGTAGATTAAACGCTAAAGAAACAGCTAAGAAAATATCTAGTATCTATACTAAAGCATTATTACTAATCACCAAGTCTGAAATTGGTTTTGAAAGTTTTCTCCTGGTGATACATCATTGAGAGATGAACCTAGAGCAGGAAGCTCATCATACTTCTATTAAGATGCTTTAAGAGAATTAATGTCATGCAAATCCGTGCAACAGTTCTCGAGAATTAACAGTTGACTTCAACACATCTCATTTCACAATCTGCTGACACTTGAAAAAGATAGGAAAAGTGAGTAAGCTAGACTTTCAGTCCCTCATACTCTTTTCTGTGAGAAGTATACGGAAGATCACAAATCCATAGTGACAAGGTTTCTTTTAAAGCAGAGAAATGATCTTTTTCTCAGGAATATCGTAACAAGTTACGAAAAATTTGTCTTTTATGACAATGTTCAACGCAAAAAACAATGGATTGAAACAGATGAATCTCTGCAAAGTACTTTGAAGGTGGAGACTCATTGAAGAAAAGTTAAGCTCTATGTATAGAGGGGATCACCGCAATATTATTCATTCTGATTTTTTAACTGCAATAAGACATCCAACTCAGTCTTAAACTCTCAACGTGTGCATCAAAATTTAAGAAAACGCATGCACTTGTCAATAGGAGAAACATTGCGCTTTTCCATGATAAGGCAAGGTCCCATTCAGCAAAAATTACGCTGGAAAAAATATTGGATTTAGGCTATTCCATCCATCATATTCACTAAACCTTGCACTTTGTGATTTTAGTTTTTTTTTCCTTCTCTTAAAAATGCCCCTGAATGACCAAAAATGTTTCCATGATCAGGAGAACACGTTTGTGGAAAACTTCTTGTGCAAAATTTTACTTGTGAGGAATCAACAAGCAGCCTGATAAATGGCAAAAGGTGATTCAAAATAATGGCAAATATACAACTGATTGAAGTTAGTTCATTGTAAAATTATTTAGGAATAAATCATATTTGATTAAAACAGAAAAGATTTACGACTCAATGATACAAGGATAGATAGACATTATATATATATTCTGGCTAAAACACCAATGAACCTACTGAGGCAAAGTGAGAGGGGAAATAGATCGATACATCGACAGACGGACAGACAGACAAACGAATGCATAGGTATATAGAAAGATTGATAGATGCTGGCTAAAACAGCTCTGAACCCACTGAGGCAAACTAAGAAGGCAAACAAATCGATTTATAGATAGATAGACATGCAGACAGGTAGATGGAAATTTACTAAGCTTTTTGCTTAGATGTGGTACAGGGCCATATGAAAGGGGCTCCCAATGAGACTCGAACTCACTCGTGTAGGTTTGCTAGTCGAGCTTGCTAACCATTACACCACCAGAGGCGCCTTATGCAGACAGGTAGATGGATAGAAAAATAGATTCGGGCTAAAAGAGCTATGAACCGACTGAGGCAAACTGAAAGGGCAAACAGATTGATTTGTCGATAGATAGACAGACAGGCAGACAGATGGATAGAAAGATCGATTCGGGCTTAAACAGCCTTAAACACTGATCGTTTGACCGACAGACAGACAGACAGATAGATAGATAGATTCTAACTAAAACAGCGAATAAAAAACTTATACAGAGGATTAACAGATAGATCTATTGATTGTATCATCGTCTATTTGAAATAATAGAATCCTGATATCTTTGGTTTTAGAGGTAAGTTGCCGTTCAATTGCAATTTTGTTGGGTGTTGTTTCCAGGATTTATTCAAAACAGCACATTGTATTTTTGTGTAGTTCCCATCGTACCTTTCCTTTCATCTCACAAAGAACCCAAGTAAGACGAATAAGATGTGCTGGGAACTGCTGGAGAAGTAAGGATTAATTCATAAGCGACGTTCTCTAACTCCTACACATGGATGAACCAGTGTTGGTTGACCAGCAAAGACTCTGTGGAGGCACCTGTGGTGTTATGGTTACCGTCGGAGGAAATGGACACTGCGACCCGTGTTCAAATACTGGGCGAATCTGTTTGCATTTTAAATAGCACTAATACCCTTTGGAAAGGTATGAATCCAACTACCTCCCTCAAGCTATGGGTAAATAGTTGGTTAAATTGGGCTCTTTAGCCTTGTTATGGCAACCCGTCTAGGAGAAGGAAAACTCGGGATCCAAAACTTTTAAACTCCGCATAAATAGATTGACCTTGCGTTGCATCCAGCTTGTGCGGAGGGATTGATAAATAAAGCGCTGTATGGACACTGGATGCTGTCGGAATGACCAACCAGAAGGGGCCGATTGTGAAAGAAAGTGAGAGTCAAGAATATCAGTATTATCAGCATGACTTGATGACGATGAAGATCTTTGGTTTAGAAGAAAATTAACTTTTTATTAAAAAGAGGATAAGGCTGTACTTATTTTTGAGCGAAACTGTATGTTGACACGTACCCGTGTGTGCGTGTGAGTGTGTGTGTGTGTGTGTGTGTGTGACACACGAGCAGTGGTCTCTCAAAATGCCCTTTGTGAAAGGTAGGAATGTAATGTGAAACGTAGATGCATCGATAGAAGAAAGGTTAAACTTGTCACGCTAAGTAAACGAATTACTTGTAGAAATTTCGATGTCATGAACACTTTGATGTCTTTTGCTTTCTATTGCTGCTCCTGTAACACAAGTCGGATAGAATCACTCGAGAAATGGCAAAGCACCGTAAAAGAAAAACAGTCAAAATAAATAAACAAGCAAAAAACAAAGAAACGAAAGCAAATTTTTAAAAAAATTACATTTATATTTTATTTCTAATTTGTTTATTTTTACATACAAGTGTTCCCAAATAAGATCTAGTTGTGCCAGGATAAGAATCAGTTTTCTTTTGCAGTTTGCTGAAATGAAACGCTAATTCTTGCCCTGTCATCAAGGCCTAGATTATACTAGCTACATCATCTGCAGAGGTGTAAGACCACACCCACATCAAAAGAGGCGTCCTGGGTATGATTCTTAACTATATCTGGAAGTTAGGCTGCTATTCTGAAGTTCTGGTGAGTGTGGAGAACTTTTTCATTGCCATTACTGCCAGGTCCAACTTGATCCAGGTGGTAGTTATTTATTAGAGTCACATTTATGGCTCAAATATATCTGTTTGAAAATTATTTCTATTTGATTTGAATAATTGGTACCATACATATAAATTATTTGTACTAAGAATAGTTGCAAATCCTGACTAGACCTTCTGTTGCAGCTGCTGCAACTGTGCCTGCCCGTCTCGCGTTGGGCTTCTTAACCACGGATGTGACTGCCGACAATGTAGACCACTCTTCGTTCATGAAGCCTAGCCATGAGGAAGATTAATATTACATAGGAATACTTACTACCATATTACTATAAATTATTTGTATTAAGAATAGTTAATTGAATTCTGTGCAAGCAAAAGTTATTATAAAATAAAAATAATTACTTGAAACCATAGAATTGTGTACAAACAAATGATTATTAGCAAATAAAAATAATTACTTGAAACCATAGAATTGTCTACAAACAAATGATTATTATCAAATAAGAATAATGACTTGAAACCACATATATGCAAACAAATGACTATTTTAAATAAAAACAATTCCTTGGTATCGTATAATTGTGTGCAAACAAATGATTATCATAAAAATAGAAATAATTACTTGAAACTATATAATTGCGTCCAAACAAATGTTTATTATTGAAAAGAAATAATTACTTAAGACCAGATAATTATGTGTAAATTATCACTCGATAGGAATACTTGAAAACGATTATTTGTATTTAGTAGAAATATTTTATGTTATATAATTGTGCAAAAGAAAACTCTTAAGAAGCAATTACAGAAAATTAAGTAGACATAAATGTACAATGAACGTGATTCCTTAGCCTCTAGTAATAAAATAACCCTTGATGTGTTGACATGCCATTAAAATCAATCAATTAATCAAAATCCAGATGTTTCTCCCAGGGTGTCGTTCATTCACACATCATCCACTGCTTTGTTGCATTCTAGAAGATAACCAAGTCTAGGCAGAGTTTTGTTTGTATAATATGATTTGAGAATTTGATCCGTTTTCCAAATTCCACTTTCCGTCTTGGGCTGAGAAAAGTAGACACCCTCTTGTTTGTGGTAGCGGTTTTGAAAAAGAAGATAGTTTTTTTCTTCGGGGCTGAGGTATTTATTGGATTTTATGGCAGTAGCGATAACTCTTGCTACCACCACCTTAAATACCTAATCGTAGCCCCAACAATATCATCCATCACTCAAAGCCTTTAGACAGCTACAAAGAAAGTATTTGTTACTTTACTACTCTTATTCAGGCTTATGTTTTTATCTTCTAACTTATTAAGTGCTCTCATCTTTCGTTTTTCGTCGTGTCTGTCTTCTATTGTCGGTCACCAACTTTGTTGTTGTTATCTATTAATGTCACTGCCGTGTGACTTCTCTCGTTGCTGTAACCACAACTGTTTTAGTTTTTCTTTTTGCTTGGCTAACAACAACACGGACACCATCCTTATGTGCTCATATTCTATTTCTTACGACGCATTCATTTTACCAGTGTGACTTTTACGTGGAGTGGCGAGCATGGTGGAAATTAACTGTCTCTTTCGAACACTCCTTGACAGCTATTCAAACCATTTTCTAAACTTCGGGAACCTCTCGGTCGCCTGACTGAAATTATCGAATCACAGCCAAGTTCTCAAATTTTCTCGGAGTCATCATCTGTCAATTAAACTGAGTTGACTCGTGCAATCGTTCCACCCGTTTAACGGTTTTTAATCTATCTAAATTACCTACAATATTAATTATTATCTATCAGTGCTGAAGGCATCCTCTTCTTGTACACTGAAGAAAAGATGTTTCACTCCTGCTTAAATTTAAAAAAAAAATTAGTATTAGATGTCTTCTGGCTATGACATTAAACTGCATCTGATAGTGCAGTTCCATTCCTTGAATTTGGGGAATGTGGAGTACCCTTTAATTACCATTACCGCAGGTTCACTCTGTCCCGGGTGGTAGTACCTGTTAGGGTTCCATATATGGATAAAAAAGAACAGTTCAATTTTTTTACTTGGTACTATTATTGATTTTAAATAAAATAATTAAGTTAGGTTAGGGTATTTGGTTTACTGGTGCTTTAACTCTTGGTGGTTACTTAATGCCAAATCCTGTTTACTCATATAATTTTTAAGTGAATGGTTTGTAGGTAGCATTTTTTCAAACGAGCCAGAGCTCATTTGTTTGCACATAGTTAAATGGTTTCAAGTAAAGTAAATGATTACGAAGTTTACTCAAAAATGAGACCCAAACAGGTAACATCACTCCCAATTAGGGTGGACCTGGGAGTAACGGCTATGAAGAGGTACTACACATTCTCCTAATATCCAGGACTAAAACTTCTGCACCAGATAGCTTAATGTCATATCCAGGACAGTCGATGTGGGGTTTGGTTTGGTTTGGTTTGGTTTTATGGAGTATCAACCATTAAAGGTTATTTAATGCCAAATATATTTTTATGCACATGAACAGTTCTATTTTAAACTATTCAGTTTAACATATGTATAGTTTTTTTTAAGTGGGTTAAATGTAAAAAAAAACAGTTCTATTTCAAACAATTCAGTTTAGCATAAATACGCTGTTTAAATGTCAAAAACAGATATAATTCAAACAATTCAGTTTAGCATAAGTACACAGTTTAGTTGTATTTGACCCATAGTTATCACCTATCAGGTGCTACCAGTCTGGGACAGAATGAACCTGGGAGCAATGGCAATAAAGGGGTACTCTACATTAACCCAAAGTTCCTGCATTACAGGGGCCTCACGATCAGATTGTTATGTGTAATATCCAGGACACTCGTTTAGGGTGGGGTCTTACCTCTCTGCAGACACGTAGTTGGTGTATTCTATAGCCCAAGCCTACTGGACCATCGATGTTGGGGGTCTTACCACTCAGCAGAGATGCAGTTGACGTATTCTACTGCCTCAGTCGAATGTGCTACAGAATCATTAGGTATTGAATAGACATACGTAACACCATTTAACTGTGTGTAAACAAAATGATTAATATCAAATAGACATTTTAGGGTTTATTAGTAATAATTGAAATCATTTGATAATGTACAAAGAGGAGTATTAGTTTTAGATAGCAATATTTGAAATCAGTTAATTGAGTACAAACAAATGATTAATATTAAACAGGATTATTTGTGATAAACAACATTACTTGAAACCATCTAACAGTGGGCGAGCAATTGAGCTCTGACACGTTTAGAAAAAATGTTACCTTCAAACTATTCACTTAAAAATCATATGCAATATATAAATGTATAAACAAGAGTTGGTATTAAATAACCATCATGGGTTGACATGCCATTAAACCAAAAAACCTAACCAACCTAAAATTAAAGTGGAATAGTTGCGATAAAACTGTTTGCAAATTATCATAATTATTGAAACTACATAAATCTGTGCAAACAAATTATTATTAATTGGGAATATTTACTGGAAAACATATAATTACTTAAACTTATTGGCATTATTGGAGATCATTATTTCTTCAAGTGGTTCTAGAACTGGTCATTTCTAGGTAATTCCATAACTGGTCATCTTCAAGTGGTTCAAGAACTGGTCATTTCTAAGTAATTCCATAACTGGTCATCTTCAAGTGGTTCTAGAACTGGTCATTTCTAAGTAATTCCATTACTGGTCATCTTCAAGTGGTTCTAGAACTGGTTATCTCCAAGTAATTCCATAACTGGTCATCTTCAAGTGGTTCTATAACTGGTTATCTCCAAGTAATTCCATAACTGGTCGTCTTCAAGTGGTTCTAGAACTGGTCATTTCTAAGTAATTCTAAAATTGGTCATCTTCAAGTGGTTCTAGAACTGGTCATTTCTAAGTAATTCCATAACTGATCATTTTTATATCGTTCCATAAGTGCTCATCTTCAAGCAGTTCCATAATTGGTCATCATTATTGTTGTAGTATCATTCCTCTTTCGATGCACAATGGACTCTTCTAATAAAGATATAACAGTTGACTATAATCCACTCAATGACTTTGGTAACAAAGCTAAACTGGCGACATTTTATTATTTGTTTTCTGTAATATATAACTTTTATTCTCCTCTCTAAGTGTTTGTCTAATCTATTTTATGTATTTTCCGAGGACATAACAATTATGAAGTTCCATCCCCGGTCATCTCTAAGTAGTTCTAGAACTGGTCATCTCTAAGTAGTTCCGTAACTGGTTATCTATTAGTAGTTTCCTAATTGGTCATATATTAGTGGTTCCATAAATGGTCATCTCTAAGTAGATCCATAAGTGGTCGCTTTCAAATAGTTCCATTACTGGTCATTTCTAAATGATTCCATAATTTCTCATCTCACAAAGACATATTTATAATGGTCAAGGCCTACATTAACTATTTGTCATCTCTTAGTATTTACATAAATTGTCATGTGTAAGTAGTTCAATAATTACTAATCCCTAAATGGTTCGGTAATTGGTCATCTCTTAGTAGTTCTATTACTGGTCATCTCTAAGTAGTTCTATAGCTGGTCATCTCTAAGTAGTTCCATAACTAACGGTTTCTTACTATTCTGATTCCATGATTTTAAGCAGGGATACAATATACAATGTATGTAATAAAAATCAGCGTTTTTCGCAAACAAATGTATTACTTTACCAACAACTTAATGAGACCTGTCTCCTTCAAAAACAATCTTATTTACTTTTGATACACAGTTTACAGGGTTATTTCTCGTTTTGGAGCGCGTTTGATACACGCTTGTATATATAAGGTATTATCAGTGGATTAATTTTAATCTGAAAAAAAACAAAAAAAAAAAACCAATAAAAAACAAAACGAATTACACTACATTTATCAATGAAATTTTAGTGTCAAGTAACGTTACTGAAATGATTTGTCTATGAAATTCAAACGCATTATGACAGCCGATTAAGAATTGTCTTTAATGTCTCTGTTCAACATGACAGGATTTTCTAAGTTGTCTGATATGGCTGTCTCTTTTCGCGGTCATAGACACGACGATTTTTCTTTACTGTTGCCGAAGAGCAGCAAACATCACGTTTTCTCGTCTCAAATTACTTGAGAAATAAATTATCATAGAAACATGTTTTTTTTGTAATTCGTAACCGCAAATAATCTGATCTTTGAATAAGTGTTTTGTTTTGTTAAAAGTTGATGGTTTAATCTCTTATAGATTTGTCAGAAACAAAAGACCTTAGAGATTTTTCTGGTGAAATGACATAACTGACGTGCAATACTGAGGATCAACTGGGGAAAACGTTTATGACAAAAGTAATTAGACTCTAGTATTTTAAAATAAGAGCCATTGTATATATTGGGAGACAATGAATATTTCCCTTTCAAAATGGACGTGTTCGTTGAACCCTCATGGGGTATCACATGACCGTCCGGAAACCCATTCTCAACCTCCTTTGCCTATGTTCTCGAACAAGAAAGATATTGTCTTGGACCCTAACACAGAACTGCAAGGTCACCAATGGCTATTTTAGCTTCCCCTTATCGAGTAAGCTTTTTTTGTACCCCTTCTACATACTGCTTGTTTATGGAACAATATGTATACATTTCTAGATGTTGGTAGATGTTTTTTTCAGTTTCAGTTTGTTTAATGGCATATCAATCTTCGTGGGTTATTTAATGCCAAATCCATCCTTGTAGAAGAATAAATGTGGTACTGCTTAGCTCAGAGAAATAAGGGAGTTGATAATTTTCTTGAGTGTAATCGACTGGAAATGAACGTAATCGCGCGATTGGAGTTCGAACTCGCTTACCATATTTACCAACCCCTCCTCTCGGGCAGGATATGACACGAGGTCAATCTTTAAGCGGAGTTTAACAGGTTTGAATTCAGAGTTTTCCTTCTCCTAGACTAGTTGCCTCACCAAGGCTGAAGAAACCAGTCTACCCTACTATTTACCTATAGCTGGAGGGAGAATAATTGGATTCATACCTTTCCCAAGGGTACTAGTGCTATGTGAAATGCAACAAGTCTCGTTCAGGATTTGAACTCGTGTCGCCGTGTCCATTTCCTACGACGATAACCATTACACCACGGGCACCTCGAACTCGCTTACTTAGATGGAGACATTCGTGTATTCTTTCTTCCTAATACTATTCATATGTGTATTCTTTCTTCCTAATACCATTCGTATGTGTATCATGTATATAAAAGATTGTATGTACAGATGTGTTTATCTTGTCTTTCCTTCCTTTGTGTTCAGCATTAGTATATCACGGATATACTAATGCTGATATTGGTTTTCGGTGAGCGGGGACTCGACTAAATATATTTCCTTAATACCAAGCGTACCAATATATGACACAAGCAAAATATTTTTGAACCAGTGCCTTCTTTTTTTGTAGATTTCGCAGTGGCTTTCTTCTGATTGTTCAGATTTAATAACACGCGCGATAAAGATTTCGAACTGGCGTTGTTCAGCGAATAGGAAACCTGGCATATCAGCAGCAATGCGGCCAATATCATTTTCAATCAAGACATATTTATAATGTTCCAGGTCTACCTTGAACAAGATGCAGTAATTTCATTTCTTTATCATATTCAATAATATGAGCAAGAATATTTCATAACTATATATATATATATATATATATATAACTATATATATTTATATAACTATATATATATAACTATATATATAAATATATATATATATAACTATATATATATATATATATTTATATAACTATATATATATATATATATATATTCTTCCGAAAAATATTATATAAAAAGTTAATTTTCTTCGAAAGCAAACATACCAGTATTTTTATCATCAGTGGAACATTATACAATCAAAATGGATATTGTTAGGTATTATTTATTACCTGACTGAAAATCTTCAACAAAACTCTTTAACAAAATATATTAATGTATAGTTGTTAAAAAGATAAGTATCTGTTGGTGAGAATATGATGACTGTCCTCTGAAGAACGGTGAGAACCCCAGCCTCCAAAAAGAGATGTCATCGTATAAAACTGAACTCTATTTGGAGATAAGGCTGCAGTTATTATTAGGTCTATGAAAAAATAAAAACAAAAGAAAAAATTAAGCTTACTCTTTTAAAATCAATGGACTTATTACACAGAAGAAAACAGAATTTTAATTTAACAAAAAATGCTTTGAATTATCAAATGTGTTCAAAAGTTCGCAATGTTCTCCTTTAAGAATTAGTGAAATCACTGTCAGTTAATGTGACCTGAATTTGACACTAAACTGCAACTGATATTGAGTTTCCAGTTCAGGAGATTTAGAGAGAATGGAGGATCATTTCAGTGATATTACTTTCAGGCTCACTCTGATTCGGAGTGGAGGTACCAGTTAGGGTTTGATCTATTGAACTGTTTGGATATTTTTAATTTTATATAGGAATGAAAAGAAATAATTAATATTATATAACTGTGAATATAAAAATAATGTCATGATCACAATCAAAATGTGACAAATGAATCAAATTTCGGCATAAGGACTTGAAAGGCAGTTAAACGAACAGAGCAAATTAAACCTAGTATAAAAAGTTATGATTTAATCATTTACAAATGAATCAAATTTCGACTTTAAATAACCCATAAGGAGTTACTATATCGTTCAAGAAATAAATCAAACCAAATTTATAAGTGCACTTTTTATATATGTTTATGCGATTTTATCTTTGGCTACAAGGGTATTGTACTTTCTGCACTATATATATATATATATATATATATATATATATATATATATATATATATATATATATATATATATATATATATATATATATATACTTGGTCACTATTATTCGCACCCATGAAATTCCAGTATCTAATGTAAATATCTGAAAAAACAAAAACCCATTGAAACTGCTTTGATCAATAAACAACTCATGATTGATGAAGATAACCAAATGATAAAACAAGTTTATATTAATTTTTTTCATTTTTCGTTTATTTCTGAAGATATGATAAAAAAAATTAGCGTTCCTATAATGGTAACTATATATATATATATATAAATATATATATATATATATATATATATATATAAGTTAAAAAGGTAAATGTCTCCAATGGCGACGGACTTGTTTGGTTTGGTTTGGTTTGGTTAATTGTTTATTGGCATATCGTGTTATATATATATATATATATATATAACATGAAATATGTGATCAGACAGGCAAACCCCATGTTTCGTTGAATAAAGTGGTTTTATTTGAGGTTCTTTGGAGAAGCGAATAAGCTAGTGCCTTTTAGAATACCTTTTTCAAAGAATTACCAAAATACATTATAAAGAAAAAAAAAAAAACAGAAATAGGAAAATCAGGATAATGTCTTTTTTTTCCTAAGGGCGAGATATAATTACTCTGTCATAGAAATAAAAAAAATAATAAAACGTTACTTTTTTTTTTCATCACGAAATTAAAGAAACTTTCTACTTTTAGTTGACGCCATAAACCTTTTGAAGAGGTTAATGGGTTACGAAAACACTCAAAACCAAAAAGAATCTAGTGTTTAGGTTATTTAAAGAGACCTGTTCAACTTTTTTCATATAAGAATTGATGAGTCACAGTCGATTCACCGTGGCTACCCATACGATTTTCTTTATTCTGTCTGGAATCACAATATCAGACGACAGTTTTGGCCGTTTTACATCTGTCATGAATCGTGTACCATTTGTGTCATTTTGTTTTCCTCCATCCAAGTACTAAGAAATTTAAAGTCAAGTTTCTTATGACACTCAGCATTTATCTCAAGAAATTACTAAATTGCCAAAAACTGTTATTGCCTGTCTAGTGAATTCCTTGCAATTCCTTGTTTTCCCAACTGGCGAAAGTAATCTTTGAATTCGTGACCCGTGTCACTCAGCAAATTATTTCGATAGATATTTTAGGGTCCCATCTATGGACCAAATAAATCTGATATTTTACAGTCCCATCTATGGATCAAATAAATCTGATGTTTTACGGTCCCATCTATGGATCAAATAAATCTGATATTTTACAGTCCCATCTATGGATCAAATAAATCTGATGTTTTACGGTCCCATCTATGGATCAAATAAATCTGATATTTTACAGTCCCATCTATGGATCAAATAAATCTGATGTTTTACGGTCCCATCTATGGATCAAATAAATCTGATATTTTACAGTCCCATCTATGGATCAAATAAATCTGACGTTTTACGGTCCCATCTATGGATCAAATAAATCTGATATTTTACAGTCCCATCTATGGATCAAATAAATCTGATGTTTTACGGTCCCATCTATGGATCAAATAAATCTGATATTTTACAGTCCCATCTATGGATCAAATAAATCTGATGTTTTACGGTCCCATCTATGGATCAAATAAATCTGATATTTTACGGTCCCATGTATAGATCAAATAAATCTCATATGTTACGGTGCCATCTATGGATCAAATAAATCGGTTTGAAAATTATTCGGATTAGAAAGGAATGCTCGATATCATACATATCTATCAACTCTTTCGAACGAGCAAGATGCGACACAATGTTCATTTTTAAGCGGAGTTTTACAGGTTTAAATTCAGAGTTTTCCTTTTCCTACACTGGTGGCCATACCAAGGTTGGGGAGCCCAAACTACCCTACAATTTACCAATAACAGGAGGAAGGATAATTCGATTCATATTCTAGGGTATTAGCGCTATGTGAAATGCAAGCAGACGCGTCTAGGATTTGAACTTGTGTTGCCGTGTCCGTTTCTTCCACGGTAACCTTTATACTACGAACGCCTCCCTGCTCCATATCATATAACTGTGAGCAAACAAAGGATTATTACCAAATAAGAATAGTTACTTGAAACGACATAGGTGCGAGCAAATTATTAGTATTAGATAGGAATACTTGAAACCATATAACTATGCGCAAACATTTGATTATTAATATTAAATAGGATTAGTTACTTGACACACATACGTTTGTCTTGTTTGCTTTATTTTCAAAGAACATTTTAATGTATTTCTCCCGTCGTGGTATGCCAATTTTTAGGGTTGTGGTTACATACATACGTGAAACTATATTTAAGATCATACAATGATTATTATTAAATAGGAATAGTTTCTTGTAATCATATAATTGTGTATAAACTATTAGAATTAGAAAAGAGTACTTGAAAACATGTAGCTGTGTACAAATTAATTGTATTAGTTTGGAATACTTGATATCATATAACGGTCTACAAACAAAAGATAATAGATACATACGTGTTAATCTAAAAAAATGCAATGGAACACTGAAAATATTGTAATGATTGTAATCAAACTTTTTGGAATTAATCAAATTTCAACGCTAAATAACCCATAAGGAGTATGCTACGAGCTATATTGAACAAACCCTGAAAGCAACGCCCCACAAAACAGCAGCTGTATGGCCACCTACTTTTCATCTCAAAACCCATCCAAATTAGACGAACAAGACATACGGGACACTGTTGGAGGAGGAATAAAGACGAACTCATAAGGGACCTTTGCCTTTGGACCCCATCACACAGACGAGCAGGTGTTGGACGATCAGCTTGAACCTATCCATACTAGTTCTGTATGGACACAGGATGTAGTCTAAAGGACCTGTTGAATGCAATAGACGATAGAGACGGATGGCGAGAGAAAGTCAGAAAAATCCATGCTAGCGACTCGACATGATATTATTAAATAAATCAAATCAAACTCTGTCTGTCTGTCTGTCTCTCTCTCTTTCTGTCTCTCTCTGTCAGTCTGTCTGTCTGTCTTTCTCACACACGCACATGCACACACACAAGTATATATTATAGTAGATTCTATCATTATTTTTCCCTTTCATTTCTTGGTATATATTGAAAATTGCTTATAATTTAGATGATACCAGAGCCGAGGATTTTATATTTTTTTTGTCTTCTGAAAATCCCAATTTCCAAGCTGTCCATCTAGCTTAACCTGTACAAATGCAATTACGCCTCACAGTCACAATGCGATCTCACGCAAATAAGTGCAGTTTTATAAAAGTACAATTAAACATTGAAAATGTAGTTATGATTACAATCAAATATTTACAAATTAATTAAATTTTGGCATCAAGGAGTTGATATGCCAATAAACAAATAAACCAAACCAAACCAAACCAAACTAAACCAGTTCGTCGCCATTGGAGACATTTACCTTTTTAATTTCTTGATGTCAACAAATCTTCAACGTTCAACTTTGCAGACAGCTAACGTAATGAACCCAACGCATTTTACGTTACATACGTCAATGACGTAATTGGCCTCCACAGAAACTACTTTTTTTCATCTTAATTTCTGCTATTCAATTGTTTAATAATTTGATTTAATTCCTCCTGCCACACCGACGTCATAGATCAAGATAACACAGGACTGTTTGAATGAAGGTAATTAAAAAGCGTTTCAATTTTAACTATTGATTTTTTGGCTCTCGTGAAAAAAAAGAATGAAAATATTTCCATCATGTTACATTTTAATTCCAACACAGAAAGAAATTAAAAATAAATTGAGACGACCCATGAACTCGTTGGATTCTCGCAGGAATTGAAGTCCATGATGACATTGATGATTCTACAAGGTAATTGAAAAGTAAATCCCTATTCTGAAATACTTGTAGATGTGAAAATCGTAAAAATTATAATCAAGAAATAAATCATAAGAATTTTAAAATAGAGAGTTACGTTTCAATCTCCTTGTTCTGAGAAATAAGCCACAGATTCTAATTAGCATATAATAGTTTCTTGGGCGATATTGAGAATTTGGTTTCATGTAGATACTCAAAATTATCTTCCACTTGGAAATTGAATTGAAATTCGCTTTATTCTCAATTTTAGAGCATTTTGAATACTTCTCGCTATGATGTATCATGTTATCTGGATTACGGTAACATAGATACATACTTCCCATAGGGTACCCCATACAAGGGGCCTTGTGCCACAACTATTCAAAGCTTGGTAAATAGTATACATACATACATAGTAAAACTATTTAATATATACAAAATAAACAAGGACTCAAAATGAAACATTTAGTCATAAGATATGTCGTTTGTGTTTTTGTCATTATTACGGTAACTGTCGACTAAAAAGGCTGCTGATTAACTCTATTGTTTCATTATTGAGAGTTATTATCTTACTCATCGCAAGTTTTTCACTCCAGCATTATCTGGTGGTCTTTAACTGGATTCTGAGTGACTGTAAGTCTCCTCGGGTCCCCAGGACTCTTCTCAGTATTTTAGCCGATCTCAAGAACGCAGTGGTCTGGATGGTCTCGATTCTTCCACTGATTACCGATTTCTTTCGTTTTATTTCCAAACCTTTGGAGACCGTTTCAAGCGCAGCAATTACAATTTGTATCACCATCAATCTCATGTTCTACTGCCTTTAAGCCCTCTGGCAAGGTCCAAGTATTTGTTTACCTTTTTGCTTTCTTTTATTTTCACTCGGCGGTCCGTTTGAACGGCAAAATCAACGAGATGGTCAGTTTTTTTCTTATTAATTAACACAAGTGCTGGTCTTCTGTCCGAGATAGGTGATCCGCTGCCTATCATAATCGTAGAGAATTTGATGCGTCTTATTCTCGAGGAGGAATTCTAATTTTTGCATATACCATTTGGTAGTATGGTCAAATTTTAATCTCTTGCACAATTCCAAGTTGATCACCTTTCCTACTCAGTCATGTCTTGTCTTGCACTCCTGTTTTATAATGTGATTAACTTTTGCTGATTATTAATTTTCGCTTTTATGTAATTGGTGTTTTTGGAACTATTTCTGGCTGCTATTAGCCGAGAAGCGGTTTCTCTTTTGAGATTTCCTTTCTTAGCGATGTCTAGGTTTTCTAGATTATCTTACTCCATATGAGTTTTTCACAATAGCATTAGATGGTTGGCTTTTACTGAAATCTAAGAGATAGCAGGTATTCTCAGGGCTCCAGGACTCTTCTCAGTATTCTAAGCGATCTCAGCAATGTTGTAGTCTGGATAATTTCGCTTCTCCTACAGATTTCCAGTTCCACCTATCTCTTCTCCAGAATCCTGGGAACCGTCCCGGGTCCACCAACTAGAATTTTTATTATCTTGAACCTAATTTATCACAGTATTTTTTGTCCCCTGGCAAGGTCCAGATATTTGTCTATCCTTCCGCTTTCTTTGATTTTTACTCTGCAGTTCGCTAGAATGGCAAAATACACAAGACAAAACATTCTCTCTTTTTTAGTTAATTAACATGCGGTTTGATCTCCTGGCAAGGATTAGGTAACCCGTATGTATTTTAGAATCCTAGAAAATTTCATGGGTTTCATTCTCTAAGAATGATTCTGGGTTGTGCATGTACCATTTGATAGTATGGTCAAATTTCAATATCTTGCACAATTACCAAGTGATCATCTTTCCCATCCAGTCATGCTGTATCTACTTACTATGTGATTAAACTTTTCAAATCTTCCTCCACTTAACTTACTCTACACTTGCTATTCTGTTGCGTATAATGGATTTTTGCTTTAATATAATTTTTTCTTACGGCGTTGTTTTACATTTCTATTTGAAGAGATTTAGGTTCTCACATAAGTTTCCTTTTCATTGCCATGTCCAGGTTTTCTCGTGTGCAATATCGTCAATTTGTCGCTTGAAATATCAATTTGCTTGTTTTTCTTCCCATTTCTATTTCCTAGTTTTGATTGTTTTTATGCCTGGTCTTATTTTGCAAATGTTGATACTGGCTTTCTTTGTTCTTTTTAATGTAACATTCGAGTCCTTTATTAATATATTTACGCAGTCCTTAATATTGGTGAGTCCTGTTCCCCTTTCATTTCTTGAAACACCAAGTTTGTCAATGTCATTTCTCGGATATAAGGCCTTATGCATAGTCATCAATTTCCCTGTCCTTTGGTCTATTTGTATGAGTTCCTTCTCTTGTCCGGTCCACTGCTAGTCACGGTACCAAATGTGGTGTGACTACTACTCACAGTATTTGTTGTGGCTGTTGTGTTCGTGACTATCACATTTACTCCCGACTGTTTGCTTTGTCAAGTCCTTCCGTGCCTACGCTGTCTTTGAAAGATCCAAGTGGGGTTGACACAAATTAGCCGGATTTTCTTCAGACAGTCAGGTGATACGAGTGCCTAGATTGTCTTGCAACTCAAAGAATAGAGAAACCCCGCTTTTAACAAATAACAAAGATGGTTTTTATTGAAACACGTTTGTAAAACAATAATTAACAAGTAAACAATGTTTGCTTTCCTGACAAAAAGAAGAAATAATATCAAGAGAGGAAGAGTGACGATGGGGTGCAGTTAGTATGACATTAATATCCCTGAAGTCTGGGACTTTGAAATTTTATAAAGTCTGCAGGTTGTTCGGAGTGCCTCGGGTCCAGAATGGAATGGATGCTTCTTTGTCAGTCTTGAGTCTACTCTTTGTCTCTTTCCTCATTCTCTCTAATCATTCGTTTTACCATCCAGTTTTTTATGGATCTAAATCTAGACTAAAAAGGTTTCTGATTGGTTGTCCAATAAGAGACAATTAGGAGTTATATTTCCATTGGTCAGCCAATCCTAGTTCAGGATTATATCTTATCGGTACCGGGAAAAGCCTTTTTAGATTCTTTGACCAAAGGGTACAGGTTTAGAGCAATGGGGTTGAAGTAAAAATGCACAGCCTCACCTGACTGGATGAACCATCTACAGCCCACCTTTATTTAGGGTTGGGCAAAATTAAATCTCCCTTTTGACATTGACCTTTAAGATAAGGACTAGAAAAATATGTTTTACGAAATAACCCGTCGCATCATTATGATCGATGGAGTTAGATGACAACCGAAAAATTAAATAGATTCGCTGACCTTTAAAATCAAAAACAATTGTCTCCCACTTAACTAACCTTTAGGAACAACCAATTAGCTTTTTATGTCAATTTAAGCCTTGAACAAAAAGATACTTATTTTAAGGATCTTTTTGTTTTTGATATATATATATATATATATATTAATTTTCATATGTTTCATAAATTCAAAATTTATATTTACGTATTAATTAAGTATTTAACCGTACATTGTGTCACGTTATGAATAGTCCCGAGTATCCTACGAGGTGGATTGCCCACGTGTTTATTCTTTTGATGAGATTTATGGTGCAGAGATTGGTTTCGAATTGTCTTCTCGTTCGTCTGAGGTACTAATTTCTTATTTTTTTCTTTCATCTCTTACTTGTTTGATGGTGTTCGTTTCTTTTAGTTTTCATTCTCACAAAGCGTTCTGATTCTTTTCTGGTTAAGCAGTCCGATTCCTTCCATTGTTCGTCTTAATAATAATAATAATATTAATAATAATAATATGTGGTGATAGAGACGAAACGATCAATCACATAATCAGCGCAAAAAAAGTATAAGACTAGGCATGACTTGTTGGGGAAGATGATTCACTGGGAATTGTGCAAGAAGTTTAAATTCGTTTATATTTGCACAACCTTGAATCTGTGTTGGAAAATGAGACGCCAAAACGTCTCAAGGATTTTGAGATATAAACGTATCATCTAATCTCGGCTAGACGACCAGACCTTGTGATAATTAACAAAATAAAAAAAAGAAAGAGAAAAGAAAAAAAAGAGAGCGAGGACCCGCCAAATAATAGATTTGATATTGCGGCTGACCTCTGGGTAAAACTGTAAGAAAGCGAAGAGAGAGATAAGTACCTGGTTTGGGAAGAGAACTGAAAAAAACTATGGAACATGAAAGTGAGGGTAATACCAACCGTAATGGGGGCTCCAAAGGATTGATAAAGGGACTGGACGACTTAGAAAAGGTGGAGACCATCCAAATTACATGATTATTAAGATCGTCCAGAATACTGAGAAGAGTCCTGGAGACTTGGGAGATTTACTGTCGCTCAAACTCCAGTGACAAACCATCAGCTTATGTTGGTGAAAAAAACTCTCAAATGAGTAAAAAAATGATTATAATAATAAGCAAATAATAATAATATAAATTATTATTATTATTATTATACTCTTTGCAAAGTTTTAAAATCAGTTGTAGCTGCTGGATTTCACTGCAGTCTGAATGACTGCAAGTTTCCTAAGCTGAGGACTGTTCCAAGAGTTCAAGCCACGATTGATACCACTGTCGCCTTTATGTTCTACGACCTTTTTAACTCGCTGGCAAGGCAAGGTATTTGTTCAGTTTTTCGTTTTCTTTCTTTTTTTTTTCACTCTGTGGTCTGTAGGAACAGCAAAATTCACTAGTAAAGATGATATTGTCTTCTTATCAAATTAAAACTATGTCCGGATTTCTAATTTCTTTCAACAGACGCAAATACATTCAAAGTCTTGGCTATTGCAGTTGTTTATTCGATTCATGACATATTTTACAAATAAAAGCTGTCTTTTATCGGTTATTATACTTGACCTTGACTTTAAATCTTCATTTTTATTTTCAAAGTAAACAATAAAGAACCAACACCAAAGGATTAAACTTTGAAAATAATCACAACCAGCTGAAATGATAAAGAAAATGAAATTTATGTCACTTGTAGAGATTTTAAAAATTCAACTGCTAGACTAAGCAAACCTTTATATGTACTTTACCCAACTCCTTCGCTAACGACAAGATATAATCAATTTTTAGAGAAGTAAAACTAGTTTGAATTCTGAGTTTTCTTTTCTTAGACTGGCTATCTAACAAAAGGTTAAAAAACAGTTTGCTCTACTATTTATCCAAACCTAGAGAGAGAGAGAGAGAGAGAGAGAGAGAGAGAAAAGGAAATGGATTCATAGTTTTCCCCGTGAATTAGTGAGAAGTGAAACACAAATATCCTCGGTTAGGATTCGAACTCGGATCATCGATTCCATTTCAAATAAAATTTATCACTACACTCAGTACGTCTCTCATCTGTTTTAATGTCTTATTGACTTTGACCCCCCCCAAAAAAAACCAAACTAATAATAAGAAAAACATAAATGCAACTAGATGTTTGTACGCCGGTTTTTAAAAACTTTCCGATCCAATGAAGAATGCATTCCTCTCCATAGACAGTGGTTGTATAATCCAACATCGCTCATTGGTAGGATATGATGGAAGGTCGATTTTACTTTTTAAGTGGAATACAGCTGGTTTGAATTCAGAGCTTTCCTTCTCCTAGATCGGTTGGCGTACCAAAGAGTCCAATCTACGTATACAAAAGTCCCTGTATGCCCAACTATTTTACCCGTATTTGGAGAAAGGTGAGATGGATTCATGCCTTTTCTAAAGGAAAAAAGCTAAAAAAAAAAAAAAAAAAAATTGAAGTGGCCCCACTATTTACTCTTAGTTGGAGGGAGAAGTGTTGGATTCATGACTTTTATTAGCGCGAAGTGAAATGCAAGCAGCTTCATCTCGGATTTGAAGTGGGCTTCCTGATTCCATATCCTATAATGATAACCGTTACACTAATAATGCTTCGAGATGACTACTTCTCTCTCACTTTCTCTCTCTCTCTCTTTGTCTCTCTGTTTTTCTTACTGTCTTTCTTTTTCAGTCTGTCTGTCTCTTTCTCTATCTCTTCACCCCCCTCTCTCTCTCTCTCTTTCTTTCTCTGTCGGTTTGTCTCGTTCTCTATTTCTCCCTCTCTCTCCCTTTCTCTGTCCCAGTGGATACTCCACACGTGCCACTGGAACTATATTAAGTTAATATAAATATCGCCTTTTCATTCGTTTACTTAATCAGACACTAAACAGATTTAGGGCTGAGAAAAATATCGAGGCATTCCTTCGATGCCATTACTCTCAGCTCCACTTTGACACGTTGAGGTAGTACTTGTAATACCCCTATCCTTAGATCAATTAGATCTGTTTGAGATGATGTTTTAAAATGATTTTGAAATACATAAACACATTAGCTCTAAAACATTGATAATTCAAATAAGTATGACGTGTTACCATTTTCTTTTTAACCTTAATGAGTCATTTAATTTCAAAGCTATCTGTGTATAAAAACGGCAATGATACTCTTTAACCCATAGCTCTGGAGATAATGGGATTCTTACTATTTCAAATATTGTAAGCTGTTTGCTAAGCTGTTTGCTGAGATGTGGAACGAAGCCGTTTGCTAAGCTGTAAGCTGTTTGCTAAGCTGTAAGCTAAGCTGTTTGCTAAGCTAAGCTGTAAGCTAAGCTGTTTGCTAAGCTGTAAGCTAAGCTGTAAGCTAAGCTGTTTGCTGTTTGCTGTTTGCTAAGCTGTAAGCTGTTTGCTGTAAGCTGTAAGCTGTTTGCTGTAAGCTGTAAGCTGTTTGCTAAGCTGTTTGCTGTTTGCTGTTTGCTAAGCTGTAAGCTAAGCTGTTTGCTGTTTGCTGTAAGCTAAGCTGTAAGCTAAGCTGTTTGCTAAGCTGTAAGCTAAGCTGTTTGCTGAGATGTGGAACGAGGCCGTTTGCTAAGCTGTAAGCTGTTTGCTAAGCTGTAAGCTAAGCTGTTTGCTGAGATGTGGAACGAGGCCGAATGAATAAAACACTCAGAGAGACTCAAACTCACTCTTGAAGGTTTGCTAGTTGAGCTTGCTAACCATTACCGAAGCGCCCGTAGTTTACTTAGCTTTTTGCTTAGATTTGGCACAAGGCCGAATGAATGGAGCACCCTATGAGAATCATACTCACTCTAGACGATTTTCTAGTCTATCTTGCTAACCATTACACCACCCGAGGTGCCCATGTGATCCAGTATTTCTTTTCTTTTTTCTTTAACCCTCTAAACTTTTTCCAAGGTTATTAATCTGAAAGTGAACGTACTAGCGCAGCTGGAGATTGAACTCGCTTACTACGATGTCGCAGTCCAGCACGTTAGCCACTATGCCCCAAAGACTTTTTTTCATTCATCAAATTCTACAACGTTGTGTGTATAGGGTGGAGGAAAACAGATGGGTTGATGACTTTCCTCAAGTGCATTAGCACAAAATGGAACGCAAGCAGTCTCGAGCAGGATTTGAACCCAGGTCACCGATTCTATTTTATACGACGACAACCGTTATTCTAAGTTTGTCTGTTACTTTAATGCATATAGATTATTTCGAATAGCACAGAGTGGAACGCAAGCAATCTCGAGCAGGATTTGAACCCTGGTCACCGATTCTATTTTATAGGACAACTGTTACTCTAAGTTTGTCTTGTTACTTTAATGCATATTGACTATTTCGAAAGAAAACTTGATAGGTCCACAGCAATGATAACAATAAAGATAATGATGAGCTGATAATGATTACGAGAGGAGCCTTTGATAGACTTGTTGATAATATAGTGTGGGATGGGGGGGCGGTTGGATACATTCCTGGGGATAGGACACTGATACAAAATCAAAGCTTTTCGAATATGGTAACTGCAGCCTGGCGATAAGGAATAATATTAGCCTGAAACACTCTCTCTGCCAAGTTCTACCTGTTGGCCAATTCTTTTCTGCCACTTCATCGATTCGTTTTTCTCTTTGTATTGCTATCCCTCTCCCTCAGAGCTCTCTCTCTCTCTCTCTCTCTCTCTCTCTATCTATCTATCTCTCTCTCTCCCATCTCTCCCTCCTTCATCTCCCTCTCTTTCTCTTTCCCTCATTTCTCTCTCCCTCTCCCTCATCTTTCCTTTTCTCTCTGTTTAACCCAGTCTTGGTTCATATCAGTCCATGAATCTGTGATAACTAAAGATAGAAACTATTCGTGAAACAGCAAAATCCCCTCCAATCAATGTTCCTCACAGTTGAAAGGGCTTAGACTAACTGACTGCAAGATCCTTCCCTAAAAAAAGGTTATTCTGAGTATGACACTAATCTGCGTCAGATGGTGTGGCTCCAGTTCTAGAGATCTGGGAAGTTTAGAGTATTTCTTCATTGCCATTACTCCCAGGTCTACTCTGACTCGAAGTTGTTGTACATGCTAGAGCTCCATCTATAGCACAAATAGATCTGTTTGAAAATTATTTGTATTAGTTTGGTTGGGTTTTACGGCATATTAAACATTGTAGGTTATTTAATGCCAAATCCTCTTTATACATATATACATTAAATATATATAATCTGGTTGGGTTGGTTTTACTGTATATCATTTGTTTGAACACATTTCTATTTGGCGCATAGATAGGACCATATCAGGTGCTACCACTCTGGGTCAGAGTGAACCTGGGAGCAATGACAATGAAGGGGTATTCTGCATTCTCCAAATTACCATGACTGGAACCTCACCATCAGATTGTTTAATGTCATAAACAGGACTCTCATTGAGGGGGTGTCTTACTCCTCTGCAGAGAGGCAGTTGGAGAATTCTCCTACTCCAGCCGACTGGTAAATATTCATATTAGATTGGAATACTTGATACCATATAACTGTAAATTATTTGTATTAGAATAGTAACTCGTAACTAGAATAGTAGCTATAATTGTTTAGTAAGGATTATCATTAATTATTTGAAATCATATAACTGTGTGAATAAATAATTATCATTAAATAGAAATAATTACTTGAAATTATGAAATTATTAGTATCAGATAGGAATACTTGGGACCATACAATTGTGAGTGCAAATTATTTGTATTAGATAGGAATACTTGATATCATATAACTGTGTGCAAAAACTCTTAAGAAACAACTACACAGAAAATATAGAGATGTGGAATAAATGCAATTCTTTAATCTCTAATCTCTAATGAAATAACCCTAAATGGGTTGACATGCCATTAAAATCAATCAATCAATCAGAGTTTTATACCTTAAAATTCTAATTTCAGCTTTGAAAATTTGCAGCACACTATCTTCCAAGGCTTTCTCCCACTACACGTTCGCATTGTTTTAATCTTTGAAAAAAAGAAAAAAGAAGAAGAAAAAACCCAAGACAAAAAAAAAAAAATAGAAAAGAAAGAAAGAAGCAAACAAACAAAAAAGAAAAGAAAAAAAAGAAAGAAACAAACAAACAAACAAACAAAAAAGAACACCAACGAAAGATACGTTACTTTTACTTATATCTAAAGAGTGAGGGTAGAGTGTTCGCCAATGGGCAGGAAGACCTGGGTTCAATTCCAGGTCATGTCATACCAAAGACTTTTAAAGTGGTACTTGATACCTCCTTGCTTAACACTCAGCAATATTAGGTACTATCAAGGGTAAAGTGGAGCATTCCAGGGAAAGGAATAGCGCCCTCCCCTACACCTCGGTGTTGTAGCTATTGAAAAAGGAGCCTTCTGGTCACCCTCGACTAAGGTCGCCAACGTTACTTTTACTCTAAGCCAGCAAGAGTTTTTAAGTCTCTGGCACAAATTTGCAATATAAGAGATTTACGCTTGGGTGAAACAAGTGTTACACAATTTCAATATATTTCAATATACTTTTAAAGCCCTTTCACAGACTAGTATTCTTTTCCATAGATGTTACTGATGTTGTTGCAATTGGTAGCTATTATTACCTAATAGATTGGTGAAATTGATACAGAGTAGAACGGAAGAAAAGACGAGAAGATGGGCGCTAACTAAGAAGATATAAACGTAAGTTCGCGTAAAGAGAAAAAGGTCTATGTAACACTATTTGATAACCCAGATGTGTTCATTCAAGAGTATATGAATGGCTTTTCATTCAAGTTTTACTTAGGCGATCATCTTTCAGAGGATATAGCAAGGTCTTTCCGTCTATTTCTTTTGAGGTTTTCATTTTCAGCACGAGTTTGTAAAAAATCAATTTTCCTCAAATAAACTATCTCCCTCCAATGACCGCAATTACTTGCCTGAAGCTCTCAGTCGAGATATTTACTACTTTAAGTGAGAAGTTCATTCAGTCCTTGTTCCTAATTTTTGGCTTATCAGGCGGTCGTTTTCCATTTACTAATTCCACACACACACACACACACACACACACACACACACACACACACACACACACTATTTGGGAAGTCTTCCAATATCCATTCTAACTAGATGTCCACTCCATCTTAACGTACGCTTTAGGACTATGACGTCAATACTTTCGCATTGACATATCTGTAGCACTTCAACTTCATTTACATGCATTTTCTTGTTTATTCATATGATTCATCCTAGAAATTCTTCGTGGAACACACACACACACACACACACACACACACACACACACACATATATATATATATATATATATATATATATATATATATATCAGTACTGGCTCTTAGTCACTTATTTTTTTCTCTGGCTTATATTTCAAATACCAAAAACTCAAAAAATGGCTCGATGCTTCTTTGCTAACCGCTTAGCATTATAAGGTATGGATCAACACTAAGTAAAGCAATCCAGGAAAAAGAGTCGCACCCTTCCTCTACGCCTCAGTGTATTAGCTATTGAAAAGGGGGACCTTCGGGTCGAACTCGACAAAAGTTAGCTAACATATAATTTAGAATATAAGAAGAAGTTTATCATTCGACTGCATTTTTTTTCTTAAATGCAATTCGTCAAGTTTCTCTGCTTGTGAAGATTGGCACAAGTAATAATTGACAACGAACCATCCTAGCCCCCCCCCCACGAAAAACAAAACAAAAAAAAAAGATTTCTTTTTCAGTTTTATTTTTCAAAACAAATGTCTTTGAGCCAGGTGAAGCGCTTTTTTCACTTGACACAAGAATCTTTGATATTAACCCCGTAATCTGTGTCAGAAAAACTGATCACACACACACACACACACACACACACACACACACACACACACGCGTGTATATATATATAATCAAATATTGAAAACAGTTTAGTAAACCCCTACTTTACTAACATAATCAAACTACTTAAAATTAATGATATCTAATCATACAGTGTTCGATAGAAATGCTTCTCATATTTTAAAATATCATCTATGAAGTTAGGCAAGCGGTAATGGTAGCTCTATCTAGCTAATATCTTACCATCTATTTTCAGGTTCGATTAGCTGCGATCATAGCTTGGACTAGTGCAGACCGAGATTTTACTCTGGAAACCTATTTTTAAAGATTGGTTAATCTGTAATTTTTCTCATTTCATGTTCTGTAGAGAAAATTAATACTGCTATCGGTTGAAAATTCTATCCAGAACAACATCATTCCTATGTAATTTGAAATGAGCACGAACATCTCTAGGAGGTATATCTGCTGCACCCTGTTCAACAAATACTTTATTATGCGCTAAATCTTTCATATATAAGGTCATAAGGATATTTAGAATATTCATTATTTTAATTTCTGTTAACAAATAAGAAAAGCGTGTTATTTATTGGGCGTATTGTGGTGTAATAGCCAACATGCTAAATTATTAGGCCGTTGTTAGTGAGTTTGATTTTCAATGTGTAACATATTCAAAATAGGACCAAGATACAAATATGTGAAATATTCAGATACGCGAAATGTTCATATGCATAGGAATCCCGCGAAACACTCGAAACACTGACGACTCTCTTTGTTCAGGTACGAAACTTTTATTACCTTCTTGACTTTTAGGTTTTCAACACGAGGAGAGAGACACAATTTTTACTATGCTGACTGTTCCATCTGACCCGACAACGCGCGGCGCGCCCCCTAGACCCAGCTGGACTCGTCTAGGTTCAAATCTCCACTAACTGCTTTTTTCAAAATACCCAAGAATACCAGACCATCGCTTCCGAGCATGATGTCATTCAAATCCCCAGTCCTATTTCCTATCCGGGGTTTTTATTATGACATCTGTGATTGTCATATCCTCCCCGCACGAGCGTGAACACCTGCATTCAATGTGTGCACCTAAGTAACCCGATTGATAAGATATAACCAACGAAAAATGATAATATAAAAAAATCCTTCCACAATTATATAACAAATGGACGCCTCATACTTCTGGTTTGTGACTAAGATAAGCGTAGTAAAAGAATTAAAAGAAAAAAATCAAAACGTTTTAATTAAAAAAAAAATGGAAAAAAAATATATCACTTAGTTTGGTTTGCTTGGTATAATGACACGTCAGCCCTTGTTGGATTATTTTATGATGCTGTTATTTTAACGATGATGGTCTCCAATTACATTACGAAAATGGTTTGATTTGGTTTCTTTGTGTAATGGAATATCAACCTTGATAGGTTATTTAATGCCAAAGCCATCCTTCTCGAAGAACAGGAATAGTACTATTTAACCCCTAACTGGGAAGATAAGGGGTGCATACCTTCCCCAAGGGTTTTTGTCTAAAAGTAAACGTAATAGTGCTACTGGAGTTCGAAATCGCTTACAATGATTCCGTAGTCCATTGCCTTGACCATTACACCACGAGGACAAATCCGGTAAAAAATTCCCGCCTCCAATCAAAGGTGGCTTGACATTTACTTTGTGTAGACTTGAATCACATGATTTTTTTTTTCCGGGAAAAAAGAGACTTCTCCAAATTTTTACATACTGAGCACACAAAGAAGACTGTAGAATAGATGAACCGAAACATTGTAATAACAACAATAGTAAGAAAGAAGAACAAGTTCAACAATCTGGAAGTTTCTTGAAAGATGTTTCTGTTTTGCATATTACAAGGGTTACATAGCCAAGCTTAGAAATAAGCCTCACCGATTAGCTTTCTAATTATAAAACCGAAGGAACTAATTTTCTAAAGTTCTTAGATTAAGAATTTTTTATTTTATCATTTTGCATATTTTTTAAGCAAACATCAGCTGTCTAATTAAAGAAAGTAACTTTATCTTTGGAAAAATCCCCAAATCTGACAACAGAAAGAAAACTGTCATCGTGATATACATAGATAAAGAGAGAGAGGGATAGTGAGATAAAAAGTATGAAGAGATTGAAACATATAGAGAGAAAGCGATAAAGACAGAGATGAACAGAATGAGAGAGAGAGAGAGAGAGAGGGAGAGAGAGAGGGGAGAGAGAGAGAGGGAGAGAGAGAGGTGGGGTATTGGGAACCGATTGAGATAACGAAAAATATTGATAGATGTGAAGGGATTCGGATAGCTAAGTTGTTTACTTGCTAAGCAGATGGTTTGGTTTCTTTGTTTAATGGCATATAAAACTTCCTGGGTTATTTAATGCCAAATCCATCCTTGTAGAAGAACATGATAGTCTATAGCTTGAGGATAAGGGGCTTCCCAAGTTTCCCAAGTTTCCGAAAGTGAACGTAATATCACGACTGGAGTTCGAACTCACTATGATGGATCAGTCCTGCACATCGTTAGCCACTACACCATAGGGTCTACACTGCTAAGTCGATACAAGCAAACTGAGATAGATTGTTAGATTTGGTTCGGTTTCTTTGTTAAATGGCATATCAAACTACGTGGGTTATTTAATGTCAAAACCTTCATTGTTGAAGAACAGTAGTCGTAATATTTAACCCATAACTGGAGATATAAAAGAGTTCTCACCTTTCCCAAGAGCATTAATCCGAAAGGAACATAATATAGATATATGGATAGTGAGTGAGAGACAGAAAATATGTAAGACGTGTGAATGTAGGGAAATAGACTGAGAAAGAGAGGAAGCTGAACATGGTACACTATTAGCTTTTCTCTCCCGAGGTGTACGTGTTATATAATGACTGTTGACATAGATTTTGGGTTCGTTCCTGGTGACCCCGTGTGCTTTGACAAGCTGTCACGTTGTGATTAGTAAACAGGGGGACGGCAATGCGACGGGGTAAGCCGGTCGAGCAGGTGTGTAACAGGAAGGAGACCACGTGATATGAGAACCACGCAGTGAGATATTTAGACAATCAGTCCAGTCAGAATCGAAAGTCGAGCCAGGGATACGTAGCCGATCAGAGGCGTTAGGTCGTCTCTGACGATACGGTTTGTAAGAGGGTGCAAGCGTTGGCACCCTTGGCTTCAGGAAGAAGAAATAGGGAAAGAAGAAGTCCTCTCTCTGAGTATATGTCTCTCAATCTATCTCTCAAACTTACAACCATCTGAGTGCCCCTTTCGAGAATAAAATGAGGGAGATATATTTTTATGAAGAAGTGTGTTTCCTTCGTTCATTGAAGTTCGTTCATTATCTTTGATTATGCTCTTGGTTGGGTCTATGAGAAGTATACAACACAGGTATTTAAACGCTATAATGCATATGCCAGTAAGCAAGATTGCATCTATATAAGCATATACGCATATAAGCGTCGTGTATATGTATGTGTATACATACACATGTGATTACGAGAATATCTAAGATGGTTTACACATAGGTGTAGTGTGTGTATGTAAGTATATAGATGTGTATGAACGTATGTACATTGATATGAATGTATGTATGTAGACGTTTGTGTATATAGATATCCAAAGGATAGTTGAATAAATTAGTGGGGTCGGCAGATTTTAATTGATTATATAAAGTAGATAGAAAAGTATTTCTCGATGGGGAAGAAAGCGTAGATTTTTTTAAAATCCGTAATAAACAGTTGTCTTCGGCGCTAGTAAAGTCAGAGGTCAGTCTATAAAGGATATCATTTTAAAGGTACTTTAGTTGTACGAGTCTATGCAGCAAAAGATGTTTTCTTTTTGTCGTAGACTAGTACTCTGCCAGATGGACAGGATCATTGCCATAAATAGCCTACGATTAAGAACTTCGATGGTTGATTTAATAAGCTGGATCCAGTAGATGGGTCACACTTCGGCCGACCGTGGTATCAGCGGTATGGATCTGGTCGGGTGTGTCACATCTCTGGACTGACATACCTCGAACCTCAGGAGGCCGTCTCCCCAGGCTCTAACCCTCCTCGGAAGGGCTAGGTTTACCGCCTGGCGCCTGAGGCGTCTCATTTTAGGGAAATGCCGACGAGGCCCGAGGCATTTTTTGGAATGCCGGGCGTGTCTTGGGCTACGGCCCTGCGCCCTCACCCACGTTAAAAAAGGTCTTTTGCCACACTAGTCCGTCTTGTGCAGCGTGCGATAAATACCGTTGATTAATAAACTGGTCGACACTGCCTGGCGCAAATGCCGGAGGGGCCTAGCATTCGTCTCACGCGACCGAGACTGACTTACTCCTCGAACCTCAAAGAGCCGTCCCTCCAGACGCTGTCCTTCCTTGGAGGGGCTAGGTTTATTGCCTGGCGCCTGAGGTGTCCCTTTTTAGGGAAATGCCGACGGGGCCAGAGGCATTTAGGGGAATGCCAGGCGTGTCTGGGCTACGGCCCTGCGCCTGGATCCACCTTAAAAAAAGCTTTGGGGTGTACTCAGCCGTTTGGTGGGGCGCGCGACAAATAATTTGATTAATAAGCTTCGCCAATGGCCCGAGACACCGGGGTTCAGTCCCAGGTCGATTCATACCAAAGACTCATGGTATAAAAATAGTATTTGATATCTCCTTGCTTAACACTCGGAATTATAAGGTGTGTATCCAGGGTAGAATGGAGCAATCTAAGGAAAGGAATAGCATCCTTACCTCCACCTCGGTGTAGTAGCTATTGAAAAGAGAGCCTTCGAGTCGTCGTCGACTATGGTTGTCAACTTTACTTTTACTTAAGTTGATTAATAATCGGACTGATCTTACTTCGTTTGGCTATACAGCATTTTGATTCTCCTCTATTTCTTGTAAGTTCTCTTGTTAATTGTTTGTAACATATCGTACTGTGTTTTTTGTATGTATCTGTTAGCACCGGATACCGGTGCTGAATAAATATATTAAGCACTCATACATCCCTGTGTATCATTTAACTCGACAATTCAACACTTTTCCAGAAGTCAGAGCCCCTGATATTCAAGGGAATTGATCAGTGATGTCCCAGAACAGCTGCGGTTGGACTGCCGAGCAAGTTTGGAGCTCTCCACCACCAACCGTACCCAATAGTCAGTCATAAGTAGAGTCAATCCAAGAAACTCGAATAGGGTCAACTTAATTAGGCTAGAAAGCTAAGTTTTACTTAATCTCCATTCCCACTAGAAGAGAGAGAGAGAGAGAGAGAGAGAGAGAGAGAGAGAGAGAGAGAGAGAGAGAGAGAGAGAGAGAGAAAAGATGACAATACGAATGTACTTTAAAATTCGGTTTTGTTCTCTTTTTTATTTCGTTGTGGAGCTGACCTGTGGTTTATCCTGTTTGAAAAAAAAACTGGCAACCGACTAGTCTTTTCCACACAACAAATACAACATGGAATTGAGGTAATCTAGTAAGCGAAATTGAGTGATACCCAAAGAAAATGAGACCACGAGAAATAAAGATAGATATGAACAGTTTTAGATGGCTAACTAGTAAACTCACTATGTAGATACAAACAGACTGAGGTAGACAAATTGACTAACAGACAGATAGATAGATAGATTAGCTTTGCTAGGCAAATCCGTTTTGTCGCACTATTAAATATATGAATTTAATATATATAAATTTAATTTATGTTTAACGGAATACATGTGCTTTAATCAAACAGGCGACATTTCCACACTAGGCGGTAGCTCTCTGAAACTAGTTGACAAGTTCACCTACCTAGAAAGCAGTGTCTCATCAACCGAAAAAGACATCGAGATGCGACTAACAAAAGCATGGACAGCTATCGATAGGCTATCGGTCATGTGGAAGTCAGATCTGACCGATAAAATAAAACGCAGTTTCTTCCAAGCAGCGGTCGTGTCGATACTGCTATATGGATGCACTACGCGGGCGCTAACTAAACGGCTGGAGAAAAATCTTGACAGCAACTACACAAGAATGTTGCGAGCAATATTGAACAAGTCCTGAAGGCAACACCCCACAAAGCACCAACTATACGGCCACCTACCACCCATCACGAAAATTATCAAAGTTAGACGAACCAGATATGCAGGACACTGTTGGAGAAGCAGAGACAAGCTCATAAGGGATGTTCTCCTATGGACCCCCTCACATGGCTGAGCAAAACTAGGGTGACCTGCTCGAACCTACATACAGCAGATCTGTGAGGATATGGGGTGTAGCCCTGACGACCTACCGGAAGCGATGAACGATAGGGAGGAGTGGCGAGAGAGGGACTGGGATATCCGTGCTGGTGACACGACAAGATGATGATGATGATGATGATGATGACAAAAACAATATTTAGTTAATCAGGTTACAAAAAATCAATTAAATTTCTAAGGAAATTAAAATGCTAAATTTGAAATTGAACATTAACAATTCACCATAAAGATTATAACCAAAACTTTAAAAAATATTTCTTTTTATCAATTCATTAATTTTATTTATTTCTCGTTAAAATAACCTTAAAAATGAGTTAAAAAAGTACCAAACTGTCAACTTCTGAAACTTCTGCATTGTCAACTTTGTTCATAGTCTTAGTCCTACAACTTCGACCTTAGAATAGCAGTTTTAAATCTTGGTACGATAAATTGATTTTTACTATAAGAATATTTTGGGCTGTTTGGGGGTAAAAAGGCAGACAGAAAATTTAATAGTTTTCCCCATTGTTTTGTACAGAAATCTGTAAATTTTCAATTTGATTTTGCAAAATTAATTTCAAACAATAATCAAAACAAATTTCATATGTCGAATCAAAAGATTATAAAATTTTAACAAGAGATAAATACGAATAACGAAATTCTAACAAAAGATATACCTAAATTACAAACTTTGAACAATACTGGTAAATCATCATTACTTATTCGAAGCAATTTCACTTATGCAAATTACTTAGAATAAACTATAAACAAGCAGAGAAACGAGGGTTATAGAATAAAAATAAATAAAATATATATAAAAAGAATAGATAGATTGATAGATAGAAAGAGGGAGTGAAAGAAAATTTATATGACGTATGATGTGTGTGTATGTGTGTGTGTGCGTGAGAGAGAGAGAGAGAGAGAGAGAGAGAGAGAGAGGTGGAGGTTTGTTGATGAACAGATTGTGAATGCGGGGAGATAACCGAATGGGATAACTAAGAACAGATTCAAATAACTAATTCGCCAACTCGCTGGATAGATAAGAACCAACACACACACACACACACACACACATATATATATATACATATATAAGAAAATATGCTAACATGAAAAATCACAAGGTCTTCAGAGAATGATTTTATCTATTGAATTATTTGCCAACGTTAGACGTTTCGGCTTTTAGACATCCATCAAGGGCGTATGAGTTACTAAATGAAACAAAAAAAAAAAGATGAGTAACTTTCCTCAAAGTCGGCCCTCAGAGGATGATTTTGTTTACAGAATTATTTGCCAACTTTAAACGTTTCGGTTTTTAGATCTTCATCAATGCGTATGGGTTACAAAATGAAACGAAAAAACGATGAGAAAGTTTTAAAACATCCTATTTCCGTTGGTAGTGTTCTATTTCAAATTTGTGTGATGCTGGAAAATTTTAAAAAAATCCATATCACATCTCTCCCTCTCTCTCTCTCTATATATATATATATATATCAATATTAGCATTTTCTTTGTATCTCTCGGTCCGTTTGATCCAAGTACCTGTTTATCTAGCACGTAAGTATATATAAACAGGGAAGTCAAATTATTTTAGATAAGGGATTTTTAACTTTTTAGGATCAGTCTGACCAAATAAGTATCATCATCATCATCATATCGTGCTGGTAGCACAGATATCCCTGACCCTCTCTCGCCACTCCTCCCTATCGTTCATCGCCCCAGGTAGGTCTTCAGGACAACATCCTGTATCCTCACATAGCTGCTGAATGTACGTTCGAGCTGGTCGCCCTGCTTTTGCGCGGCCATGTGTGGGGATCCATAAAAGTACATCTCTTATGAGTTCATCTCTGCTTCTCCAGCAGTGTCCTGCATGTCTGGTTCGTCTAACTTGAATAGTTTTCGTGATGGGGGGCAGGTGGCCGTACAGTTGGTGTCTTGTGGGGTGTTGCTGCCAGGACTTGTTCAGGATTGCACGCAGCATTCTTGTGTAATTGCCATCTAGTTTCTTCTCCAGCCGTTTTGTTAGCGTCCATGTAGTACATCCATATAGCAGTATCGATGTGACCGCTGCCTGGAAGAAACTGCGTTTCATTTTATCGGTTAGGTCTGATTTCCATATAATCGATAGCCTATTGATAGCTGTCCATGCTTTCGTTAGCCTCGTTTCGATGCCCTTTTCGGTTGATTCGACGCTGCTTCCTAGGTACGTGAATTTGTCTACTAGTTTAAGTGGGGTTCCTTCTAGGGTGGAGATGTCCCCCGTTTGGTTATAGCACATATATTCCGTTTTGTGTGCATTAACATAGAGGCCTATGCTTGCTGCTGCTCGTTCCAAACTATGCAGAAGAGTTTCGGCTTGGTCAGGTGTATTTGCCAGTATCGCTATGTCATCGGCGTAGTCGGCGTCGGTAATTGTTGTTGCGGGGTATCTTCTTCTTTTCTTCGTCAGTTCGAAGCCATTCTCTTTGATTTTGTCAATCGATGTTCTAAGTACGTAGTCTAGACAAATGATAAAGAGGTACGGGGCCAGCCACAACTTAATTTCTTAAATTAAAAAAAATGGTTTAAATTACATATCTATTATAAAACACCGGAAAAACGTTGAATCTACTACCATTTCAAACCACAATATGATCAAACAGAGAGCCGGGTTTTTTTTCAATTTGTATTCTTATTTGTCAGGTGCTAGAAGGCGACGACTGAGGTGGCTGTACTTGAAATCATTTTAACGGTGTACAAACAAATGTTTGATATTAAATAAACTCATAAGTGTTAGATAGTAATACTTGAGACCATTAAAAAAATGTTACCTTCAAGCTTATAAATTATATATATATATATATGAATTTTAAATCTAATTCTGTTGGTGTGAAAAAAACCCAGATTATACAATTTGAAAATCGGAAAAAATTCAGTAAAAAAAAAGAAGAAAAGACGAAAAACACACGTGCTACTTGAAAATAATCAATGAGCACGTATGTCTTGTCAAAAGAAAAAAATCACTGACAGAATTACCAAAGCTAAAACGTAATAAAGTGCCCAATACATGAGATAGAGCAATGAGATTATGAAAATAATTCCAACATGGCCAAGAGCAAATCTACCTAGGTTTCACCAAACGGCTCTTCATAATCACAGTGATATATATATATATATATATATATATATATATATATATATATATAAACAGGATTTGACATTAAATAACCTTCAAGGGGTGATATATCATAAAACATAACCAAACAAGAAACTTTGATTTAGAGTTTATATCGTCCAAATTTGTCAGCAGTCTACTTTTAAATTTTTAAACCACAACAATCTGGTTTTCCTGTCAGGAATTCTTCCGAGTCAAATCTTTCCGAAATGTTTATGAAACAACCGCTGCGCTGCAACGATAATCTCCGTTATCATTTTTGAAATAATAATGTTTACTATTCCAAGTCATGATGGCCACAGAAATGGTATGGCTGCTGCTGCTGCTGCTGCTCAAAGACATACTTCTTACAACCTCACCGTTTTTTGCTCCTGTGCGGTGGCAATTTTAGATACGAGGGATCATTCTACTGGTCCCTGTATATACGTATTTGCCAACCTCTCCGCTCGAGCAGGATGTGACTCAAGGTCAATTTTTAAACGAAATTTAACAGATTTTAATTCAGAGTTTTCCTTCTCCTAGACCAGTTGCTATAAAAAGGTTAAAGAGTATACTCTGTCTTACACTTTACTCATTGTTGGAGGGAGAAGAGATGGGTTCCTACCTTTCCCGAAGGTATTACCGCAATGTCCAATGCAAACTACTTCCCCCACGACTTGAACTCGGGTCGCCGGGTCCATTTGCAACGACGATAACGATGTTCACTATACTGAACATTGCATATATTTATGCAATTTTATTCTATTTCCAAATTTTCAATGTTGTAGAACTGTTTTCTGGAGACTCTAATGGGTCTGTAACGTCAAAACCGCTGTTCTTTTACAAGAATGGTTTTGGCATTAGATAACCCACGAAAGTTGATATGTCATTAAATAAAAAAACGAAATCAAGCTAAAATTTTGGTTGAGCGTGGTTTCTGAATATCCTTTGTTGTCTAAAAATGTGGTCAAAATGCTATCTTTTGCAATTTCATATTTATACAAAACAGCAGGTAAACAATATGATGACCCAATATAGACTTGTTGTGTAAAGTGAATAGCTTGTATCTTTGTCAAAAATAAGGTCATGAAATGTCATTAATCAATGTAAATATTGGATGTGATTTTCATTATTTTTGATAAATTTCATTTTTATTTATATGAGGGTCTATGAGATTCCATTTCCATTTATATAGAGGTCCACGAGATTCCATTTTTATTCATGTGGTGGTCCACGAGATTTTATTTTTATTTATATGGCAGTCCCCGATATTTCATTTTTATGTATATTAGGGTTCACAAGATTTCATTTTTGTTTATATGGGGGTTTCACGAGATAGACCCTGAAATAAAACTGATCACGACTCCAAAAAGTTTGACAACCACTGTTGTAGATGCATTATCAAGTACTATACCTAATACTGTCTCTTTGATTGTATATTTCACTAGAAATTATAAAACTCAGGTATTTTTGGTTTTTAAATTGTTAGGGTGTATTCAGTTATTGGCGATACTGTATACGATGCCTAGTTTAGCAAAAGGACACCAATTTATGGGCGATACGGTTTACGATACCGAGTTCAACATAAGGACACTAATTCATGAGTGGTTGTGTATATGATATCAAGTTTAGCACAAGGCTATTTATTTATGTGCGATATACATACGATACCAAGTTGAGTACAAAGCTACCAATTTATGGGCGATACTGTATATGGCACCTAGTTTAGCACAAGTCCATCTATTGATGAGCGATACTGAATACAATACCTAGTTTAGTGCAAAGGCCACCAATTTATAAGCGATACTGTATACGATACTTAGTTTAGCACAAGGCTATCCATTTACGAGCGAAAAGGTATCATTTTTAATAGCGTGTATCTGTGAAAATAAAGATCGTTTTTTTATGTTATTTACTCTGCTCTTGAGAATGTTGTTGATTAGATAGCTAAACCAGTTTTATTATTAACGATATCTTTTCTTTTGTAGAAAATGATCTGTTTACCATTTAATTCAATGAGGGTTTCGCCTGGTTTTCTCATTTCACCAATGGCGACGAAATGGGCTTTGATATTTCGAATTTCATATTCCGGCCAGGTAAAATGCGTGACACGTTGTAAGTTGAAGTGTTGTAGATGTGAGGAGTACGGGCATTTGGAACTTGATTTCTATATCCGTGACCAGAGAGCAACGAGTGTGTCAGTGGGCTTTAGTTTAACTCTTCTCACACGACATAAACAGTGGAAACATTTGAGAGACTTCTAATTTGAGGAGATGTCTTTTTTCAACAGCGCTGGCCAGAGAATCTTTACGAACGTTGACTGAGGTGGAGCCTGGAATTTTGGCCATAGCTGCTTAAGAGATCGTTGAACGAAGCTAAGGTATCATTGAAACTCAGCAGGCAATCCACCACAACGTGGCTTCGTGTCGATGGGGCTTTACAGTGAAGCAAACATAATAGGCCTCGGCTGAAATTCAAAATCGGTTTGGTGATCCTGTTTCTTGAGATTTTACCCAAACGCTCTCGTTCTATCTATCTATTTATCTGTCTTTGCATATATCAATACGTCTTTGATCAAATAAGCGTACATCTATCTATCTATTGCAGACAGATTGAGCCGTATATATATATTTATTTATCTATTAATCCATCTCCGTCTACCTCAGTATCTTCAAACACCAATTATGCATTATTTATAATTTCCTCCAGTATCTATCTATCTATCTATCTCAATATGTTCATATCCATCCATCCCTTCATCTATCTGTATGTCTTTTTGTCTGCTGACTTTATCTCTTTCTCCCTATCGGTCTATCTTCATATTTAATAAACATTTCACATCTATCTATCTATCTATCTATCTATCTATCTATCTATCTATCTATCTATCTATCTCAGCCGGTTCGTACATCTAAAATAGTTTCTTTTACTCTCTACCCACCTCTCTCTCGTCCGTCTACAAGGGTGGCTTTAGCATATAATTTCAAATGAAAGTTGGTTTGCTTCAGTTGTGGTTTATTTAATATATAATGACAAACCCTGTTTATATATATATATATATATATATATATATATATATATATATATATATATGTAATATTACCAACAAACTATTCGTTTGCAAATCATATATATATATATATATATATATATATATATATTTACTAACCTACTATCTACCAGCATTCACGATTACCAGGAAAAAAGAATAAAAAACACCAGGAACTAGAGATAATGATATCTCGAATTACCGCCCGGGGGAAAAAGAAAAAAATATCTGAGGACAAAAAAAGAAAGAAAAAAAAAAGGCCAACTTCGTCACACCAGTTGAAAAAAACCAAGAGATATGCAATCAGTTAGTCAAAATAAAAATAAAAACCCACCGTAAATTGCAGCAATGCTACAATTACAAGAGTGCTCAATACAAAGCAGAGCAAATTACAAAAATTAAATTGCGAGTCGGAATTTTCCTACTAAAGTTTCGCCTCATTGGCTCATCAGGGAATTTCGTATATATATATATATATATATAATTTGTAAACGAATAGATTGTTGGTAATATTTTTTAAACTAGTAAGTGTTTAAACTGTTTTAAGTATTTTTAATACGAATAGAAGGCTTCCTTTCAATAGCTACTACACCGAGATGTAAGGGAGGGTGTAACTCCTTTCCCTGGATTGCTCGACTTTACCCTTGATACGTGCCTTATATTGATCAGTGTTAAGCAAGGAGGTATCAAGTACCATTTTTATAGTCTTTAGTATGATGCAACCTGAGATTGAACCCAGGTCTCCCGGACCATTGGTGAACACTCTACCCACTGGGCCAATGATCCGGTTAAACGAATAATTCAGTTTATTAATCATTTGTTTACACAAATATATAGTTTCAAATATTGCTATCTAAGCGTAATTGACCCTTGTTCATCACTTTCACCTTTAGGATAAAAAACAATTTGGATGTTTGTTTACCACAAGAATTTGAAGAATACATCTGGGACAATCGTACATACCTCTCACTTTATTTGAAAGGGTTGTGTGTGAGAAGGAGTTGGAGACCGAACAGAACTGCAACATATTGACCCCCCAGCTCCTCCGGACATAGCAGTGTGTCTTTCTCGTTCTCCAGGGTTGCTCAACCGGAGGCCTGGGGGCCCAGCTCTTTGCTGGGTGCTGTTTTCTCTACAGCATCATTTTTCCATCTCTTCTGATCCCCAAAATAATTGAATTTCCTGTGCACTGAGTTATATAATAGTTCAACGCCCGCTCAATCTCTTCCCATAACTGGCCATCGGAATATGCACTTCCGCCGTCTTTGGAATGGCATGTTTGATCGTCATCGAGCGGAAAAAAACTGTCATGCAGTTCACAGGTCACTCTCTTCCGGTGCATCAGTTTTTGACTGTACCTTGGGATTTTAACCCTGTCCCATATTGTCAGCCAAGCTCGCCCACGCCAATGGAATATGCAACTTCCGCCGTCTTTGGAATGGTATGTTTGGCCGGGTCCGAGGTCAATATACAACACTTGAACAATCATGTAAGCGATAGGGCTTGAATAATCCTAGAGGTGCTAAGGCTTGAACAACCATATGTGCGCTAAGATTTGAACAATCATATAGGTGCTAAGGCTTGAAGAATCATATGTGCGCTAAGATTTGAACAATCATATAGGTGCTAAGGCTTGAAGAATCATATGTGCGCTAAGATTTGAATAATCCTAGAGGTGCTAAGGCTTGAACAACCATATGTGCGCTAAGATTTGAACAATCATATAGGTGCTAAGGCTTGAAGAATCATATGTGCGCTAAGATTTGAATAATCCTAGAGGTGCTAAGGCTTGAACAACCATATGTGCGCTAAGATTTGAACAATCATATAGGTGCTAAGGCTTGAAGAATCATATGTGCGCTAAGATTTGAATAATCCTAGAGGTGCTAAGTCTTGAACAACCATATGTGCGCTAAGATTTGAACAATCATATAGGTGCTAAGGCTTGAAGAATCATATGTGCGCTAAGATTTGAACAATCATATAGGTGCTAAGGCTTGAACAACCATATGTGCGCTAAGATTTGAACAATCATATAGGTGCTAAGGCTTGAAAAATCATATGTGCGCTAAGATTTGAATAATCCTAGAGGTGCTAAGGCTTGAACAACCATATGTGCGCTAAGATTTGAACAATCATATAGGTGCTAAGGCTTGAAGAATCATATGTGCGCTAAGATTTGAACAATCATATAGGTGCTAAGGCTTGAACAACCATATGTGCGCTAAGATTTGAACAATCATATAGGTGCTAAGGCTTGAAGAATCATATACGAGCTAGGGCTTCAAAAATCATATAGTCCGGAGTAGTAGCACCTAATAAGGTTCTATCTATGGGTCAAATAGAACTAAACCATAGTTTTTTGAGTTTACTGTTTTTTGTATTTAAACTGCGTATTTATGCTAAACTGAATTGTTTAAAATAGAACTGTTTTGACATTGAAACTGCGTACTCATGCTAAACTGAATTATCTAAAATAAAACTATTTTTACATTTAACTCGGTACCGGACATTGGCCTAGCGGTTAGAGTGTTCGCCAATGGCCTGGGAGACCTGGGTTCAGTCCCAGGTCGAGTCATACCAAAGACTCAAAAAATGGTACTTGATGCCTCCTTGCTTAACACTCAGCATTATAAGGTACGGATCAAGGGTAAAGTAGAGCAATCCAGGGAAGGAGTAGCGCCCTCCCCTACACCTTGGTGTAGTAGCTATCGAAAAGGGAGCCTTCGGGTTACCCTCGACTATGGTCGCCAACTTTACTTACTTATTGCCCAGTAGGCTGGTGCTGTAGAATACACCGACTACACCTCTGCAAAGGGGTAAAACACCTCACAAGCGAGTGTCCTGGATATGATACTAAACAATCTGATGGCGAGGCTCCACTGATGCTGGGCTTTAGAAAATGCAGATCACCCCTTCATTACTATTGCTCCCAGGTCCATTCTTGTCTGGAGTGGTAGCCCCTGATATGGTCCTACCTATGGAATAAATAGAACTAAACTGCATACTTATGCTAAACTGAATTATTTGAATTAGAACTGTTTCTATGTCAATAGCTTGACATAGAAATGTTTTTGACAATTAAACAGTGTACTTACATTTAAAATGTGTGCATATACTAACTGAATTGTTTGAAAAGGAACAGTTTTTGACATTGAAACTGTACTTATGCTAAACTGAATTGTTTAATTAGAACTGTTTTGAAATTCAAATACATGTAAACAAAATCTATACTTATATTAAACTGAACTGGCTGAATAGAACTGTTTGAATTAACTGAATTGCTTGAAAAAGAAATGTTTTTGACAATTAAACTGTGTATCCATGCTAAACTGAATTGTTTAAAAGAGAACTGATTATATGTATAAAAATGGATTTCGCATAAAAAAAACTAGAAGGGTTGATATGCCATAAAACCCAACCAACCAACTAACCAACTGTAGGTGTTTGGGCTTGAACAATCATATAGGTGATAGGACTTGAGGTAATGACCAGATTGGGCATAGCTCAGTAAGGACCAAAGTAGAGAATTGTTGGTCACATTACCATTTCAGTTCCCAGGTGTAGGACTGCTAAACCACCTGGATCCCCTCCTGAAATATTACTGGTCACCACCCACGCCTAACTGGTGATCTCTTTGTGTTTGTCCAGACAGTTGTGGCTAAAGAAAACACCGACTGCATCTCTCCAACAATTGTCCTAGATATGACATTAATCAATCTGATGGTGAGGCTTTAGTAATGCTGGAGCTTTAGGAATGTAGAGTACCCCTTGATTGCCATCGCTCCCAGGTATATTTTTGCCTGGAGTGGTTGCACCTGATAGAGTTCTAGCTATGACTCAAATTGAACTAAACCTTGTACTTACGATCAAATGAATTGTTTGAAATTAACTGTGAGCAAACAAAAAACCGTACTTAAGTTAAACTGAATTGTTTGAAATTGAACTCTTTGAACATTTAACTGTGTGTAAACAAATGACTGCATATATGCTAAACTGAATTGTTTTCAATTAAGGGAAAGTATTTAACTGTGTGTAAAAAAATTGAGCTCAGGCTTGTTTAAAAATTTTATCTTCAAAATGTCTTTAGAAATCATATATTTAATGTATGTATAAAAAGGATTGGACATTAAATGACCAACAATATTTGATATGCTATAAAACTAAACCAAACCAAGACTCTTTGTGTGTCTATGGAGGATCTTGTAAAGGTGTAGTCGGCATATTCTATTGCCCCAGTTGAGAGGGTAGTTTAAAATAAATTGATGACAATACTGCTCCCCACCCAGAAAAAAGGTAAATATTGTTTTTTCTTATAGTAAAATAAAATTTTGAATAGGATCTTTATAGCCTTTTTTATTTATATTCTGAGAAGGACACTAAGCTGCATCTGATGGTGAGGTTCCAGTTCTGGTTAATACTGTTCTTTTTTTTTTTAAAGTAAAATCAAATTTTGAATAGGATCTCTGTTGCATTTTTTAAATTTATGGTCTTAGTAGGACACTAAAGTACATCTGATGGTGAGGCTCCATTTCTGGCAAATAATATTCTTTCCTATATCAAAATGAAATTATGAATTGCATTTATGTTGCCCGTTTTTTAAATTTACATTCCAAACGCAACAGATTATTTTGCCTGATCCTGTAAGCCATCTAAAGTACTTCCCCAGAGCGAAGCCAGAGAGAGAGAGAGAGAGAGAGAGAGAGAGAGAGAGAGAGAGAGAGAGAGAGAGAGAGAGAATCCGTACTATCAGAACAAGTTGATAATGATATATTCATATTTTTGGTTTTCTGATTGATTGATTGATTTTAAAGGTATGCCAACTTGTCCAGGGTTATTTTATGCCAAGGGGTTAGGGAATCATGCTCATTGGAAATTCATATTTATATCTTTGTTTTGTGGTTCCTGAAGAGTTTTTTGCACACTTTTACATAATATCAAGTATTCCTATAAAATACAAATAATTTGCAAACAGTTGTATGATTTCAAGTATTCTTTTTTAATATTAACAATTATACGGTTTAGGTATTTATTTTTATTTAGTAATGGTTATTTGTTTGCACACAGTTATATGGTTATATGGTTTCAAATAACATATAACAACTCTTAGTAAACAATTATAGCTTGAAATCACTATTCTTGATTAAAATAATTCACAGTTATATAGCATCAAGTATTCATCTCAAATACGAATAATTTTCCGTGGTGTAATGCTTATCGTCGTAGGAAAAGGACACGGCGACAGGAGTTCAAATCCTGGACGAGACTGATTGCATTTCACATAGCACTAATACCCTTCAGAAAGCTATGAATCCAATTATTCTCCCTCCAGCTATGGGTAAATAGTAGAGCATACTGGGTTCTTCAGCCTTGGTAAGGCAACTAGTCTAGGAGAAGGAAAACTCTGAATTCAAACCTGTTAAAGTCCGCTTAAAAATTGACCTTGTGTCATATCGTGCCCGAGCAGAGGGGTTGGTAAATATGAATACTGTGACGGCAAATTGTCTAAAATCCCTAAACGGGACTTTATTTTCGCACGTGTGAAGACGGGGCAGGTTGGCACTTGATCCCCTACAGAAATAAGTCCTGTTCAGAGTTCTTTTCTCAGGCAGATAAGAACTGGCATATTACGTGAGGGAATAATTTAGGGCCAGACTGGCCACCGCTGGCAAAGGGGTCCAAAATTTCACACTATCACACACCCACCAGGCCGCTAAACTTCTTCCCCTTCCGATAATAGAAGAATACGGGCCTATAGGTCTGAGTTGTAATAATATTAATACTGCTATAGTGGTAGTCGGTAACTCCGGTTTCCCGTGTGATACTTTAGGAATTAAGAGGACAGTTCTAAGCAAGATAATATAAGGCGAATAGAAGCTGAAAGGAAAGCATGGAATAATAACATAGACCACATTGTAAAATTAAAATACATAGGTTCTTTACTACGGTTAAATACATATATATGTTCAAAGTGTCAAAATCATATAATAGGATAGTCCATGAATATAAATGTCTTTTCTTGGCTTTTATCCTTTTTCAAATTGAGAGAGAGTGGTAAACAAAGTTTGGGTGTAAAGGGAAAATGTCCCAAAGTTACTTATCTTATTTTTTTGACGGGGTTCCACTGGAGAATTTCTCTTCTTTCACGGGCTAATAGACTTTGTATTGCTTTTAATGCTGGCTTGAGAGACTCAGGTCTCTCATGTCTCAGTCTTTTGTCTTTAGCCCGGAGTGAAATGGCTATCGTCCGTCTGCCACGAGACTTGTCCAAAAACTACCTTTTTTTGTATTTACTTCCGTTTAGGGGAAGGGAACCCCACTTCCGTTTGGGGTCCCCCCGCCAATCATTTGACTTCATTTTCTCCTTCCCCTTCCGATGTCCGGCGACCCAAGGTCACTTAGGTGCAAACATCTGTGTGACCCACAATCATTTCTAACGGTCACTTTTTGACTGCTAGATAATTTTAGTTCAACGGGGGGGAGAGAGTATCATTCCCACCTCCTCGTTTTCGTGAGCCATCACGTGACAATACGAATAATTTTCAAACAGACCTATTTGGTCCATCGATGGGACCTGAACAGGTACTACCACTCCCGGTCAGAATGGACTTCGGAGTAATGACTATTAGGAGGTGAGTCCATATCCCTCGGATCCCTAGAATTGGAGTCTTATGTAATTTCGTGTTATACTTTTTTGAGGTTTGTCTTACTATTCGATATGAGGATACAGTTAGCGTACTCTAAGCCTCGTCGACAAGGTCTTTATATTTCTAGTTACAGGGTTTCAGTTTCATAGATTTTGGTAATAAATAAAGTAGGTAAACATTTCATAATTAGTTGCAATATCAATGTTTTAAGATCCAATGTAATAAAGTTTTTGAAAATCATTTTAAACATGACTTAGACAAAATCATTGTAAACATTACTTTTAACAGGTCTATATGACCCAACGGGGCGGAGGTCTATAATGAATACAACCGCTTTGAGTCAGAGTGAATTGCAACGAAGGGGTAACCTTTCAATTACTAAAGTTCCAGAACTGGGCCCTCACTGTTAGATGCTGATTAGTGTAAGACCCTGAAGAGGCATAAAAAGGTGATATTTACATTAACTTAATATAGCTACAGACCATTCATGTGGAGTAACCCTTGAGAATTGGACTTACTGCAGTAGTAATTCGGTTGGCGCATTTGGCATACCAGTTGCATTTGTCTCGCTGTTAAAGTTGTAAAATCTTTACTAATGACATAAATTTTAGTTTCTTAAAGTCGAGATTATTTATTAAGTTTAATCTCTTAGTGCTAGTTTGGTGATACTTGTTATCAGTCTTTTACCATCGTTATCATTGCAGTCAACACATCAATTTTTTTTTTCTGAATAGTCAGGGCACATTAAGGTAAAAAGTCATCGTCTTGGAAATGAAATCGGCAACCAGAGTTCAAATCTTGGGAAAGGCAGGAACTCATTTGTTCTTCTCTTGCCTATCAATTAATTGTGGGGCATTCTGGATTCTTTAGCTTTGGTTTAGCAACCTGTATGGGTAAAGGAAAACTGAATTCGAACCCAAGTTTTAGTCATAGGAAATGGATACAGAGAACTGTGTTCAAATCACGGACGAAGCTGTTTGCATTTCATATATCGTTTATACTCTTGGGAAAGATATGAATCCTATTACTCTCCCTCCAGCAATGTGTAAATAGTAGGGCAGATTGGACTATTTAACCTTTATATGACGACCGATTCTGTTATATGATTAAGGAATGATTTTTTTTATATTAATCATTTTTCGTTAATTATATTTTATCATTCAGTTTGGTAGGGCTTTGAACTATTCGAGCCTCTTAGTCCAGGTGCATAGTCATTGGGTGCATTTTTACGCTCGCGCGGAAAGGATATGACAATCACAATTTGTCTTAATAAACCTCCAGACAGAAAATGGGGCTGGAGTGTGGATGATGACATGCCCAGAAGAGATGGTCCTGGGAATTTGAGGATTTTGAAAAGACGTCAGTTGAGATTCTGCCGTTGAAAGATAGAGTTGGGTTTTCGACCGTCGAGGCATGCGGTTGAGTTTTTTAGATCTCTACCGATAGAGATCTTAAACATCACAAGATACGCCGCGCATTGGGGTGGGGGTCAGCATAGTATGGTTAGCAAAGACTTTTAAGAATTGTGTCTTTCTCCTTGTGACGCCATGGACCGAAGCTAGAAATTAATAAATCCGTTCCTATCTGAAACGAATGAGTCCGCCTGCATTTGTATATATATTGTATCACTGTTATTATTGGGACTACCAAATCATATAACAATTCAAGGAGAATGAAAACTGAATTCAGACCAGTTGATAGCAGCGCTTAAAAATTGACCTTGTGTTACAGCTCGTGGTTTCGTTTGGTTTCTTTGTTTAATGGCATACCAACCAAGAAAAACAGTAGTGGTACTATTTAACCCATAGATGGGAGGATAAAGGGAGTTCATACCTTTCCCAAGGGTATTTGCGAACGTAATAGTGCGATTGGAGTACGAACTCGCTAACTACGATTCCGCAGCCCATCGCTTTAACCATTACACCACGAGGACACTCCCTTACAGCTCGTGCAAAGGGGTTTAGTAAATACATCTGTCTCGCTCAAAAACTGATCTTGTGTCACATCCTGTCCGTGATGGATGTGTTGGGTGAGATACATACAGTAATAATTGTCTACAAAAAAAAGAAAAAAGAAGCTCATTAACAACTACAACAGGTCTCTCTCTCTCTCTCATCGAAACCTCAACAAGAAACATTTACTGTGATTGGCAGGCAAGGCAATCTCCCGCCGAGTGCTTCTCCGTAGAACGATGATAATTCCATTTTCTAAAGAAAAAAAAAAAGACACGGAGAACCTTTTCGTGGAAATGCTATTGATTTTTTTTTCTTTTATTTCCTCTTGCTTTATTGACTCATATTCAACGACTTCAAGGAACTTGTGGTCGTCATCGGCGTCTTTCGCTCTAATTGATTTATTATCTACTAATTGGATTATACTTGATGCCCCCGGTCTTCTTTTATTACTCGCTAATACAGCTCATTTCTATGTCTGCCCTAAAGGGTCTACTTGGACGTGTGCCCTAAGTTTTGATTTTGTTTCCCAGCAAAATACAGCAAATATTTTAAAACATTATGGGATTGACTTTTCTCATTCGAATCCGTAAATTGATGGCCTCATTTACAAGTTCTGGCGATTATATTTGGTGATATCCCACATGACAAATGGTTAGAGAGACGATGAATCTTCTCGTGAGATTTCTTTTGTTCATTATTATTTTGACTTTAAACCAATTTTTCATTTATTCAATGAGTTTACGAGGACTGAAGTGGCGTAGTGGATTCCAATAAAAGATTATTCGGTTTGGTTTCTTTGTTCAATGACACATCAAACCTTCGGGGGTTATTCAATACCGAAACCATCTTTGTAGAAGAACAATAGTTGTACAATTTAATCCATGAGGGGGTGGGGGGTCGAAAGTGAACATAATAGAGTAATTTGAGTTCTTACTCGCTTTCTTCGATGCTGCAGTTCAGGAATTTCGCCATTACACCACAAGGACTCCCTCCTTCAAGATTATTTCGAGCTTTCCTTTCATCATTTTGTTCAATAATTTTCTTTCAGTTCTTTTGATATTTCCCCCCATCTTTTTATTTTGGTGGATCATTTAGGAAAACAGTAAGTTGGCGACCTTATTCGAGGGTGACCCGAAGGCTCCCTTTTCAATTGCTACCACATCGAGGGGTAGGGGACGGCACAACTCAATTGCCTGGATTGCTCCACTTTACCCTTGATCCTTACTTATAATGCAAGGTGGCATGAAGTACCATTTTTTTGAGTCTTTGGTATGACTTGACCTGGGATTGAACCCTGGTCTCCCGGATCATTGGTAAACACTCTACTCATTAGGCCAATGGCCCGGTTAAGAAACAGTATCCACAGACAAATTATGATTAATCTTGATTACACACGTGTTTTTAAATGTCTCTCTCTCTCTCTCCATTTCTCTCTCTCTCTCTTTCTTTCTTTCCCCCCTCTCTCTTTATATATATATATATATATATATATTATCAAGCTGCGCTGACAACACGGACTTTCCTGACCATTTTTCGCTATTTGTCCTTATTATCCATCGTTCTCAGCTGGTCCTCTAGACCGCATCCTATTTCTACACAAAGATGGTGTATGTAAGTCCTTGCTGGTTGGCCAATACTCACTGACCAATATCGGGAGAGCTCATTAGAGAACGTCATTTATGTGTTCGACGTTAGTTTTCCAGCTGTGTCACGTATGTCTAGTTCGTCTTACTTGGATGGTTTGTGAGATGGAAGCTAATTGGCTGTACAGCTGCTGTTTTCTTGGGAGTTACTTTCAGGGTTTGTTCAAAACAGCCTGTAGCATTCTTGTGCAGTTACACGTAAGCTTTTACTCTCTGAGTTTCGTTAGCGTCCGCGTGGTGCATCCAAACAGTAGTATTAACAGAAACAGCTTGGAACAAATCCCCTTTTATGTTATCAGAGAGATCATATTTCTATATGATCAATCCCCTGTCAATAGTGGTCCGCGCCTCGGCTAGGTATACGTTGACATAATTTTTTGTTGTATCGTTGTAAGGAAGAGATACCCAGTAAAATAGAGTTAATTATTTATTAACTGAAGTGGTACGGTTCGACAAATATAAGTCTTGCGCAATGGGTGTTACGTCCGAAGTTGGTCTTACTATAAACCGAGATCTTTCATGCTTACGAAACACGACGTCTTTTATACCTCCGAGATACCTGAAGTCACGTGATACAAGCCACTCTACAATATTTTTATAAATAATCATATATACAAAAGAATTCATTTTATTTACAAAAGAATATACTTATATTTACAAGGAGTTGCCCGTGGTGTAATGGTTATCGTTGCAAGATATGGACACGGCGACACGAGTTCAAATCCTGGACCTGACTGATTGCATTTCACACAGCACTAATACCCTTGGGTATGAATCCAATTATTCTCCCTCCAGCTATGGGTAAATAGTAGGGCAGACTAGATTCTTCAGCCTTGGTGAGGCAACTAGTCTAGGAGAAGGAAAACTCTGAATTCAAACCTGTTAAAGTCTGCTTAAAAAAATTGACCTTGTGTCATATCCTGCCCGAGCGGAGGGGTTGGGTAAATATGATACTTATATTTACAAGTTATATATTTACAAATTCTTCTTCACGAGCAGGATACGAGATGAGGTCAATTTTTAAGCGTTGTTTAACAGGTTTGAATTTACATTTTTCTTTTTCCTAGACTGATTGCCATGCAAAGGTTTAAAGATCTCAGTCTGCCCAATTATTTACCCACAGCTGTACGGAGAATAGTTAGAGGCATACATTATCAAAAAGCTTGGGTACCTCACATGGTGTAATGGTTAGCAAGCTAGTACTAGCAAACCTACACGAGTGAGTTCGAGTCTCATTGGGTGCCCTATTCATTTGGCCTTGTGCTACATCGGAGCAAAGAGCTTCATAAATTACTATATTATCAAAGAGCTTTAGCGCGATGTGAAATGCAAAGAGCCTAGTCCAGGATTTGAACTTTGGTCACCGTATCCATTTTCAACAACGGTAACCATTGCACCACTGGCGATTTTTTTTTGTAGATATTGTTTGTTTTTCTCAATAGTTTTCGTGCGATATTAAAAAATAACAAGAAAAAGATTCATTGACTTATGCACATACTTTATGAAAAATTTGGTTTTATCTTCTATCCTAAAAAGCCGAGTAAAACTTTTGAAAGGTTTCTACTATGACCTTTTCCTCCGGCAATTAGATCCTAGTTGCCATTTACTGAGAGTAAACTTAGTTTCGTACTCGGCCAGAAATATAGGACACCTAATGAGAATCCAATTCGCTAACCGGCTCATTGGCCTAGTGGGTAGAGTGTTCGCCAATGATCCGGGAGGCCTGGGTTCAATCCCAGGTCGCGTCATACCAAAGACTTTAAAAATGGTACTTGATACCTCTTTGCTTAACTCTCGGCAATATAAGGTACGTATCAAGGGTAAAGTGGACCAAACCTAGGAAAGGAGTAGCGCCCTCCCCTACACTTCGGTGTAGTAGCTATTGAAAAAGGAGCCTTCTGGTCGCCCTCGACTAAGGTCGCCAACTTTTTATACCAAGTGAAGTACCTTTTAGTTCATTAATATTTGATAAGCTTGGCTCCCATTGACACAAGGTACAGGTATAGGCACTTGCTTCAAACATCCTAATTCCTGCACACTCACACAAGGGCACACGCAATACTCGCATCTATGTATATAAAAGCCAGTGCACACACGCACACATACACACACACACACACACACACACACACATATATATATATATATATATATATATACTGCAGTGATAGAGAAAAAGTTAAACTGATTTTCGTCTATTCACCACTTTTATCAATACGTTCCAATCCGATAACATTCAAGTTAAAATATAAACCAGGATTATGAAGGCTGATTTTTAAGACTTGCAGGCAGGTTATCTGAGAGGATTGAGTAATGGTAAACATGCTTGATATCTATCTATCTATCTATCTATCTATCTATCTCAGCGTCTTTCATATACGAATATCATTTAATATATGAAAATAAAATTTTTGAAAAAAATAAAATAATCCCCCCCCCAAATTTTTCACCATAATTACAGTGTTTGGAATTGTTTTATTGCAAAAACGATTTTAATCTCGCAAAGATATATGTTTTGAGGCTATTCAAAATAGCAACAAATTAAATAGAGTGCACCACGCTTAAACAGAGGTCTGACATCGAATTATTGGTGGCTGATATGTGCAAACCTTGTGAAATTTACAGAAGAGTCTATGATGTGTACGGAGAAGCATACTTTAGTCAAAAAATGTTTACAAAGGGGCTAAATTGTTTAAAGAAGGTTAAAATAGTATTCAAGATGTAAGCGGGCCCACAATGGCGTGCACGCCTTTAATGATGGATTCAGTTAATACACTTATTTTGGTTAGCAGAAGAGGACATTTCTGAACAACAGGGAATTTCTGCGAGTATAGCACACTAAATTTTGCATGATGACCTTACCTTTGCTAAGGTCAGCTGTCATTGGGTTTCATTAGGATAATACAAAGTCTTATATTGCAGTAAGAACAATGGAAATTATCTCTTTAGTTGGGAACAGCTGCCACATCCTCTTTACAGTCCAGATCTGACCCCCTTCTGATTTCCACTTGTTTAGCTCCCTCAATTAATTTCCGTATAGAACCAAGTTTTCAAGTGATCATGAAATGAAGATCCCAGTAAGCAAATAGCTAAAAACTCAGTCCAAAGATTTCTATGCTGAAGGAATACAAAAAGTTTGTTTTTTGATGGAAAAATGGGTTTGAAAAAATGGAGATTATATAAAAAATAAAGTAAAATTATTTTCCTGGATAAAATGGGAATCGTTTTAATGAAAAATACACCTTATTTATTTAATGACCTTCGTATGAATCAGTTATCTATCTATCTATCTATCTATCTATCTATTGCTATATCTCGGTCAGTTCATAATCAATTAATATCAGTTCATCATCAATTGATACCTATATCTACAATAGATTGATAGAAACTGACCAAAGTAGATAGGTAAGAACAAATAGATAGCTATGAATAGTCTAAGTTTAGCTCTGGTGGGTACAAGGCAAGAAGTATAGGGCTCCCAACGAGTAATGAAACCGCTAACAATGCTCAGTTAGCCTCATTCGTTAACCATTATATCACGCCCAGCGCTGTACGAGCCAAGTCGTTTTTGAAGCTGAGTTATTACGCATGCGCCTAGGTGTGCATGAGACACCCTTCCCCCCCCCAAAAAAAAAACAAACAACTTCGCAGCTGATTGGCCACATCTTATTCGCCCCATTTCTGAAGCAATCGGTTTTTGCAATCATCAATTGCCAATCTATATTACATAGATGAGTTGAAAGCAATGCAATCTGTCGGTTTGTATCTTCGAGAAGAACCAACACTGATACACATTCGTATCGATTGATTATGATATAAACTAATCAGTCACATGCGAAAGTATCCTATATTTTCAAGATGTTGTTAACGATAAGCAACGTCCCTGTTAATTCGGAAGTGAACTATTATTAGAGAAGCCTATCTAGCATTCTACTTTTCTATTCATTGCGGTCAGCCATATTTGCCAAGTGATTAAGCTATTTATCTATCAATCATACAAATTTGTCACCCCCCCTGGTTCTGTTTGTTCAATAATCGACGAGTATTTTTATGTCTCTCTTATCACGAATCTATCTATCTATCTATCTATCTATCTATCTATCTATCTATCTCAGGCAGCTCATATCCATTAAGCAAACTTGTTACTTAACTATTTGAATCTATTTGTTCATATCTCTTTTTTTCTCTCCTTATCTCAGTCGTTCCATATTTTCTCGTTTCTGTCGCAGCCTGTGTACCTCTCTTTCTTTCTTTCTTTCTTTCTTTCTTTCTTTCTTTCTTTCTCATTCTGTTCAAATCTATCTATCTATCTATCTATCTATCTATCTATCTATCTATCTCAGTCAGCTCATATCTATTAAGCAAGCTTATTACTTAACTATTTGAATCTGTTTTTTATATCTCTTTTTCTCTCCTTATCTCAGTCGTTCCATATTTTCTCGTTTCTGTCGCAGCTTGTGTACCTCTCCCACTTTCTTTCTTTCTTTCTTTCTTTCTTTCTTTCTTTCTTTCTTTCTTTCTTTCTTTCTTTCTTTCTCATTTTGTTCGAATCTATCTATCTATCTATCTATCTATCTATCTATCTATTCCACTTGGTGCAATTTAATGTCAGACCTAGGACACCTCTTTTGAGTTGTAGTGGTTGGTTTTACTCATCTACAGAGGATGCAGTTGGGCGTATTCTAAGATCCTCCTGCAGGGTTACCTTTTGCAACGTGAGAGACATAGAAAATGAGGGAAGGATTTCTTCTAAAATCAAATAAAGTTTAAAATCTTCCCAGCCATAACCCAAACAATTCTTGAAGATTTGGTTGAAATCCGATCTAAATTTCGAAGTCAAAATTACGAATGACAAACTAACATTTTATGAATCATCATAAGATTCTGTAAAGTTATATTAAAAAGAGTGAAAATAGAAGCTACTTAACTCTTGATGCATCTACTGAAAATAATTATTTGATCCACCTTCTTTGTTAATATAAAGCTACATAACGTTTTTAGTTAAAAGACGAACAATATTTGTTATCAGAGCATGAAATGAAAGAACGAGGGTTTGTTCAGTTAACTCAGGTTTTAACATGTTCGCCGCATTACAAGCTTCATTCTATATATTAATCATATATATATATATATATAGTTTCTTTGGTTTGATGGTATATCAACCTTCTTGGGTTACTTAAAGCCGAATCCATCCTTCTCGAAGAACCGTAGTGCTACTGGAGAAGCAGGGACGAACTTATAAGAGATGTACTCTTATGGACCCCCACACATGGCCGTGCAAAAGCAGGACGACCAGCATGACCATACATTCAGCACCTATGTGAGGATACGGGATGTTGTCCTGAAGACCTACCTAGGGCGATGAACGACAGGGAGGAGTGGCGAGAGAGGGTCAGGGATATCCGTGCTACCAGTGCGATATGATGATATGATGATGATATATATATATATATATATATATATATATATACGTATTCTAGACTATTAAAATGCACACATATATATATTGGTCTAAAATACCTACATGCATATGTATATATAAGGATTTTAGACAGCTATATATATATATATATATATATATATATATATATATATATATATATATATATATATATATGTGTGTGTGTGTGTGTGTGTGTGTGTGTGTGTGTGTGTGAAGGAGTTTATTCCGTCTGGGAAAGACCTGGTCAGCAGGGGCTGTAGAATACACCGACTGCACATCTGCAGAGGGGTAAGACTCCCCCAACGAGGGTCCTGTAAATGACGCTACACAATCTGATTGTGAGGCTCCAGTATTGCTGGATCTTTGAGGAATGCAGAGCGGTCTTTTATTGCCCTCGCTCACAGGTCCACTCTAGCCCGGTGAGGTAGCATCAGATAGGGTCCTATATATGGGTAAAATAGAACTAAACAGTGTACTTATTCTAAACTGAATTGTTTGAAGCAGAACTGTTTTTAAATTTAACTGCGTAAACCAAAAACTATACTTATGCTCAACTTGATTGTTTGAAATAGAACTGTTTATATGTATATAAATGGATTTGGCATTAAATAACCTACAACGGTTGATGTGTCATAAAACCGAACCAAAATGATTCAATTCGGCGTTAAATGACCCGAAAAGCGTGGATACGCCGTAAAACCAACCAACCAATCACCAACCGTCTGGGGAAGTCTTGTAACTAGTTGAATTCATTAATGAAAAGGTATAAAAGTAAATGGTTATACATAAAAGCTACCGGATACCAAGTCAAAGGAATTTGATACCAGGTAAAACGTGCGGGTAAAGGGTAAAAGATACCGTGTAATGAGTAAACGATAATTGGTATGAGTTATAATAGATAATATGTATTACACTATACATGATCTGTAACAATGTAATAGTTGATATGTATTTGGCGGATATTAATACGTAAATAATAAGATCAAAGAGCTCTTATGTAAAAGATGAGTAATGGGTTACTGGTAAAATCTGGCCGACGCGAACCAAACGAACGACTTCTGATAAGTGAAACTTTTATCAAGCTGTCTTCAAATCTTTAGAGAAGTAAGATTGAAAAAGTGAATGTTGTTTATAGAGTTAAGCCATAGTTTTATCTAGATTAAATATAAACAGGAAAAATAAAAATTAATTCGGGGGGATGAGAATAATACAAACCATGCTTTTCCACATTTTGTATGGAGACAATGTCTATGAGATTATATGATGAAATTTCATCTTATGTATAATGATGTGAGAGCCGCAAGCCCTTTTGAAACTGGCCAAGATTTTAGCGTATCGAACCTGTTGCAAAGGGACCAAGTCACATATAGGGCCTGATGCAAAGGGGAATTCGCTAGTATAAATATAATTGTAACAAGGAAAAATCAACGCAGTTAACATTTGCTTGAAAACCCTGTCGGCAAGTCTTCGTGGCGACAGGGTACTTTAAATGGCGTTTGTGCAAAAGATGAATAATATGCTGTCGCTTCTGGTGAGAACAATGCAGAGACGACCAGTTTTAAGGGTTGACAGGTGAGCATTTCGCTCATTTCCGTAATGGCTTTGAATATATCCTATTTGTGCTGAGAACTTTTAGGGTTAAAATGCAAGGTCAAAGGTCAAGGTTTACATGCATTAATTATTTCTAGGGGTGTGGTCTAGAGATTATCAAACGAATGAGGCATCTGTAAGGGTGCGTTGAATAAGGGTGAAAAGCAAGAGTCGTTGCTATTAATGTTGTTGTTGTTGTTGCTGTTGCTGGGAACGCCTCCAAGACGGAGAAATATGAAATGTCATCCTAAATGGAATGGCGTCAGTATGGTTTCCTTAAAACTGCTGAAGAATATGTCTTCAGTGGCGAATCGACGGTGAAAGCCGGTAAATGCTGAAGGTTGAGTGGTAAAGATTGGAAATAGTCGAGAGTCTGGTAAAGTGCATGACATGCATTGTTTTATTAATATCTTCCTCTTTGCACTTAAACGTGCGATGCGGAAAGTAGCGTAATGGTTATCGTCAGAGAATAATGGACTCGACAAGCCGAGTTCAAGTCCTGGATGGAGACTGTTTACATATCACTCTCACGCTAATGCTCACTGAAAAGACATGAATATATTTCATATCAACTTTACCCGCCTACGGGTAAAATAGTAGGGACGCAGACTGGGCGGTATGGCAACCGGTCTAAGAAAAGAAAAGCTCTGAATTCAAACCAGATGTGCTCTGCTTTAAAAGAAAAAATTGACCTTGTATCATGTCCTACCTATGGAAGAGGAGTTAGGTAAGTACATACATGAGATATGGACTGGAATGCATTATTCAGTGAGCCAGAAAGTTACGACGAATCGACACACAAACATCTAGTTTGATTCGAGTCACATGCCGGCCGTGTTTCTCGTTGCACGGATCGGTTCAAGTGGTTTGGACGCTTGTCTACGTCACGTCGGTCAAGGCCGCCAGACATGGATGCAGGCAAGCCGGCATTCATGTCACGCGTGCAAAGACCAGTTCTCGAGCCTCAGGGGGCCATCACCCCGGGCTCTAACTCTCTCTGGAGAGGCTAGGTTTATTGACTAGTACCTGAGGCAACTATTTTTAGGGGAATGCCAACGGGTCCCGAGGCATTTTTGGGAATGCCGGGTGTGTCTGGAGTATGGCTCTGCGCCTGGCCCTTCCTTAAAAAGGCCTTGTGCCACACTCGCACGCTAAGTGGCGCGCTCGACAAGTATTATAATTTAGTTGCATTTATTTATTTACTTTCATCATTGTTTTTTCAGAGTCACTAAAACGTTTAAATAGATAAGTGCTTTTAATGTAACAGTTATGGTCGAAGAAAATTGAACAAACGTGGTTTAGTATTGGTAAGTCAATCAGTCTCGGAGAAGGAAAACTTAATTCAAACCAGCAGTAAGTAAAGTTGGCGACCTTAGTCGAGGGTGACACTAAGGCTCCCTTTTCAATAGATGCTACACCGAGGCGAAGCGGAGGGTGTTACATCATTCCCTGGATTGCTCCACTTTACCCTTGATTCTTACTTTAGAATGCTGTTTAGCAAGGCGGCATCAAGTACCATTTTTGAGTCTTTGGTATGACTAGACCTGGGATTGAACCCTGTTCTCCCGGTTCATTAGTGAACACTCTATTCATTAGGTCAATGGCCCGACAATACTCCGCTCAAAAATTGATCTTGTATTACATCCTGACAATGAAGGTGGGGTGAGATAAGTACATTAACCTTTTCTTTGAATGGCTGTTTAAACTTGTAAAATCTATACACGTGACAAATTTCAGTTTCCTTGCCATATCAGCAAGTTCTCGTTATTTCTTATGTTTAGTCACTTGGTACTGGTTTGGTGATGCTTGTTACCGTTCTTATCGTTATCATTGTAGTCGACCTATCAAGTTTTCTTTCTGAATTGTCGATACACATTAAAGTGGAACCGCGCTTAGCGTAAAGGTGTCGGAGGAAGAAATAGACACAGTAACCCGAGTTCAAATCATGAACTATTCTGTTTGCATTTCAAACATTGCTAATATCCTTGGGAAAAGTATGAATTCAACTACTCTCTATCCAGCGATGGATAATTAGAAGAGCAGACTGGGCTCTTTAGCCTTGGTAAGGTAACCAGTCTAGGAGAAGGAAAACTCTGAAATCAAACCAGCTGTACACCGCTTAAAATTTACCCTAAGTCAAATCCTGATCTTAGTGAAGGGTTTGGGTAAACCTTGACTTTGAAATAGATAAAGATAATTTTTAATTAAGAAGATATCTTTTTAAATTATGAAACCAGGGAGTTAGGACGGTGGGTTTTGACTTTCACTGGACAGGAAACAGTCACTCGGATTCAAATCAGTGATCTAACGAGTCTGAAGTATGACAGGAATATTCTGTCTACCCATATCCTCTTTAACAAAACTTATTTAGCCAAAAGTATTGAGAGTAACACAACTCACTTTTATTTTCAGATAAGTAAACCTGTTCATAATTGGTAACTCTGTTCCAAATAGGTAACCTTGTTCCAAATTGGTAACCCTGTCCCAAAAGTTAATTGATCGCCAACAATTTTCACCGTCAAATATCGATCAGATCTGATGAGCGCCCTTTTGTTTGTGGGCCCAGTCGGCTGGAGCCGTAGAATACACCGACTGCATCTCTATAGAGCAGTAAGACTCCCCCAACGAGTGTCCAGATATGACACTAAACGATCTAGCCCAGTCGGCTGCGGCTGTAGAATACACCGACTGCATCTTTGCAGAGGGGTAAGACCCTCCAACGAGTGTCCTAGATATGTCACTAAACCATCTAACCCAGTCGCTTGCGGCCGTAGAATACACCGACTGCATTTCTGCAAAGGGATAAGAACCCCACTCTGCAACCAGTATCCTGGATATGACACTAAACAATCTGATAGTGAGGCTCTAGTAATGGTGGAGCTTTGAGGAATGCAGAATACTCCTTTATTGCCATTACTCCCTGGTCCACTCTGAACCGGAGTTGTAGCACTTGATAGGGTCCTATCTATGGGCTAAATAGAACTGTTTGACATTTAAACTGTGTGCAAATAAATGACTTATGCTAAATTGAATTTGTTGAAATAGAACTGTTACAAACAAGTGACTGATGTTTAATTGAATGGTAAAATCGGAATACTTAAAAGCATTTAACTATGTACAAACAAATTATTAATGGTAAATAGAATTATTCGTACTAGATAGATATAAGTGAAACCATTTAACTGTGTGCAAAAAAAAAAAAAAAGAGCTCAGGCTCGTTAAAAATGTTATCCACCAAATGTGTTTAGAAATCATATATTTAATGTATATGTATAAAAAAGCATTTGGCAATAAATTACCTACTATAATTGATATACTTGTACCATAAAACCAAACCAAACCTTATTTTTGTCACTTTTTTTCCCCAGTTTATTAAGCGGCTGGTCGATCATCTTCCACAGTCTCTCGGTTATCCAAAAACACATTGTGCCGCATAAAAAAACCTGTTCTTTTGATTTCCGTAAGCCTGTGTACGTATTTACACCCCTGCACTGAAAATTGAAAATGCACGACATTATAAATGAAAAAAAATGAATAGGCCAAAACAAGAGTCAATGTTTTCGACAAAATTGAAAAATTGGTTGAATGATATGAGATCTGCATAGAGAAAAGCCAAATGAAAACTAACACTAACACACCAACAGAAGAAAATAATGTTAAAGTGAGCTTAAGAGGAACAATCATAGAGTGTTGACAATTGGATGAAAGTGATATTCATTGATGAATCAAGAATCTGTTCTGGTCAAAGAGATGATGCTGGAACTTTTGTGAAGTGGTATTCGATTGAAACATATAATGATGATTGCCTAAAGAAAACAAGTAAATTATCCAAGTCATTCATGATATGGTATTTGTATATCATTTAACGGACTAGGAGAGAGGGTAATCATTATCGCAATAATCAATACACATGTATACATTGAGAATCTGGATACTTTCTCCAGCAAGCAACACCCCACAAAACAGTAGCTACACAGCCACTTACCTCCCATCTCACTAACTATCCACGTAAGTCGAACAAGACGGTGCGGGGCACTGCTGGTGAAATAATGAAGAACTCATCAATGACGTTCTCTGATGGAATCCTTCATGTAGACTTGTCAGTGTTCACCGTCTGGCAAGGACTTACATACATCAGCTATGTGCGGACACTGGATGCAGTCTAAAGGGCCTGCTATAAGGACGATAGGGACGCAGGATGAGTGAGTCAGGAGGACTTGATGATGATGATCGATAGAAAATTGGTTTGGTGATGACGAAGTTATTTTTAGGCTGATAATGCATCTTATCACAGAAAAAAAATTTAAGGTTTCCTTCGGGAAACGTATTTACAATCAATGAGATGGCCAGTGAACAGACCAGATCTAAATCTAAGTGAAAATATATAATGGATTAAAAAGTGCTTTATCAGAAGGATCAACCCATCAAAGAAGATCTACGAGGGTCACTCAATAAATAATATAAATTTTGCCTAAGGATTTAGTTATAGGAAGCACTATTTTTACTCGCACCGTTTCAAGAAAATCAATTGTGATGGGTCCTTTCATATCCTAGAAGACTGTTAGTATGACCTCCTTTATTGTCCTCTGCACTCAGAACTTTTTCTTTACCGGTGAGTCAGTGTGTTCCTGTTCCCTGAACTGTGATTTCGACTCAGGCTTGTTTTAACAAAACCATGCTTCTTCGATTTGTACATATTTTTGGACTAAAATATACTTCTCTGTTGGTATCACACATTCTTCTGTAAATTTCAGGTTTGGCACTTCTCAGCCTCTAGACACTGGATGATGTACTTCTGCTCAAACGTGGAACACTCTGTTCGATTTGTCACCATTTTGAACAGCCTCGAAACAAATATTTTTGCGATATTAGAATAATTTTTCCTATCAAAAAATTCATATAATGAAGAATTTACATTTATAAAAGAAAAAAAAATCTGAAAAAATACACTATTTTTATTTTATTTTATTTTTTTAATGATCTTTATTTATTGAATAATCTTCGTACAAACTACCTTTCGGCAAAGTTGGAATAACTTTGACGATGAATATTGTTTTAAATTGGCAAAGAATTCCATAATTTTTTTAGGCGTGGAGAAGTGCATACTGAATTGAAAGAAAACATGACTCCAACAAAAGAACTGTCAATTTAAACCACGGAAAGGATAATAAAACTCATTCAAGAAGGTAATCTACAGTAGAGTGTGGTGAAAGATGTTTTGTTGTTCTAAGTCAGCCGTGTCTAAAATTTGGTACAAATATAAATGGAGTAGTTTAAAAAGGAAAATATACTGGTAGACCACTAACGACAACTCAGCGTCTGGATAGAAACGATCATTTGACGTGACCCATTTATGATAAAATAATTTAATCGGTTTTGATAAACAGCATTTGTTAGTTACTGTGTTTATGGAATGCTTATAACATGACGAAAAACATGAGTTACAGAAGAACGAAAATAAAAGAATTTCTCTTCAAGAATCTGTTTTATCTATTCATTTATTTATTGCTTTTGATTCTTATACGCACGAATATATTTATGTCGACTCAAACTAAAAGAGGCTTATATCACGCAGATTATAAGCAATTGTGACTCCAAATTATCTTTAGATAATTGCCAACAGACAAACGAAAACAGCTGAAAATTGCTTTTAAGCGAAAATTCCACTACAAGATAAAGCTAACGACATTAGATATATTTACATGCAAGTCATGAATTCTTGTTCATTGTGTTTGATCGGAAGTCAGGTGATTATCTCCCTTACGAGTAGGAATGGCTTTGTAAGTAACCGGGAAAGTAAAGTGACTGATTTAAAAAAAAAATTTTCAGTTTGGTAACCTTGATTTCAGATCAGCTAATGAACGTTGGACTTATGAAAGCGTATGTCTAAGTTCATTCCAAGTTTGCCTCTTAGATTTTAAGATATCACAAACATATTTGGTTAAGCGTGTCACGAAAAGTTGTTTGGTTTATTGATTGTGTTTTATCGCATATCAACCCTTGTAGGTTATTTAATGCCAAATCCTGTTTATATATATAATTTGTAAACGAATGTAATCCGATGGGTCGAAGAACCGAGTCGAATAAATGAATTTTAGAAGAATAAATCAGTACATTACAAAAGTAAAATTAACGGAAATGGATTTTAAAAGAATACACCGAGGATGTCTTTTATCTATTGATAAGAAAGTGAAAAAAATATATTGTTATTGTTCAGTTGGGGAAGCGAATTGTTTTGTCTACAGAAATTCGAAGGAAATCAATAATTCAATTGTCCACTGAAGACGAAGTGAAATCGACGGCGGATTTGACCTAGAGGTCAGAGCCTGTCAGCTGGTTGAGTACAAATGTCGGTTGGAAAACAGAACTTTGAATAACATTTTTTTACATTCAAGTGTGGAAAATTTCGGTTAACTTATGATTTGACGTTACTGACTTCATCAGGAGAAGAGAAAAAGACCTGTACCTTTTGAAAGGAAGTGAGAGGAAACCAAGCACTAAAACTGGAAAGAGTAGAGTTAATTAATATGATCCAAGTAGGAAGAAATCGATAATTGAAAGCACAGCAAGTCGAAGAGGCGGAATTAATTATTGAAATCCAAATTATGATAGAATTGATATTATCAATAGCTTCGCCAACCACCATCCCTAGGATGAGAGAAAATGGATATGAGAAAAGTATTTGTTTCTTTCGAGAGACCAGCAGAGACCGACGGAAGGCAGTTACTAGACTACACGTCGTCTAGGCTCTGGCCTTGTGCCAGACTGCCCAGGATGGAGAGACAGAGAAAGCCTGAGATAATACACTTTGAGAGCGACATAGAAACTGAGATAACATGATACTTTGAGACGCCCTTGTACCAGGCTCGCGGAGAAAAGAGAAGCGAAGAGAAATCGAGATAATATGATACTTTAGAGACCAGCACGAATTGGCTGAGACATCATGATACTCTGAAACTTGACCTTTTACCAGACTCCCTAACAAAGAGAAACCAAAAGCAAAAGTCTGAGAAAAGCAAAGACAATATGTTACTTGAAATCACTTTGTGCCAGACAATCTAGAAACCGAGAGAAGCTTGAACCAAAACATTGAGAAACATAACCGCCATTGAGAAAGCGTGAAGGGAAAAGTCGAAAACTTATACAATTTGAGAGGCCTTGTGCCTGACTTTGAATGCTGAGAAATTGACTGACTGTTAATTCGTAAATTAGGTCTCCGCCCATCTTTACCATCCTCCTGGAAGGGTGAATGTATGTACCATTTTTAAAGACACTTTTTTTCAGGATTGTGTATATTACAAAAGTGATGAGACGTTTGCATGCACATTACAACTTTGTAAGTGTTTATCATTTATACTGGTGTGTTGTAGCGTTTATTTTAATATTCGTTTCTATTAATACCAGTTCAATAGCATAACATTTTTAAAAATATTCCTGCCCAAAAACTGAGTTTTGGAAAATTCTTACTGAAAATACAACATTAATAGAACAACAAAATCACAAACAAGACTTACGGATTCTCAATAAAATCAATTTCGAGTCCAGTACTAATGTACTTTAGCTACTACTGCTACTTATTGAAAAGAATTTAAAACTAAATCCAACAACAATACACCAATATAAATAATAAACACTTACAAAATAGTAATGTACATGCAAAGGTCACATCGCTTTTGCAATATATGCATCTCTGATGATGGCCCAAGATTGGGCAGAAAGTACGATGGTACCAAGTAATTATGGTAGTTTTATTAACCAATTCCCGCCGGATAGCATAAAATCAATGCGGCAACTCAAAAGAACATATACAAAAATGTGTAAACAAAAGATGTCTATATTGTTTAATGAAATATATATATATATATATATATATATATATATGTGTGTGTGTGTGTGTCTGTGTGCGGTATCTCCCTTAAATAAATACATAGAAAACAAAATATAAAAATAACAGGATTTAAAAAAACACTACACTATCAAAACGCATATCATTATGTACAGTATTGTCTATAGATCAGTACACTCCGAGCAGTTTTTTTCCAATAAAAAGTTAACTTTCTTCTAAACCAATGATACCTGGATTTTATTATTTCATATACAATATTATACAATCAAAACGGATATTACTAGCTATTATCAATCACCAAAACCTACAGCACTAAGACCCAGTAACGGAAAATAAGATTGCTTGAATAAATATAAGTGGTGTACTTATTTTTGGACTCTAATATATTCATATTTTTATAAAAAATTGTTTGAAATGTATGCATTTATAGGCAATACTATATATATATATATATATGTGTGTGTGTGTGTGTGTATGTGATGGCGCATAAGTAGTATATATATATATATATATTTATATATATATATATAATTTTTTTTTTTTTATCAAGGATTGATTTGACCAACGCTAACTCCTAATTCAAAAACCTTTTAGAGTCGACATGTTGGGCAAATCAAAGACCACTGGCGCTTACTAACCCACGTGACACGCAAAGCTAGCAAGCTAAGAACAACATACACTCGCTTATCTCCCGACCCATATCTGGTGGAGGAAGAGAGAGAGCATGTACCTCTTCTAACTTACCGACGTCCTTTTAAGATTTAAAAAAGAAGGCGCTGGTTATAACGGTCAGAGAGAGGGAGTTTAGCAGTAGCAGGAACGCGGGCGTTAGGAACACATAGTCGAAAGATATCCCATTCTAGTAAGCTTATCACATCCTTATAACCTGATATAAATTGTACCATAATATATATATATATATATATATATATGAAAGACAATTTTGTTGCATTTAAACTTCTTGATTATTGTTTTTGCTGTTTTGTTTACTTTTGTTGACTTTTCATTTTACTTAAAAATTTTCGTTCGCTACCTTCTAATAAGGACTCGGAAGCATACACGTTGACAAACACAATACTACCCCAACTACATCTGTATTATGTATGTGTGTGTGTGCGAGTGTGTAACACAAGACAAATAATAAAATAATTCAGTCATAATAAATTACTCCCGGTAGTACGACATTTCCGCCTAAAAGACCACGACATTAACAAAGACGTTAAATTCACTGTCACACAGAATAAAAAAAATACATACCAAATAATATCAGGTGAATCTTTGAAACCTAAGAAATTTAAAAGAATATAAATGGGTTTTACGTCAAGAAGCCTTAACCTCAGAAGATCTAAACAAAATATAACCCTCAAGCAAAAAAAAAAAAAGAAAAAAAAAAGACACCCTACGTTTTGATCCTCTATAAACTCTGACACCAATACTGAATAATATTAAAAATCTGTTTTACATTGATTTTTCTATGATAGGTATTTTCGACTTAAAAAATAGTTTAAATTGTTAAAAAATTTTAAAACATTTTTAAGCAATAACAAATTTCCACCGTTCCCAGAAAATGTTTTCATTCAACTGATGGAGTTGGCTACTAAATCGGTCTCTTTCAGTTTTAACAACTTGATCTAAAGACAAATTTACGGAATATCTATGGGGAATCCTATGGGACCAGTTATAGTCAATTTTTTAAAGTTTTTTTTTATTTATTTTTTTTTTTTTTAGAAAAACAGCTTTTGAAACAAGGTTCCTAAACTATATTGTTATGTTCGTTATTTAGATGATACTTTTTCCTGTTTCTCTTCACGTAACGCAACATTAAAATTTTATTTTTTGAATAATCTCCACCCCACTTTGTAATTTATAATGGAAGATGAGAATAGCAATATGTTACCTTTTCTTGATGTGTTGGTTGAGAAGAGCCATTCTTCCTTTGTAACAAGTGTATATCGAAAGCTCACTTTCAGAGGGTTATACATTAGTTGGGAATCCTTCACTCCTAAATCATGAAGATTAACCTTGTGAAGTGCTTCACTCACTGGGCACACATGATTTGTTCGAACAGTCGGATTGAAGTAGAACTTAAAGAAATCATTAAATTCTTTTTGAAAAATGGGTATCCGGAGGATGTTCTTTTGGTTGATATTAGATCGATGAGGTTTAAATTTAACACCAGAAACATGTTAGGTCCTTCTAAGTGTCTGGTATACATAAAGCATCCATGTATTGGATCTGCCAAGTATTCGCTGATAACTTTCGTCGTCAGTTACGAGTTGTTTTTATGCTGTTAAGGCGAGAACAATCTTCGCCGCTAGAACCACCTTCTTGTCTTCCCAGAAGGATGCCCTACCTACACTTCAGCGAAGTAATGTGGTGTATAGGTTTAAATGTCAGTGCAATATTGATTCTATTGGTAGGGACGATACAGAGACTGGAAGTACATGTAGCACAGCATGTACCACATGGGATACGCAGGCGGCCTAATCTTTCAACAATCCGGTTGCTTTCGCAATCACAGGAGTCCATCATTTACAGTCATCTGTGAGATTCTAATACATATTGGACTGGCTACTTAGACAATTGTTTCACAGTCGTATGCAAGGCTAGAAACAAAACACACTTAGCCATATTAGAAGCCTTGGTGATTATAGAATATCGACCTAGCCTGTATAGGCAGAAAAATTTACAAGCCAATCAAGATTATTTGGAGAATCTGGAGTGTTTTTTGTCCCCCCCTTTTCAGGTTTTTACTTATCACTTCGCTTTTTATAGCTTTATAGTTTTAGTAATTTGTTATATTTACTGGTTTTATCTATTGAAAATGCACCAGTCGAAAGGGCCCTAGAGCTTATTTATTTAATCTTAGTTAGTTTTTTTTTTCGTGATTATTAAATATGATTCCCTTGTTTAAATAATATATATATATATATATATATATATATATATATATATATATATATATACTACTTTAAAATAAGTACAATTACCGTTCGTATGAAAACCAAATACTATAACGTCAGTTTAAAAAGTTAAACGGCAAATGAAACCGTACAAAAATATCGTAGAGCTAATACAACAATATTAAAACGAAAAAGGTTGAGAAAGAGCCACAGCGGACAATTTTTAACTGACGGAATGTTTTATTAATAATACTTACCTTCTGAAACTTGATTTTGTTGAGTTGAATGCTTTTCCCAATAAACATATCTATCTATCTATCTATCTAATTTAGTCATAAATAATTTCTGCTTTAGTAAAATACAGTTTATTCATGAATAATTTGACAATGAATTGATTTCAATCAATAGTTGATTCTTCTTAAATAAAATTCAGCAGTTTTCGAGTTCAAGAAGTTTTGCATGAACATTTTCATTTAGAGCATTTTCTAGGGGACGGAAAAGATGAAAATCATTTGGTGCAAAGTCTAGTGAAAATGGTGGATAGTGTAGAGCAGACCAGCCTAAATTCAATATTTCTTCTTACGTGATTTCTGCTGAATGTGGCCTTGTGTTATCAAGGAGAAGCACAACGTTTCTCCTATTGAGTACGAGGCGTTTTCTTAGAAAATTTTCATGGTCATTTTTTCTATCATATTTACCAACCCTTTCGTTCGGGCAGCATATGACACAAGGTCAATTTTTAAGCGGAGTTTAACAGGTTTGAATTCAGAGTTTTCCTTCTCCTAGACTAGTTGCCTCACCAAGGCGGAAGAAATCAGTCTGCCCTACTATTTACACATAGCTGGATGGAGAATAATTGGATTCATACCTTTCTCAAGGGTATTAGTGCTATGTGAAATGCAATCAGTCTCGTCGAGGATTTGAACTCGTGTTGCCGTGTCCATTTCCTACGACGGTAACGATGGTCATTTTTTTCTATCTTTTTCAAGTGGTGGCAGATTGTGGGTTGAGACGTATCGAGGTCAAACGTTAATTCTTGAGTATTTTTGCGTGGATTGTATTCCACCAATTCTCTTAAAGTATCTTGAAAGAGGTCTGATGAGCGTCCTGGTCTGGGTTCATAACTCAATGATGTATCACCAGAACGTAACTTTGAAAACTACATTCGAAAATGGAGGTCGGTAATGACACCTTGGTTATAAATACTAGAAATTTTCTCAGCTGTTTCTGTTGTGTTTTTGTGATTCATAGACTCCCGCAACATGACATGTCGAATGTGCACTTTAATTTCCTCCAATTTAAAGACGTGAGATCATAGATTAAATTATGATGCGCACTCTTTCACCACAGAAATAAGAATGACCGATTAAAGCACTCTTTAATCAAGTCATTTCCGGTTGAGTTCAAATCATTAGAAGTTTAAAACGTGTTGCTATTTCTCGCTTTTAAAGCATTGACATTATTTATGACGCAATATATCTATCTTTGTGGCAAACGAATCTCTCGCTGATCTGTTGAAAGAGCCTTGATCTTGATCTCAAAATTCGAGGTGTCAAGCGAGATCAAACTGCTTTGAAAATACTAAATTTGGGATATTAGAAAAACACAGTTTAAAGACGATGGCGTCTTGTGAGTCAGTTTTTAACTTTTAGTTCGCCGAAAAGACTTTGGGGGATCAGATGAGAGATCTGGAATCCGAAACTTCGGCACTGAACAAGATCTAAATTCGATGACCACGCTTGTACCAGTCAGTGGGGATTTTAGTAATGTATCTGCTAGCAAAGTGATTAATTTCAGTGAAATTTATTGTCTTTTATTACGTAAATCTCAACAGAATTCTTTGATTGGAAGAAAAAGAAGAATGATCAAGATGATTATGAAATAATGATCTTGATCTAAACAAATTTTCTAAAGAAGAAGAGAAAAAGACAGAAACCGAGAGAAAACAAAAAGAAAGAAAAAGAAAAAATAGAGAAAATTTAGAGAAAGAAAAAGAATTGATAAAGACGGTGAAGATGATGAGAGAAGTAGTTTTCTATAGAAGAAGAAAAAGGATTCGCATTCCCTGGGAATTATCGATATGGGACCGTAATAAATTCTCTTTTTCAATTCATGTTTCCTCACTCTCTTTGTCCCATTCCAAAGGATTTAGAAATGAGTTGCGCATGCTCATTGGTTGACCTACTATTCAAAATGACAAATGGATGACATCTAATGGTGTCATGAGACACGAGGAATGCGTGACTTTCCCAGTTACAAAAAGATTTAAATCACAGCAATTGCGTCTTCGCGCTGAAATTGTATTAATTCCTGCAGAAGCCAGAGTTCAGTGTTCGTACCCAGCTCAAACCCAAGACACAACATTCTCGGCACTTGGTTTTGTGCCTAACTTGACTAATCTCTCTATTGACCGACTACAGTGCTTGTTTGATCCTGATGATAAAATTTTGTGGAGGTGCCCGTGGTTAACGTCGTAGGAATTGGACACGCAGATACGAGTTCAAATCCTGGACGAGACTGATTGCATTTCACATAGCACTAATACCCTTGGGAAAGGTATGAATCCAATTATTCTCCCTCCAGCTATGGGTAAATAGTAGGACAGACTAGGTTCTTCAGCCTTGGCGAGGCAACTAGTCTAGGAGAAGGAAAACTCTGAATTCAAACCTGTTAAACTCCGCTTAAAAATTGACCTTGTGTCATATCCTGCCCGAGCGGAGGGGTTGGTAAATATGATAAAATTTTGCATCCTAATTTTAATTACAGGATAAAACATACTTACTTTTAAAAAATTGCCCTGCACGATCTTTCTCCCCGGCTACTTGTCGCGTCAAAGGCTAAACTAATCTTAGTAAATAGTACTGTCGGGGAGGCTTTGAATAAATCAATTGTACAGCCCCATCAAAAAGGAGTATCTTGGTATAACACTAAACTAAATCTGGTGGTAAAGATCCAATTCTAGAGTACTGGAGAGCGCAGAGTACTCCTTCATCGCCATTACTTCTATGCCCACTCTGACCTTGAATGGTCGTACTTATTAGGGTCTCATTTGTGTGTCAAATAGATTTGTTTTTAAATCATGAAATAACAATACTTGACACCATATAACTATAAATTATTTGTATTAAGAATAGTTAATTGAAGTTGTAGTTGTTTAGTAAGGATCATTATTATAATACCGGACATTGGCATTTATACCGGACATTGGCATAACGGTTACAGTGTTCACCAATGGCCCGGGAGACCTTGGTTCAATCCCAGGTCGAGTCATACCAAAAACTCAAAAGTGGTACTTAATACCTCATTGCTTAACACTCAGCATTATAAGGTATGTTTCAAGGGTAAAGTGGAGCAATCTAGAGAAAGGAGTAGCGCCCTCCCGTACACCTTGGTGTAGTAACTATTGAAAAGGAAGCTTTCGGGTAGCCCTTGACTACTGACACCAACTTTACTTACTTAGTAAGAGATTGTAATACTTAATAATATACAAGTGTATGAAAATTATTTGTATAAAATTGGAATACTTGATACTTAAGCGAAAAAAGTTATAAGAAATAGATATATAAAAAATGTAAATATAAACATACAAGAATACGATTTTTTAACCTCTGGGCATGAAATAACTTCAGAAGGACTCACATCACATTAAAACTATTTAATCTATCTTGTTAGCTAAGAGGCTGATGACTTCTGTTTGAGTTGTTACAACCTTTAATACCCTAGTAGATATAATAAAGCAGTGTTCACTCATCTTCTTCAACATCACGCATCGTGGCATCTTAGTGACGAAACTGTCAAAATATCTGGCACTTTGAAACGAAGTGGATGTAATTTTTAGGAGCAGTTGTGCCAAGTGAGTATGTATGAGAGTTTCTGTTGTTATTATAACATGGGTTTATATTATTATTATTATTATCATTATTTCTTTTTTTTTAAATTTATTCCTTTGTGAATTTTTCACACATGTGTTAGTCGATGGTTTTTCACTGGAGTTTAAGTGACAAGCAACACCCCACAAGACACCAACTGTACGGCCACCTGCCCCCTATCACGAAAACTATTCAAGTTAGGCGAACCAGACATGCAGGACATTGCTGAAGAAGCAGAGATGAACTCATAAGAGATGTACTCTTATGGATCCCCACACACGGCCGCGCAAAAGCAGGACGACCAGCACGAACGTACATTCAGCAGCTATGTGAGGATACAGGTTGTTGTCCTGAAGACCTGCCTAGGGCGATGAACGATAGGGAGGAGTGGCGAGAGAGGGTCAGGGATATCCGTGCTGCCAGCACGATATGATGATGATGATGAAGTCTCCTCAAGTCGCCATAATTCTTATCAGTATTCTGACCGATTTTAATAATGTTGTAGTCTGGATGGCTTCTACTTTTCATCTGATTTCTAAGTCTTCTAGTACCTTGACCAATCCTTTGAGATTGTTCCAAGTGCACAAGTTACAAGTGGTATCACTACCACCTTCATTTTCCATATTTTTTAGTTCTCTAACACGGTCTAGATATTCATTTCTCTTTTCACTTTCTTTTAATTTTTACTCTGTCGTCAACCGGGATGGCAAAGTCCATTATTCGGCAGCTTCTTTTTATTTGTTGACTTTCACTAGGTCTGGTATAATTATTTTCCTCATTTGAGAGTTCTTCACACCAGTGTTTGCTGATGGTTTTCCACTGGAATCTAAGTGACTCCAAGTCTCAAGACTCTTCTAAGTATTTTGGCTGATCTCAATAATGTTGTAGTTTATTCAAGCCGATCTTCACAATGCTATTCCTATTGAGTTTTTGACACCAGCGTTAGCTGATGGTCTTTCACAGGAATCTGAGTGACAGCAAGTCTCTTCAAGTCTCCAGGACTTAAGTCTTTTCTTAGTACTTCCCTCACCCAACCGTGTCTAATATTGTACTCTTTTTAGTACTCTTTTTGTGCTAGTTTGCTGTATTCATTTATTGTGCGATTAATCGTTTCGTCTCTATCACCGCATAACCTAAACTTGCTATTCTGTTGCGTCTTCACTTTAGCATTATTGGTCCTTATGGCGTTATTATTATTATTATTATTATTATTTTTATTATTATTATTATTCATTTCTAGCTTTATTTTTGTCAATGTAAAGTTGTCAGTTATATTGAAATAATCATTATTCTATTGATTTGTTTTCATGATTTATTCATTTTCATAATTTCATAGATTTATTTCCAATATTTCTGGCTTTTATAATTTTTATAATTATGATTACTATAGATTGTAATTTTCATAATCTTCAGATTAAAAAAAATATTTTCAGCAATTTTTTTATTTAAAAAACTTGTCGATGTTACATTGCTGTAGCAATTCAGTGATTTATTTTTTTTGCAATTATAATTCAAAATCATGGAATTAGCACATTTAGAGGATGTTCAGCTTGTTTTTTTTTTATTTAGCTGTAAATAAACAAATAACAGATAAGACGCAAACATTTTTCTTTAATAGCTGAACATTATAGCTTTACTAAAGCTACCTTAATCAAACTAGATTAAATGAGTCAAATTTATAGTAATTTTTTTCCAAGCCATGCAGAGGAATATATTATATATATAATCGAATTCATTGATAAAAAGAAAAAATGAAATTAATACTTAGTTGCCCTTAATTCATTTAGGGTGGATTTCACTAATTAAAAGCAATATTCTTTATGTGATTCTGACTTTGACAAAAGGCAATTAATGATCTATTTACTATTATTTGATAGATAGAATCTTGTCATGGGTCATTTTTTAAAAAAATGCCACCATAAATTTAGATCCGGACTGTTTACAGTCTAATAATCTTATGGGCCTCTCTTGAAGAATAGCTTTAACCCACTCTGTTCCGGCAGAGTCGGCTAGGGCTGCAAAATACACCAACTGCATCTCTGTAAATGGGCAAGACTCCTCTAACGAGTATCCTGGATATGGCACGAAACAATCTGATAGTGTGGCTCAAATAATGATAGAGCTTTGGGGAATGTGGAGTACCTATTTATTGCCATTGCTCACCGGTCCACTCTGGTCTGGAGTGGTAGCATCTGATAGGGTCGTATCTATGGGTTAAGTAGAACTAAACTGCGTACTCGTGCTAAACTGAATTGTTTGAAATTAACTGTTTTTGACATTTAAATTGTATACTTATGATAACTGAATTGTTTGAAATAGAACTCCTTTGACAATTAACAGTGTGTGAACAAAAAATCTTTACTTATACGAAACTGAACTGTTTGAAACTTTTATGATAATGACTTAATTCGGCTTTAAATGGCTCGAAAAGGGTTGATATGCTGTAAAACAGAACAACTAACCAACCATTTTGCTCTGTAAAATAAGGTTGATCGTCCTTAGAAATGACTTTATCATCATCACCAAACTAATTTTCTTTTGTATTTACATTAAATTTTAGGAACACCTGACTTTCGTCATATCTGGCATTCCAGGGTTCATCTGGTGTTTGCACTGGGTAGGGTTTTTTTTTTTTAAAGTTAATTGCCTGGTCACAAGGTGAAGGGCCTTTTCTCCAGGGAGCAACCAACTCCTTGTCTAAAAGAAGTAGGGGCGAGTTTATTGCTCAGCACCTGAGGCAACCCTGAAGAGGAATTCTGAGAGGACAAAGCGTTTTTTTTTTGTAAATAGTCACGCACGAGTCACAATTCAAGCGTTCCACCCCCAACTATAAGATGATTCAGGTCAAATATGACTTGGTGAAAGTTGGATAAATCCCTTCTCCACTGAGGATTGCCTTCTACAGATATTTGTTTTAGGAATGCAAATTACAAATATTTCAATAATCTTTTCCTCTATAGATCACTCTTTTAGGTTTGAGAAAAAATTAGACTAGAAATTTAAATAATTCAATCAAGTTTGTTTAAAGTATATTTTATAAAGCCAGAATATCCAGCGATTTAAGAAAGCATGTTTTGCGTCTTATCTGTTATTAGTTAATTTACTGCTAAATAAAAAATCTGAGCAAACATTTAATGTGTACAAATTTCATGATTTTTGCCAGTGTTGCAGGAGACAGTGCGGATCTTAAGAAGAGTAGTAATGATTTGAGAAGACTTGCTGCCTCTCAAGTCTCTAGAGTTTACCAGCGGACATTATATAGCAGTATACAAATGGATGATCTAATATTTGGCTACTTCAACTTAACTCCAAATGTACTTAAAAGCAAAAAATATCATTAACTACTCTCTGCTGAAAAAATGTCATAAATTAAAAACGTCACAGTACTAGAAGGTTACTTTGCCCTAAGTTTTCGCCATACATAAGCTGAAGAGACTTGTTGTTAGTAGTACTCTGTAGAAGGCTACTAGATAATGCTGGAGGGAAGACTTAAAAAATATAATATAATACTTGGGTGAGTCAAAAGTTTTGCAATATTTTGGTAGTACGTACTAGTTTCTGGGGCGTATTTCACGTGACTGAATCAGTGGAAGGTGTCAGCTGTCTTTGGTAGTATCAGGGTAGATGGTGTGCTGACCCGTTGTGCATTGCTTCATTACGTGTGTGATTTGTAAGCCGTACAGACGAACGTGCAACGTCATCTATTTGGAGAAGTTACGCTTTATAAGTTCGAACTAGTCCATAACGCAGCAAAAGCAACCAAAAACATTAGTTGTGCGAAAGGTGAAGGCGTAGTTGATTACAGTAAAGTGACGAGAAATTTTGCTTGGGTTACATGAACCTCATGACCAGGTAGGCTAAAAAGTTCTGGATTCCGAGTTCGGATAGCATAGACTAGTTAATTGTTAGCTTCTCAACTATGCGATTATCAAACTTTAGTTTAAATATATAAACTCTATCAATGATATTGAGCACTCTCTAAACAGAACAAACTATAATCAATATTATATATATATATATATATATATATATATATATTTGAGTGTGTATTTTTACATAAGTGAGATCACGTGTACTTCCATTTTAACACATGACTTTAAACGATTATATAATTATAACCGATATCAAACTTTTCTCGCTATTCCGTCTGACGATTGTGTACACAATATAGAACTTAAAATAACGGACTTGTAGTTCATAATTTGCTTTTTCCGCTTTTTTTCTGGGATTTATACTTGGTCTGATGTAGTAGCGTCGAGCACTTTTTCTTACAAACTTTTCTCTTTTACCTTTATTCTTTTATGATATATATATATATATATATATATATATATATATATTTGGAAGCAACAACCTACAGAGCAGAAGCTGTACGGCCACCTACCTCCCATCTCTAAAACCATCCACATAAGACAGACAGGACACGCAGGACACTTCTGGAGAAGTAAGAACGAACCCATCAGCGACGTTCTCCTATGGACCCCTTCACACGGATATGCAAGTATTGGACGACTTACTAGAATTTATCCACAACAGCTCTGTACGGAAACGGGATATAGTCAAGAAGGACTGCGGGAAGCGATGGATAATAAAGACGAATGGTGAGAGAGAGAGAGAGAGAGAGAGAGAGAGAGAGAGAGAGGGTCAGGGAAATCCATGCTAGCAGTATGACATGATGATGATGATGATGATATGAATATATTTGATCTGTTTAACGATGAGTTATCTTAATATGTGAATATATTATTGTTGGACACGTTTATCAGTATCTGCTCTTTGTCATTTCGAATACCCCCCCCCTTTTAATAGTAAAATAAACAACAAAATTTCCCCAAGAATCTAATCAATTATTTGTTTCCTTATTGATGTCCTCTGAGAAAGTGTCTTTTTTTTCTGCTTTTTTGCTTTCACTCTCTTTTTTTTCTCTTTTGTTTTTTTTTCTGCTTTTTTTTTTGTTGCTTGTTTTTTGTTTTGTTTCACTTTTTTTGTTGGGGAGGGTCGACGTCAGTCACCATTCATTATTTTGGCTCATTATTATTTTTCCTCTGCCAACCGTCCTATTTGTACAATTGCTTGTTTATCTCTGTCCTGTCTTCGCCACGTGGCTGGCATCTTTTATTCACAAGTCTCATTAGCTTCCAATCACTTTCAGGTCGTTTATATCTCACCAGTCTATCAGTTTGTCTCTCGTTCAAGCTAACACGTATTTGTCACAGCCCTGTCGGATATGGCTGTAGAATATGCCGAATGCACCTCTGCAGACGAGTGAGAGTCCCCCGACCTCAACGAGTGTCCTGGCTACAACACTAAACTGCTCCAGTTATTGAGCTTTGGGGAATGTGGATCACCCCATCATTACCATTACTTCCAGGCCCACTTTGACCAGGAGTGTTAATACATGTTAAGGTTCCACTATGGGTTAAATAGAACTATTCAATCATTTACGAAGCAATATATATATATATATATATATATATATGCTGAAGCGATGCAAAAAAATTGCTGAAACTGATATGAGAGTACTATTATGATATTTTGATTTCCCCCGTTCACTATTCCAATGAGTGTTGAAGATTTTTTTTTTTAAAGAAGGCTGATTTTTAAGGCATGCAGGCAGCCACTTTTAACTGAGATGATTGAAACATGGTAATCTATCATAATTTACTTCATATATCTATCTATGAATTTTCAAAATTGGGACACACACACACACACAAATACACATACGCACCCCCACACAAATACACATACGCACCCCCACACAAATACATTCACACACACATACATATGTATATTCATATATATTATCTTTTTTGTTTATCTATCTTATTCTGTTCATATCTATTTTATTCTGTCCACCTCTCTCTCTCTCTCTCTCTATATATATATATATATATATATATACGCCTGTGTGTATATGTGTGTGTATCATATTGTTTATATCTATGTATCTATCTTCATATATCTATATCACGTTGTTCATACCTCTGATGTTGTGGGACAATAATAACTTTTTCTTTTATGTGCGCAGCATACAGACTTTTGATTATTGATGACGAAGATAATTACGAATGAGTGTCACTGTATGGGAAGATAGTGTTTTGTAACTGAAAACTTGCGCTATCCAACGGTGTTATTGTGCTTCCTGTGTCCGTGGAAATAAATGCGAGGCTTTACTCTCGGAGTGTTCCTCGCGTTATTGTTGAATTTTTAACACGAGTATTCAAACATGGTATTTCTAGCTGGTAATTAAGTGGCAACACGTCTCCTAAATTCACTAGTACTCTTTTCTTGCCGATTTCAGTAAAAAGGTTATTCGAAAAAAAAAAAATCGATTCTTCATCAAGTGTTTCATTAATCGTGGTTACAATTGTCAGTTTTAGATTCAAAAATTATTGTTTGTTTGGAGGTGCTCTTGATGGTTATCGTCGCAAAAAATAAACACGTTGACCCGAGTTTAAATCCTTGAAATTGCTGTTTGCATTTTCACGTAGGACTCAAAACACTCGGGAAAGATATTGATCCAATGATTCTCTTTCCAGTTATGGGTAAATAGTAGAGCAGACTGCGCTCTTTAATGCTGGTATGGTAACCGGTCTAGGAGAAAGAAAAACTCTGAATGCAAACCTGTTAAAGTCCGCTTGAAAAGACACCTTGTGTCGTATTCCGGAATGGGCGGTGGGGTAGGGTAAATTCATCCAGTTATTGTTTGATTATTTCTCTAGTTTTCTGGCAAAGTCCAGTTTTTCATTCAATTTCGTTTTTTCCCACCTCCGAGTTACGACTTAGTGGAGACGTCCACTATTTTGACTTTTGTTTTAAATAACTCGGTTTAGTGTCCTGACCTGAATACGGTGACCTTTCAAAAAAGTCCAAATCCTGAAACAATTTTATACGAAAGAAAATCTCTGTATTTGTTCACTCAGATGAGTCAAAATTGAGTTGCCCAGTCGACTGAGGTTACAAAATACGATTGCATCTCTACAGAGACGTAAAACCCCCTAACAAGTTTCCTGTATATGACACTAAGCAATCTGATGTGGGGGCTTCAGTAATGCTGGAGCTTTGGGGAATGTGGAGTACCCCTTCATTGCTATCGCTCCCTGGCCTGGAATGGTAGTACCTGATAGGGCCCAATCTAAGGGTTAAATAGAATTAAACTGAGTACGTATGCAAAACAGAATTGTTAGAAATAGAACTGTTTTATGTATAACATGGATTTGGCATTAAATAACCTACATTGATGTACCATAAAACCAAACCAAACCAATCAAAATTGAGGCCTAATTGGGCAGCTCGTAATGTTTTTGCATAGCTCATGAAGGTTATGAACCAAATTGTATTATGAGATGCTGAATTTGCCTGATACTCTCCGAGTGCTACTCACCGGATTTGCCTCTATAACTTGTATAATTGGCCGAAACGTTTTGAATATAACAATGAAGATGAAGTCCAAATATTTTAAGTGATAAAAATATCCGTTGAGACTGTATAACGTTGCACACCGGTCCATTTATCTAGTGGGTAGAGAGCTTGCCAATGGCCCGGGAGACCGGGTTCAGTTCCAGATCGAGTCATACCAAAGTCTCAAAAAATGGTACTTGATGTCTCCTAGCTTAACACTCAGTATTATGTAGGGATCAAGGGTAAAGTGGAACCCAGGGAAAAGAGTTGCGCCATCCCCTATACCTCAGTGTAGTAGCAATTGAAAAGGGAGCCTTCGGGTTGTCCTCGACAACGGTCACCAATTTTACTTATCTTTGGTTGAGAAGGAGAGTAACTTTTTCTTATAAGAAAGAATCTGTTTGGAGTAAACTTATTTACGAGCAATACCTAATAATATCCGTTTTGATTGTACAATGTTTCCTTCAAGATAAGAAAATCCTGGTTTTCATAAAAAAAATTGATCGTGGTGAACTTATAAACCGACAATGTTATATATATATATATATATATATATATATATATATATATATATATATATATATATGAAGGTTGATTGATAAATAAGTTCACCAATCTTATGAAAATGTTTCAGACCAGATACAGTGAAATGTCATTACTTATTAATCAATCTTATTATATAGTGCAAATTAACAAAAAAACTGGACATGACTTTGGTAATACCTTAATGCTTTTTCTGTCCTGTTTAGAATATTGCATAGCCATCAAGTCGATAATCTTCAGAAGAGAATAAAGAAATCGGAAGGAAATTTACTGTTTCTTTATCAATTATTGACCATTTACAAATTCCTCAGAATTTTAGATAATCTTATTTCTGTTACGCGTTCGATGAAGAAGATGCGCGTGCTAACAGACACGCCCACATATGCTCACCCGTTCACAACATACGCGTGCACACACGCACATAAATGTAGGTGGGGTGTATCCTGGACTGCGGAATCTTAGTAAGCGAGTTCGAACTCTAGTCACGCTGTTACGTTCACTTTCGGACTAATACCTTTAGTAAAGGTATGAGCCCCCTTACCCTCCAACTATGGGTTAAATAGTACCTCCACTGTCCTTCTAGAAGGATTGATTTGGGATTAAATAACCCAAGAAGGTTGATATGCCATTAAACAACAAACAAACAAGGATAAATATATGTATGTGGGATAGGGTTACTTGTGAGTGATTTTGGTCGTTATCTATTTCGTATCGATATCTGTGGATGATTAGTGGTTTAGTTGGGTTTTATGGCATATCAACTCTTGTAGGTTATTTAATGCCAAATTCTGTTTATACATATATAATACACATATGATTTGTAAACGAATAGTTTTTAGCTAACACAGACCAAAGCTCATTTGTTTACTCACAGTAAAATAGTTTATAGTTTTATTTGTTATTGAGCTGTGTAGTTGATGTTCGAGTTTCGGAAAAAATTCTACAATTGGAAATGCCGATTTTTAAGGCATTCATTGCTCGGGAGCAATATTCCATTTTCCCTCATTTGGCTATCTATCTATCTATCTACTTTAGTCTGTTCATAACTCTCTTCGCTCGCACACACACACACACACACACTCTCTCTCTCTCTCTCTCTCTCTCTCTCTCTCTCTTTCCTTCTGTATCTATCTATCTATCTATCTATCTCAGTCTGTTCGTCAATATCTCTCGATCATTTTTTTTCAAAATCTATGTCTCTTCACATCTATCTATCTATCTTCGTAGAGTAACGGTTACCGTCGAAGGAAATGGTCACCGTGACGAGGGCGTTTGCATTTCACATAGCTCTACTACACTTTGGATAGGCATGAATCCAATTATTCTTCCTCCAGCAATAGAAAAATAGTAGGACAGACTGTGCTTTTCAACCTTGGTATGGTAACCGGTCTAGGATAAGGAAAACTCTGAATTCAAACCTTTTAAACTGCGCTGAAAAATTGACCTTGTGTAGCATTGCCACTTGTGTGGCGAGGTCAGGTAAATATATATACCTCAGTCTGATCATCTCTACCACTCTCTCTCTGTCTGTCTGTCTCTCTCTCTCTCACGTTCTTTAAATATCTATATCAGTCAGTTCAATATCTCTAATTATCTATCTATCTATCTATCTATCTATCTATCTATCTTGCATAGTATTGTAATTATTATAAGAATAATGTAAATAAATATGAAACCGTTTACTGAATTAATCAAATTTCCTTTTTCATTAATCATGTATTACTTTCCTTTTGCTTTCAATAAATCATGTATTGCTTTCCTGGAAACAGATTTTTTAAAGTTATTTCCATTTTCCAAATTTTCAAAATTGGCTAATCTATAATGAACCGATATACCTACGAGGTCAGTCTGGAAAATAATGAGACTGACTTTTTCAAAACATTTTCGGGTTGGCAACATTGATTGAAGATCAACTAATTGACAGACTCTGAACGCGTTAGAAAACATTCTGTTCGTATTTGCCCTTCAGAATTCTCTTTCAACTGAGTAATCTTAATGTGTTTGGTTTATTGTGAAGCGGAAATGGAACACAAGATCAAATTCTGTGTCAAACTTCAGGGGAGAATGTCCCTTGTTGCGTTATGACGATCGTGCTGGACTGCGACATCGTGGTAAGTGAGTTCGAATTCAAGTCGCACTAATACGTTCGCTTTCGGACTAATACCCATGGGAGAAGTATAAATCTCTTCATCGGTGGGTTAAATAGTACCACTATTGTACTTCTAAAAGGATGGCTTTGGCATTGAATAATCCAGGAAAGTTGATATGCCATTAAAACAAAAGAAATCAAACCAAATCTAACTTTAGGACAATGTTTTCACAGGATTATGGAAATCTATCTCTGTATTGGAGTAAGACTCTCCCAACGAGTGTTCTAGATATGACACTAAACAATCTCATGGTGAGGCTCCAGTAATGCCGGAGCTTTGGGGAATGCAGAGTACTCCTTTATTGCCAACGCTCCCAGGTCCACTCTAACCTGAGTGACAGAACCTGATTGGGTTCTATCTATGGGTCAAAAAGAACTGTTTAACACTTAAATTGAGTACTTATGCTAAAATGAATTCTTTGAAATAGAACAGATTTGACATTCAACTGTGCGTAAATAAATGACTGATGTTTATTTGAATTGTTTGGGATATATAGCATCACTTGAAAACATTAAACTGTGAGCAAACCAATGTCTAATAGTAAATAGAATTGTTCGTATTAGAGAGAAATATGTGAAAACATTTAACTATGAGAAAAATAAGCTAAGGCTCGTTTAAAAATATTATCTACAAAATATATTTAGAAATAATATATTGAATATGTATGTATATAAACGATTTGACATTAAATAACCAACAACGTTTGATATGCCATAAAACCAAACCATTATGGAGATCAAGTTCTATCCCGGTCATATATTTTTGTGTCACAAGGCATTTTTGGTGAGGCGCCCCTGGTGGTGTAATGGTTAGCAAGCTCGACTAGCAAACCTAGACGAGTGAGTTCGAGTCTCATTGGGTGCCCCTTTCATATGGCCTTGTGCCACATCTAAGCAAAATGTTTAGTAAATTACCACAAGGCATTTTTGGTGACCGAGATATTATAGAAGATGAACCCTGTTTTGGTTGTTCGGTCACAGAGGAAAAAATGATTAAATTTGATCGCTATTTGACGGTGAGAATGTTTGGTGATGACTTAGCATTGATTTGCTAGATTTATAATCAGGGTTACCAAACTGAAGAATGAAAAAAAATGGATATTGAAAAATCAGTCTCATTACTTTCTATACACGCACTCGATGAGTTCTGCATTGACGGATTTATTAATGTTAACGACATATCAAGGGTTATTTTATGCCTAAAGGTTAGGGAATGGCGTTCATTGTACATTCATGTTTACATTTTCTTTTTTGTGGGTTGTTTCTAGAGAGAGTTTTTCACTTGGTCTCATCAAATGCAAATGATTTTTAATAGATCTATTTGATTCATAGATGGATACCTAACAAGTATTACCTCAATAGGTCTGAGTGGATCTGGTAGTAATAGCAATGAATGGGTACTCCATGCTCACCAAATATGATTTTTGTGCCCAAAAGAATATTTCTGCAGTATTCCAGCCTGCTTACTTCCCTAATCCGAATCCTTGTAATTATTTCCAAAAAATTCAAACTTAGCTCTATGGTTGCTATTAAAGAAATGTTGAGAATATGCAACAGGTTGTAATAAACTAACTGAAGGCAGTATGATCTGAAATCTTCCTGCCCTGTTTCCAAGGGAACGACGTCCTTGTCCATATGTGGCTTCCTCGGAGAGCTCTTTTAAAAGGAAAGAAAGTTGGTTTGTAATTAAATTGATAATCATTTTTTTCTTTTTCATACACAATCAGTCTGATTACAACATAGATCGACCTTGTATTCTGATTACGAAGACCTCTGTTCCTCAATCCTCCAATAATCTGTTTTCGTGTTAATCCGCTACTCTTGTTTTAAATTTTTAGCAAAAAAGAATCCTTGTTAATCGATAAAATACCATCTGAACATCTGATGGTTCACAAACAAGAGAGAGAGAGAGAGAGAGAGAGAGAGAGAGAGAGAGAGAGAGAGAGAGAGAATCCCACTTTCCTAAAAAAAGAATGTCTAAACCAATATAAGTAAAGATGGTGACCTTAGTCGAGGGTGACCCGAAGGCTCCCTTTTCGATAGCTACTACACAGAGGTGTAAGGGAGGGCGTTACTCCATTCTCTGGATTGTTCCATTTTACTCTTGATCATTACCTAATAATGCTGAGTAATAAGCAAGACGGCATGAAGTACCATTTTTTGAGTCTTCGGTATGACTCGACCTGTGTATCCTTAATTCTGGACACTTCACATAGTGTAATGGTTAGCGAGCTCGACTAGCAGATCACTGTTTGCGATTTCCATCGGGAGCCCCACAGTCTTGGCCTTGAGCCAAACTAAGCCAAGTTTAGTAAATGACAACTTAGCATCAATTATTCTTGTTTATTTTAACACTTGCACCGTCGTACCTGAATATAACCGAATTCCTCGTGTGCAAATATCGTCGAATTCCTCTGTGTTGTGTCGTGTGCAAATGTCGAATTCCTCGGTGTCGTGTCGTGTGCAAATGTCGAATTCCTAGTGCAATGTCGTGTGCAAATATCATCGAATTCCTAGTGTCGTGTCGTGTGCAAATATCATCGAATTCTTAGTGCCGTACCATATGCAAATGTAGTTGAATTTCGCACTGTTCTGTTGCTGGTTCGTATTTACCACGCTCGCTCGGGAATTATGCTGAGAAGTTTCTCGCTTTTTAACGCAAAATTTGACTGTTTTACCATAGCAATGTGATTAGGAACGCCGATCATTATGAAACTTTAAAAAAGTAGGAAACGAAAGAAATTTTAAAATTGTTCAAAATTCTTCATTACATTGCCATAACAATCTCATAGACAGTTGTAATGTTGGTTTGGTTTTATGGCATATCAACCATTGTAGGTTATTTAATGCCAAATCCATTTTTATACATATAAACAGTTATATTTCAAGCAAGTCAGTTTAGCATAAGTACACTGTTTAGTTCTATTTAACCTATTAATAGGACCCTATCAGGTGCAACCACTCCGAGCCAGAATGGGCCTGGGAGCGATGGCAATAAAAAAAGTACTCCACATTCCCCAAAGCTCTAGCATTACTGGAGCCTCAGCATCAGATTGTTTAGTGTCATATACAGGACACTCACTGGGGGAGTCTTACCCCTCTGCAGAGATATAGTTGGTGTATTTTGTAACCCTAGCCGACGGGGCCATGTAATATTGCCTCATATTTATTCCAAAATAATATTTTTCCAAAATAATTTTTTTTCCAAATCATTATCTGATCGTTCATCAAGAGTAAAACGTCATAAGAATTACATAAACCCTTTGCCAAATTAGTGTTCATGTCTTATTTTCTCTTTCGTTCTATCTGCTATTTTAACATATTCAATTTACTCTATTACTTACAGGTTTAAAAGTAATGTGAACAAAAACAAGGAGTTTAGTTCTCTAAAGAATTCATTGAATGTCAAATGTCCTTTCACAAAACTACAAAAAGTGATAACTCCTTTACTGCCAAGTAACATTTCTAATATATTGAGATATGTCCTCGATTGGTTTGGTTTCTTTGTTTAATGGTACCTCAACCTTAATCAAATTATCCCCTTAATTAAATTATCTTTTTGAAATTCAAAAATTTAAGTAAGCGAGTTCGAACTCAAGTCGCGCTATTACGTTCACTTTCAGGCAAATACCCTCGGGAGATGTATGAACCCTCTTATCCTCCAAGCTATGGGTTAAATAGTAACACAACTGTCCTTCTAGAAGGATGGCTTTAGCATTAAATAACCTACGAAGGTTGATATGCCATAAAACAAAGAAACCAAACTAAAAACTTAATAAAAGAACTATTGCTCTTCTCAAGTGAATTTTTCATTTCTTTACGGTGACAGTCCCCGTAGAGCATTGGTTAAAGTACTGGACTGAGATTTTGAAGTAAACGAGTTCGAACTCCAGTCGTGCACTTACTTTCACTTTCTGACTAATACCCTATTCCGTCTGATGTAGGGTAAATAATATCATTGCTGTTCGTCTGTAATGATGGCGTTGGCATTAAATAGCCCAGGAAAGTTGATGTGTCATGGGACCCTTCTCATTTCATTGATTGTAGTTCTTATGATGCTACCAAATAAGCTATTTTGTTTTTAGTTCAGTGATCAGTTTTTTGCCTCCTCCTCCTCTTTTTTCCAAGCAGAATGGCCATCTCCAAATCTCATCCCTTAATATGCAAATTACATACAACTAATGTCCAAAACTTCTACACTGGGTACGCCCAGAAAAGATTTTTTTTGGTAGGAATTTTGATAACTATATTTAGAACATTAATAAAAAATGTAAAGATGTATTTCTTAAATTTTTCGTTTTTTTTTTCCTTCGTTTTCTAGAAGGAAACAGTCCAAAATTTCTGTCAAAAAGTATTTATATAATTTATAACGTAAACTGTCGCTGTTGCTAGGTCAATTTCTGTATGTTGCTTACATTACTTCGGTAATCGATTGGCTATGACTAGCTAAGTATGGGGATCAAAAGGGTAATAATTTATTTGTGCGTTTTTAGTCTTAAGGCTTGAGTTTTGTGCTCCCCAAATAGTATAGCTTCTGAATAACTATAAAAAGAAAAGTATTTCTTATTCCCTCCACACACAAAAAACGCATGAAAGCTTGTACAAAGAAATAATTTAATCCTCGAATAAGTATTCCCAATAAGCGGCGTATTTTTAACACTTACATCTATACAGTTGTCGAGGGCGACCCAAAGGCTCCCTTTTCAATAGCTACGACACTGAAGTGTAGGGGAGGGTGCAAATCCTTTCTCTGCTTCTCTTTACCCTTGAACTGGACCTGATAATACTGAGCGTTAAGCAAAGAGGTATCAAGTACCGTTTTTTGAGTCTTTGATATAACTCTTCCTGGAATTGATCCCCGCTTTTCCGGGCCATTGGTGAAGACATTACCCACTAAGACCAACGGGATCAGCCCATTAGCCTAGTGGATAGAGAATTCACCAATGGCCCGGCATACCAAAAACTCAAAAAATAGTTCTAGATACCTTCTTACTTAACACTCACAATTATAAGATACGCGTCAGGAGTAAAGTGTAACAATCTAGGGAAAGGAGTAGCACTCTCCGCTACAACTCGGTGTTTTAGCAAATGAAAAGAGAGCCTCAGGGCCACCCTCGACTACGGTCGCCAGCAAGAATTTTTTCTTACTTTACATCCATACCAAACAACGTTTTCTATGTGTAAAAAAACTGCAAACTACTTTTTAACCATACATATCATATTTAATTTGATCTGGCTATGATTTATGGCATATCAATTCTTGTGGATTATTCAATCCCAAAACCTGTTTATATATATATATATATATATATATATGATAACAAGTAATCCAAATAGAAAGGGGAGATTTATAGAGAAACAAAGTCGACACTATAGCGTTTCGGTTCTATAAGAAACATTGTCGAAAACAAGGAATGATTCGAAATCTCTCGATGAACGAACAGAACGTGGATTCTGCACAATGTTTCAAATAGGTGAGGTGACGTAGTTTAAAGAAACGAACGCTGATTCATTGATCAAATGGCCAATATTTCTTGTCAGAAACAGCCAACTTTTTCTTGCAATACAATTTTCCAAAGTTTTTATATATTTTTATACTTTTTATACATCCACAGTTAGTTTTACATCACTAACATAACCCCTCATAGTTCTGATGATTGTTCAGCAAAACCGAAACGCTATAGTGTCAACTTTGTTTCTCAATAAATCTCCCCTTTCTATTTGGATTACTTGTTATCAATTTTTCTTTACAAACTGTCGGATTACAATCCATTATTTTCTTACACACACACACACACACACACACACACACACACACACACACACACACACACACACACACATATATATATATATATATATATATATATATATATATATATATATATATATTAAACGAATATTGTTTAGGTAAAATTATTTGTTTGCACACAGTTCAAAGGTTTGAATTATTGCTATTTAACATTAGTAATTGTAATTATAAAGTATTTCTATCTAATTTAATATTGATCATTTGTTTGCACATAGTAGATAATATTAATCATTTGTTTGCACACAGTTAAATGTGTTCAGATATTTCTAACTAATAATTCTAAATGGTTTCAATGATTGCTATTTAACAGATAATTCTATCTAATACTAATAATTTATCTGCTTACAGTTAAATGTTTTCGAGTATTGCAATTTATTGTTTGCACATAGTAAAATGGTTTCAAGTATAGAGAGTCACACCACTCCGGGTTGGAGTGGACCAGCGAATAATAACAATTAAGGGGTAATAGTGGATATAGTGTTTGCCAATGGTCCGGGAGATCGGGGTTCAATCCCACGTCGAGTCATACCAAAGACTCAAAAAATGGTACTTGATACCTCCTTGCTTAACACTCAGCATTATAAGATATGTATTAAGGGTAAAGTGGAGCAATCCAAGGGAAGGAGTAGCACCTTGCTCTACACCTTGGTGTAATAGCTATTGAAAAGGGAGCCTTTGGGTCGCCCTCGACTAAGATCGCCAACTTACTATATTCCCCAAAGCTACAGGACTGGAGTCTTACCATCAAAGAGTTTCGTGTCATATCTAGGACATTCGTTAGAAGGAGGTTTTCTCGTCTGCAAAGATCCTGTCAGCGTGTATTCTTCACCTTCTGCTGTTTGGGCAGTGTCATATTTTTCCTCGACAAATAAAAAAATCCCAGTCTCTCACAGTAAAGGGAAGAATTTAATTCTTAATTTGTCTAAATCTCTGAGATGAATCTTGATAAATAATGGAGAGTGAATTGTGATGCAAGGACACGTAGCGGAGTGGATAAGGCGTTTGTTTGCAAGGTGCTTCTGAGTGAAATCATGTCGAAGTTGCTGGTTCAATCCCAGCGACGGATTAGACTAACACGGAATATTTACTATTATTATTGCATTATTATATCCATTATATAGTAAATTTAGTGACCTTAGTCGAGGGTGACCCGAAGGCTCGCTTTTCAATAGCTACTACATCAAGGTGTTGGCAAGAGCGCTACTCCTTTCCCCGGATTGCTCCACTTTACCCTTGATGCTTACCTTATAATGCTGAGTGTTAAGCAAGGCGGCATCAAGTACCATTTTTTGAGTCTTTGGTATGACTCCACCTGGGATTGAACTCAGGTCTCCTGGACCATTGGCGAACACTCTACTCATTACTAACTCTGAACACAACAGAAAGAAAGACAAAATAGATTCATGCAACATTTTATATACATAATATACCTACAAGTTGTATCTAAAAGAAAGAATACACAAAAATGTCTCAACAACTCTACCTTAGCAGATATTGTTCCATGAACAAGCAGTGGGTGAAATGGATACAAAATAGAAAAAGGCTTACTTTATGAGGTTGGATAAGATAAACATGTGGCTTAATCGCTCCCCGGCAGGACTAGAGAAAACGTTTCTACAGCTCAGAGACTAAAAGCGAAAACTGATCGAGAATAGTATTTTTTGCGACTGTCACGTGATTCAATACGAGGTCAAATGACAGTCTACGAGACATGCTAAATATCTAAGAGAGATAATTATCTATTGTATCCCAACAACAGGATGTCTCCAAAACTTCGAGGACAAATTTCTTTTATAAGAAGCCTTGTTTTTTTTTTTGCTAAAGTATCGTGGGTTTTTATCAAAATCTGACAATTAGCCGGCTGTGGAGAAATAGGGCACGTTCTTTGCGAAGAACACCCCCGAGCCTGTTTTGGACTTCGGTCCGGAGCGTAGCTCTGCAAAAGGAACAATGGCAGACTTGAGGCCTTTAGGCTCCTAGTTTCGACTAGGCTACCTCCGGGTGGGCGAGCTGCAGTTTTGTCTCCTTTGTAACCTACGTATGGCACTAAACCTCGCGTCTAGTTTAAGCCGTAATCTGGCATACGTGCTCAGACCCATATTTGGGTTCGTGAAACTGCTTGCCTCATCAGGCTCACATTGCACCAAGTGAGCCGATGAGCAGCATAGACCAGCAGGGTTCGAGTCTCAGCTCGTTTCCGACCTCCCCCTCCACTTTATCCCCACTTTAATCGGCCTTCGGGCTTTTGACCTTGTGTCAAGCCTCGTCTGGTGGGAGACGTTGGCAAATATCGGCTGTGGAGGAGGAATCATCATCATCATCATGTCATGCTGCTAGCACGGATATCCCTGACCCTCTCTCGCCACTTTTCCCTATCGTTCATCGCCTCTAGCAGATATTCAGGGCTACATTCCGTATCCTCACATAGCTGCTGAATGTATGTTCGTGCTGGTTGTCCTGTTTTTGCCCGGCCATATGTAGGGGTCCATAAGAGTACATCACTTATGAGCTCACCCCTGCTTCTCCAGCAGTGTATGGTTCGTCTAACTTGGATAGTTTTCGTGATATAAGGCAGGTGGTGGTATAGTTGGTGCCTTGTGGGGTGTTGTCGCCAGGACTTGTTCAAGATTGCTCGCAGCATTCTTGTGTAATTGCCGTCTAGCTTCTTCTCCAGCCGTTTTGTTAGCGTCCATGTAGTGCATCCATACGGCAGTATCGATACGACAGCAGTCTGGAAGAAACTGCGTTTAATTTTATCGGTCAGGTCTGATTTCCATATGATCGATAGCCTATTGATGGCAGCCCATGCCTTTGTTAACCGCATGTCGATGTCCTATTCGGTTGATGAGACGCTGCTTTTTTTAAAAAAAATCTGGCGCTTTTAGCTTTATCATTATTACTATTATGATTAAACAAAGAAATAATCATAATTACTTGGAGGGGGAGACGAAGGTGAAATTAGGAAGAGAAAGAGGGAAAGAAGAAAAAAAGGGGGTGGTCATGAATGAAGTGTTAGCATAGCAAAAAGATAGAATATTCTTTCTTGTCACATAAGAAACTTTTTAACCAAAGCTGTTTATCAGTAACAGGAGGACACAAATGATATTACATTCTTAAAAAGCTGAGCAAAATTCACGATACAGGAATGCCACCAAATCTTTCAGGGTATAAAATATAATACAGAATATCAGTTATAAGCCAATGTAACAGTTAAAATAAAAATGAGGTGAAAAATGTCAACTTGAGACTTTAACTAAGTTAAAACTTAGCAAATTTACAAAGGATTTTTTGTATGACCCGCTTAAGAGTTCTTTTGCCTTAAGGGTACTTGCTCACATCTGTAATTGAAGCGAAGATAATGAACAACGTCTGGGTCTGGTATAACCACAATAGACAACCCTTGAGAAAATGACAAATCGAACTATAATTTAACGTGGAACCCAGACAACAGGTTTGGGTGTCATGATCGTAGGCGACCCCATGATAGCTAAAATGAGGGGACCCGTTAGATATCTTGCGAATCTTGGCTGTTCTAATGCCAGGTACACAAACAACGAACTAACGAACCACTCAAAACAGAGGAACCAATAGAGAAAATAACTACTACTTTTCAGACAGCACCGAAATGGCTGAGCGGTAAGATACCAAGTCTAGTGAAAGGTTTGGCGGATTTCGATCCCCGCTTGAAGCTTCCTGCGTGCCTAGCCACATTGGAGAGTTGTGATACAACGAAACAGTCTGTCTGTGAGTGACAATATATACGATCCCCTCCCGGAGGTTGAGCACTCTGGCAAAGGAATTAATGGCTGCCACCCATGCAATGTAAAGCCCTTCTAACGAACTGAGCACTTCGGTATCCGATAGCGCAAAATGTAAACAAACGAAAGCTAATACAAAATGCGTTATAATTCCTGAGCTGACGTTGGTCGTCGAAACGGCTGAGTGGTAAAAGTTAAGCAGGTTTCGATCCCAGCTCGAAGCGTCATGTGTGTCTTGTCACATAGAGTTGTGATACAACGAAACAGTAAGTATGTGGATGACAGTATATATATATCTATATGAATTTTTTTAAGAACCTTAGCACAAGGCCAAAAGTATTGGTCCCCCAATTCATTTGTCTAGCTTGCTTGCCATTACATTACGCTAAAGTACCACAGTCTATATAATCTTTGATATTTAATTATCTCTCTTCCTAGAGCTTTTGAAACATGGTCAATTTAACATGATCAGTTAATGAAAAAGTTTACCCATGAAAAACTAAAAGTTATTGATTATTGATGAGAAGGTTCAACTTCAATAGCCATACTACCCTTTTCCGCCTCTAACGTTGTAGGACAACATTTAAAATAGGAGGTATTACATTTAGAGTGACCACCATAAATTAAAACATTCGAGTTTTTTTTTTCTAATTTATGTTTAAGTTTTTCAGTTTTCTTTTGATAAAAATTATGCTAAATAAAACGGATTTTCAAGTAACGAGATTTTTTCAAAACTCAATTCGGAGATTTTGTTTTTTTTGATCTTTAAATAAATTACAAATAAGATTCATTTAAGATTTTTAAAACATTTACTCTGCCTCCAAATCTATAAGAAAAGTATTCCCACCAACTCCTGCAAAGAAATTGCCAATTACCAAGAACAGTTTGAGATTAGTTAATTTTTTCTTTTCATTTTTGCAATTAGCTTTGGTTTAAACAAAAACTAATCTAAAAGTAAAATTTCTCAGTGAGTGAAAAATCCGCAAATCGCAAAAGAAGTTAGAATTGTTCCATAGTCTAATGGTTAGCGAGTCGTTCGAAGGCGGTGCTGAAAAATTCTCAGCCAAACCAAGATGGAAATGTATTTTGCTTTTTTTTAAAAAAAATTATAGAATTTTTCGAGGGAGTGATAAAATTACTTTCAGAAATGGTGAACTGAGTGTGTTGGATTGCTATGAAATTACAGAATGATGTATTTTCATTGAAAAAAAATTTCTGTTACATCTCCGCCTGCCTATTCTTTTTCACACTCTGACCTCACTCCAGTCCGATTTTTTCAGAAGATCTTAGATTCACATTTCAATAATCCACTTTAACTACTCCTTGCTGAACCCTTGCTTTCGTCTCTTTTGTCCGACCAGTTTAGCCTCTCATCCCATGTAGGGATAATCCGGCTTGTTTTCAGTCTTCTCGGATACTGGAAAACAGTCGGCTCTCCACATCTTCGACGGGAGGACAGGAGGGCAATCAAAAGGGGTGTTTTTCAATAAATTTTAGGGTCTTTTCTTTCATCCCCTTCGTTGACATTTTCATTGTAAATAAATCATTCCATTCATTTGGGTTTTAAGTAGGTTTTCATAGAGCGAATGTGGTATTTTGATGAATGTCACGTGTTTGTTAATGAATGGTTGCCAATATTGCATCGTGTGTTTGGGTCGACGAATGTAGTTAACAAGGACCCCTTTGGAACTATAAGTTCATGAATGACCACACCCCTTTCCCCCTCACAAAAACCACTGGGGCTTCATGCTCCCCCAAAATTGTATGTTGTATATAATTGTTTTGGAAATAGAACCATTGTTCTATTTCAAACAATTCAGTTGCGCATAAGTACGCTGTTTAGATCTATTTGACCCATAGATAGGACCTATCAGGTACTACTACTCCGGACCTAAGTGGACCTGGTAGCAATAGCAATGAAGGGGTACTCGATATTCCCCACAGCTCCAGCATTACAGGAACCACACAATCAGATTGTTTAGTGTCATATACAGGACTCTCGTTAGGGGAGTCTTACCCATGTACAGAGATGCAATCGTCGTATTCTTCAGCCCCAGCCGACTGGACCAATTTTGGGTTAATAACAGAAAGAATGATAAGGTCTCCTGATTGATAAGTGACTCTATATTTAAAAAAAAGGATTTCGATATTCAAAATTGGAATTTTAGATATAAATATATCATCGGGCCATGTTGAACAACACATCAACTGAACGCCAAGGTTAGCCAATAGATTCTCACTGGAGTTTGTGTGACAGCAAGTCCCTTTAAGTCTCCAGAGCTCTTCTCAGTATTCTGGCCGATCGCCACAATGCTGTAGTTTGGATGGTGTCCACTCGTCCCGTTATTTCGTAGTCCTCCAGTCCCTGTATTAATCCTTTGGTGACTGTATTAAGAGCACCAATTATGAATGGTTTCGCCGTTACTTTCATGTTTCATTGCTTTTTTTAAATTCACTTGCAAGGTCCAAGTACAAATACTTTTTTGCGCTTTCTTTCAATTTTACTTTCTGATCAGCCAGGACACCAATGTCCACAATTCGGCAAATTCTCTCTTTTTTTTTATTGATTATTACTGGTCGTCTGGCCAAGATTTGGTGATCAGTTTGTATCTCAAAATCCCTATTATTATTATTATTATTATTATTATTATTATTATTATTATTTACTCCTTTAGATTTTTCTTCATCAGTGTTAACTGATGGTTTTTAACTGGAGTTTGAGTGATAGCAAGTCTTCTCAAGTCTCCAGGACTCGTCTCAGGATTTTGGCCGTTCTTAGCAATGCTGTCGTTTGGATAGTCTCTGTCCATCCGCCAATTTCCAAGTCTTCCAGGCCTTTTAAAAATCCTTTAGTTATTGTGCCTAACTCACCAATCACAATTGGCACAATCGTTACTTTCATGTTCCACAGCTTTTTCAATTCTCTAGCAAGGTCGAGGTACTTATCTTTCTTTTCACTTTCCTTCAGATTTATTCTGTGGTTCGCCAGGACAGCAAAGTCGACAATTTTACAAATTTTCTTTTTTTTTGTTGATTATTATTATTATTATTATTATTATTATTATTATTATTATTATTATTATATCGTATATATATGATAGATATATATGTATATATATATACATATACTTATTTGGGTACTGACATACACACACGCGAGCACATACACAGACACATATGTGTGTGTGTGTGTCTGTGTGTGTGTGTGTTGTAGTCAAAAAAGTAAAGCTCTTACATATTCATACATACATATATATACAATTTTATTCTTGGTAACAATTTTATTTTTTCATTCAGATTATCACTATTACAGGTTGCTGGTGAATAGTACCAGATAATATCCGTTCTGGTCGGGCAATATTCCACGAGAAATATCAAAATCCTGTTATCTTCGATTTAGAGAAAATAAAGAGTTTATTTAAAAAATGACAGTGATGCAATTTTTTTTTGTCCGATACTGCACACACACACACATATACACACATACTCATACACACACGCACACACACACATACATACTCACACATGCACACACACACACACATACACACATACACGCACATACATACACACACGCACGCTCACACACACGTACACATATATATACATATATATATATATATATATACGTTGATATGCCAATTATATAATATACATATGAATGTAAGAAAATATTGAAATGTTAGAAAATGTTTATGATGACAATGAAGGGGTTATCCACACTCTTCTAATTTCCAGGATTGGAGTCCCGTTATCAGATGTTGTTTACTGTCACACTAAAGACAACCCTTTTAGGGGCAGTCCAGTCGGCTAGAATTGTAGAATATACCGACCACATCTCTGCAGAAAAGTAAAACCCCACCCACCCAGCGAGTTTCCTAAATATGTCACTAAACAATCTGATGATGAAGCTCCAGTTCTGGGGAATATGGAGTACCCTTTCATTGCTCCTTGGTTCACTCTGGCCCAAAGTGGTAGTACCTGATGTGGTCCTTTCTATGGGTCAAATTGAACTGTTTTCTATTTAAACTGTGCGCGAACAAATGATTGCTTATTGAATTATTAATGATACATAACAATACTTGGAACCATTTAACTGTGTGCGAGTGAATGAGTAATGTTGGATTGAATTATTAGTGTTAAATAGCAATACTTGAAACTCTTTAACTGTGTACTTCAATTGAATTATTGGTATTAGATGGCAATGCTTGGAACCATTTGACTGTTTACAAATAAATTGAATAGCGCTGAAGAGAATTATTCGAGTTAAATAGCAATACTTGTAATTATTCACTGATTACAAACAAATGATTAATATTGAATGGAATTAGTAATGTAAGATAGCATTAATTGAAACTATTTAACTGAGAATAAACACTTTCAATAGTTGCGAACAAACAAATTAGTTCTAACTCATTTTAAAATGAAATTACCTACAAACTATGTGTGCAAACATATGGCTGATGTTGAAATTGCGACTGTTATATAGCAATACTTGAAACCATCTAACTGTGAGTAAAATAAAAAAAATGAGCTTGGGCTCGTTTAAAAATGTTGTCTACAAAATGGAAATTATTATTTACGGAGTTGCCTTTTACATGCCCTGTGATTGGCTGAAAAAACAACTAATCACAGGCCACTATTGGCACATGTGCTGCATTCCCACGTGCGCGCGTTTTCTAAACTTAAGGTCTCCTTCCCCTTTTTCCACCTTGGAACTGTTCGTTCCCGATCCTGGATGTCCGGCGACTATGAGGCACATACGCACGTGGGCGACCAAAAATTCTCCTATTCGAAGCATTTGAATCTACCCGGTCCATCCACCAAAACCCCATTGAACTAAAGAACAGTTACCTGGACGAAGAGTAAAAGGTAAGTCCGCAGAAAACCCCCTCCCTTCTTTTTTGTAACGTTCTTTCTCTTCTTAAACTTTATTTCTTTTCTTTAAACATAAATCTATTTTCAACCATACTATTGTTTTATTTCTTTTCTCTCGTCACGTCTCGTGTCACAGTAAGCCTTATTTTTCCTAACATAGAAGACTTGATTTCATCCTATTTTTAAAGGGTAAAAATCCCAACAATATCTAATATATATGTATAAACAGGATTTGGCATTGCCTTCAATGGTTGTTATGCCATAAAACCCAATCAAATCAAGCTTTTTGGGGATATAGGAGGTTCTTACATCCTTGCAAGGGATACAGTTTTGCCAACAGGGCGAGGGGTTTTTCCCTGGAAACTCTGCACTTATTTTTAGTAAATATTTATAAGATAAGAATAGATAAAAATGGTGTGATATATATCCAGTTCCAAAGAAAACAGCTGCTGTATGGCTACTGGCCCCCCATCTCATAAACCATTCAAATAAGACGGACAAGATATGCTGTGCACACATGGAGAAATAAGGACGAATTCATGTGACGTTCCCTTATGGGCTCCAGTGCTGGCCGACCAGCAAAAATTTACTTTCATCAGTCCTGAGCGGACACTGGGTGCCGTCATTAAGGACCTGCCAAGAGCGATGGCTGATAGGGGCGGATGATACACGCAAAAGAGAGAGTGAGAGAGAGTCAAGATAATTCGTGCTGTCAGTGCAATATGATGATGATGATGATGGTATTCAGAATACTTTGGTCGGTAATGACATTCACAGGCTGCTAAAATCCAAGATAATCAAGCTACAAAAAAATGGTTGGTTGGTTAAGTAGCGGACACACAGACATACGAAAAACGCATGCAGGCTCCATGCGAACTCTCTTATTCCCGCTTCATACGCAGGCAGGCAGGCGCACGCATAAGACACATGCCGTACGAACGCTGCGATCTGTCGCTCACGCGCAGGCGCAGTTTTCTTAGCTCATCGTCTCGCGGGCCGCGTCAAGCAAACGACGAGGAATACAGAGAAAAGTTAACAACAGCTTCACCCAATCGCAAGGCGCTAAACGCGAGGAAGAAGAAAAAAGAAAAGGAAAAAAGGAAAGGAAAGAAAACAAAACAAAAAACGAAAAAAGCAATTGGAAAAAAGAAAGAAGTCTCAAATTGAGAGGCACAGCGAATATTGTCTACGTTATAGGTAAAAAAAAGCCTGCTGTTTACGTGAAGTGTGCGTGTGTGCACATTCATTGAACCTACAAGGGCTTTACCACACGACAGCGACAAACATAAAAGCATCTATCTATCTATCTATCTATCAATCAGTTCTTATATTCTCAAATCGACCTGGATCTATCTGTCTACCTATCTATCTATCTATTTTTTTTTAAATCCGCGTCTTTCTTTCTTTCTTTCTTTCTTTCTTTCTTTCTAAATCTCTTTAAATCAGTCAATATATTTTTTTTATATAGTCTCTCAACGTATACGCTATCTATCTATCTATCTATCTATCTATCTATCCGGATTTTCTTTTAAGTATTACATGCTTCCTATCACCTCACGTATTTATTTTTATTTATTCTAAATGTTAACTAAAATTTCGGATCGACCTGTGGATTATTACCAGTGAAAAAGGATCATCATAATCGATTGGCCAAGTGACGGTGCTGGGGGTGTCGAAGACGGACAAGGAGGAGGAGGAGGAGGAGGAGGAGGTGGTGAGTTGGACGGAGAAGTGGTGCGATCTTGGACCGGCGAGAGACAGCGTACGGGAAGGCCACTGTGACTGCAACGTCGGGGACAGCGGTAGCAGGCACCAAATCGTCGGCCTTAGATCAGACAATGAGGAACCACTACAACGAACGCGACGAAATCGCTCTGCTGCCGTCGGAGTAATACTCGAGGAAAACAAACAAACAACCAACAACAACACACACACACACAAAAAAAAGAAAAAGCAACATAAAAAACAACAACAAAAGCAAACAAAAAACAAAAACAAAAAATCCTCTAAAAAAAGGTATGAATATATTTTACATTATTGACTAGACTTTTTTTTCCTTATAGTTTGACGGTTTTTATTTACATGTTTATTTTGCCTTGTGACGATATATATATATATATATATATATATATATATATATATATATATATATATATATATATATATATATATATATATATATATATATATATTATAAAGAACTTTCGACCTTGTTCCGTTAATGATTTCTTTTTATTATTATTTCTTGTATATTTTATGCGTAAAATTCAGTTTTAAGGTCAGACGATTGGGGAATTTTGTAATGCTAGATTTAAGCGTGTTCACACTTGTGAATAGAATTCAAAGTTTATTGATTTGACAATACATTAACATGTAGATTCGCAAAGAACGAATATATATATATATATATATATATATATATATATATATATATATATATATATATATATATATATATATATGTGTGTGTGTGTGTGTGTGTGTATTTGTGGGTATGTTTGTGTGCGTGTGTTCATGTGCTTGTATGTTAGTGTGTGTCTGTGTGTGTGTGTGTGTGTGTGTAGGCAAAATCTGTTTTTGCAAATGACATTTATGTTTCGAAAACATGTGTACCAAAATGTGTGTGTGTGTGTGTGTGTGTGTGTGTGTGTGTGTGTGTGTGTGTGTGTGTGTGTGTGTGTGTGTGTGTGTGTGTGTGATGGAAATATTAAATATTAGATGACAAAAACATACATGAACAAATTTCTCTAAGAACCATTACAAAAAATATATAGGTTTTTCACAAGTCCTATACCCCCCCATATATATATATATATATATATATATATATATATATATATATATATATCCGTTTAATGTGAAGAGACGATGTGTTTAGAATTATTCATATATGAAATATATGATAAATTTTTTGTCTTTATACATCCATATCTATCTATCTATCTATCTATCTATCTATCTATCATGCATTTGGAATTATTCATATATATAGAATATATGATAAATTATTTCTGTCATTGTATATCCAGATCTATCTATTTATCTATCTATCTATCTTATTTTGCAATTGAAATATCATCCTGCTGGACGAAACTTGTTAATGAACATCACCCACCCGCCAATAAGATACGTTGTTTGCGCTCTTAACTTTTAATCGAATTTCTCATGAGAGAACTACACCTTCAAAATTTATGCATATCTATGTGGATAAGACAAACCAAAAATTTGTTGTGTGTCATGGTCTCAACCTGCAACCAGGAACTAAACTAAAAAAATGTGCTACCAGTCCAGAAAAGGACGCAAATGAACTATCTACCGTAATGTTAAAAAAAAAGAAGAAAAAAAAAAGCAGATTTCCCAGAACTTGTATTAAATATAATATTTACATTCACTATTCAGATAAGTAATTTAGTAATTTCCTTTATTATTTTATTGCACTGTTACTTTTTAAAGTTGCGTTTTTAACTGCTTATATTTCAGCCATCGGTCATATTTTGCTTTCGGTTTCATTGTTTAATGGCATATAAACCTTCGTGGATCATTTAATGCTAAAGCCATTCTTGTAGAAGAAAGGTAGTGGTAATATTTAACCCATAGCTGGTGGGAGGGTAAAGGGGATGGATAACTTTACCAAGGGTATTTGTCTGAAAGTGAATGTAATAGCACGACTGGAGTTCGAACTCGATTATTACGATATCATAGTCCAGCAAGTTAGCCATTACGTCACAGGGAATCTCTTCACCATATTTCTTTCGTATTTCCCTCCTCAAAACATTTGTATAATTTCGGGGACTTAAAAGAAAAGACTGACATGTAAAAAAAAAAAAAATGCTTTAAAATGAAGGAATTTACTGAAACTTACGCTTATCTAATTAGTGAATGTAAATATTGCATTTCTATATGATTTTTTTAATTCATTACTGCAGAAGTAACGGACATTTTCTTTATCGGGCTACTCTAGACAAATAACAAGATTATATTTTTAACTGAGATATTAACATCAACGCTCTCTTTAATCATATTAATCCATCGACGTTTAATATCTATCTATATCTTACTAAACTTATCATTATGTTTGTATGTATTTCACAATATAACACAGCAATAATGGCACATCATAGCGAGATTGTAATTAGAGTAGTATATTTTAATCAGAGGATAAAGCCATTTCCGGTTCAATTAGCAACTGAATAATGCTTTTGTAGAGTTTGCGTCGCGTTGAACGTCACTTTTCAATAATCCAAATTTTCAATATAACGAAAATAACAATGAAATGCTAATTAGAATCCTTCACTTATATCCTAAAAAGAAGCCCAATTATCATTATGGACCGCTGTTACTTTGGAAACCCCCAAAATCCACGGGTCGACAATTTACGACTTTAAGTACTTGTTAAAACTATCAAAATTTTAGTTCTGGTTTTGTTTTATAGTCCTGCAATTCTTTGATTGGTCCCATGGCTTGGGAAATTGTTAGAAGCCATGTTGGATTTCCTCTTCCAAGAGGTATTTTCAGCAAGCAGGATTTTGTCCACCTCAAAAAATATGAAACAATGCTAGATTTTATGGTTGAGAAAGCACCCGATCTGACGGCGTTCTTGTAACCGTCGTGGCATGCCAGTAAGGTGATTTATCTCAAAATATCTGACGATGAAACAAGACTTAGGGAAGTGTGACTTCATGCCTTTCTCGGTTGGAATTATTTTCTGGGTATCGCACTAAACTGCAGCCGGTGGTGAGGTTATACTTCTAGATCTCCGGGAAGTGTGGAGTAACTTTTTATCACCATTACCCGCCCCTTGTCCATTCTGAATTGGAGTTGTAGTATCTGATAGCGTCCTATTGCCTTTTGGCTAGGCCGTCTGGCATTCGTGCCGGATGGGCGATCGAAATCAAGAGCAGATTCGGGGCTGAATAGGCCCCCAGCTTCGGCTGGTCAACCTTCGCGTAGGCGAGCTACTTTTCAGACCCCTTGTATAGCACTAGACCTCACGGCCTAGTTCAAGCTATATGCTGGCATACGTGCCCGGACCTAGATTTAGGTCCGTAATACTGCTTGATTCATTAGACCCACATTGCACTTAGTGGGTCAATGACTAGCAGGGTTCGAGTCTCGGCTCGTACCCGACCTTCCCCTCCCCTTTATCCCCACTTTAATCGGCCTTCGGGCTTTTGACCTTGTGTCAAGTCCTGTCTGGTGGGAGGCAGTGACAAATATTATCTGTTAGCGCCCTATGGGTCAAATAGGTCTGTATAAAAATGATAAGTATTGGATTGGAATATGTGAAATCGCGTAATGGTGTGCAAACAAATTGTAATTATCGATATTGGATAGGAATACTTGAAACCATTGAACTGTATGCAAAATATTTGTATGAAGAATATACCACCGTGCAAAAAAGGCTTCGGCTACTTAAGATAATAATAAATTTCTACTAATTGCTAACTTATCAGTGGATGTTTCGATTTGCTTTTTTTTAGAGATGAAACATTGGCCCTGTTGGAGTCATTTCTATGCGAAATCATATAATTTTGTTGTAGGGTTTCTTAATGAAAGGGGAAGATGTGAGACCCCACCCAATGGCTTAAATGTCTAATCCGAGTCCGAGTGGACCTAAGAATAATAGCAATAAAAGGGTACTCTACATTTTCCAGATATTCAGAACTGGAGCCTCATCAACAGACACAGTTTAGTGTTATACCCAGGATATGCAGTCAGGGTATTCTAAGCCCCATCTACAAAATGAATTAGTATTTATGATTATTATTAAACATTAACAAAGGATTCAAAAGACGGTATTGAATAACTCATAAGTGGTTGATATGCCGTTAAATAAACGAAACGAAACCAATTGGAATTCGTAACTGGGTTCATTGATAGATAATATACCTATCCACACTTCTATTTTTTTTTTCGTGCCTGGAAATTATTTTCTTATTCTTAAAAGATTTTTGCCTACTTCTTAAGAAATAAGATGCTCTTTAGTTGCAATTTGTTTTATGGTTTGGTTTGGTTTCTTTGTTTAATGGCATATCAACCTTTGTAGATTATTTAATGTCAAATCTATTCTCCTAGAACAGTAGTGGTACTGTTTAACCCATAGCTGGGAGGGATAAGGGGGTTCATACCGTTCCCAAGGGTATTTGCCCGAAAGTGAACGTAATAGCGCGACTGGAGTACGAACTCGCTTACTAAGATTCCGCAGTCCATCGCTTTAACCATTACACCACGAGGACACCCCCAATTTGTTTTATCTTTCCTTTTGAAACCAGAGCTCGGACTTTGATTCCTGGTTAAAAAACAGAATTTCCAATAATAGTTTACTAACTCTGTTCGTGAGGTAACACCCACAAAAGGACTGTCCGGATATGACACAAAACTGCGTCTGACGATGAGGCTCCAGCACTGGAGCTGACATGAGAGTGGACTATCAATTCATTGTCACTACTCCCGAAGTGAGAGTACTGATTAGGATGTCTTCAATGGGTCAAATAGATCAATTTAAAAATTATTCTTTATTTGATAGGAATAAAAGTAAAGTAAAGTTGGCGACCGTAGTCGAGGGCGACCAGAAGGCTCCCTTTTCAATAGCTATTACACCGAGGTGTAAAGGAGGGCGCTACTCCTTTCCCTGGATTGCTCCACTTTACCATCGATACGTACCTTATATTGCTGAGTGTTAAGCAAAGAGGTATCAAGTACCATTTTAAAGTCTTTGATATGTCGCGATCTGGGATTGAATTCAGGTCTCCCGGGCCATTGGCGAACACTCTACCCACTAGGCTAATAAAAATATTCTACACAATGATGTAAATATAAATGTGTAATAAATGCAATTCCCGAACCTCGAAGCATAAAATAACCCAAGATGAGTTGACGTGCCATTAAAATCAATCAGTTACTCAAACAATCTGAAGCTACGGCTAGGACTTAAAGTCCAGGTTAAAAACCAGAATTTCCAAAGGCGGTTTTAAAGACAGGTAGGCTGACGTTACTCAATCTTTTCCGTTACTCTCTTCTTCGATGGGTCTTGACGCAGACAGAGCCAAGCTTTGTCATGATAAAGAATAATTATTCACTAGTTTGGCAAAGTTAAGATCCGGTTGATTAACTTCCAGTAGATATGGATTTGTCATTCCCGTACTTTTGTCTTTCTGTGGTCATCAGTGTGACCACGACCATCATCATCAGCTGCATCATTTTGCCCCCATCTGCCAGTTTCTGATTATATTCAATTGGGAAAAATGGTAATCTTATTTTGAGAGATTTTCAATAGTTTTATGCAATCGATCGCATTTATAAATAATTGATTTTCGTGAATTTACAATCTCAATTATATCTAGGAAAAACTGGAAATAGATCCGACCGTATGAAAATGTATAAAGATGAAGAAACATCTGTTAACGTTAAACGTTTCGGTTTTTGACCTTCATCACGGCGTATGAGTTATTAAATGAAACGAAAAGGATAAGAAATATTTTCAAACTTTCTTTTCCTTTTCATTAAATAAAACGCTCTGATGAAGCAAGTCTCTTCAGGTCTACAGGACATCTTATTATTCTAGCTGATCTCAGCTGTACTGTATTCTGGACAGTCTCAAATCTTTTCCCCATGTCTAGTTCCCCGATTCTCTTTGCTTGATTTTTTGGTATTGGTTCGAAGGCTCCAATTATGATGGGTATCACCGTCACCTTTATGTTCTATAATTTTTTTAAGTTTCTGGCAAAGTCCAGGTATTTATCATTTTTTTTTTCTCTTTCTTTTACTTTCACTCTATCATCTGCTGGGACTGTTATGTCAACAAATTGCAAAATTATTATCTTTTTATTAACTAAAATTAGATTGGTTCTCTAGTCAGGATTAGGTGATCCGTTAGTCTCTCAAAATTCCCGAGAATTTTGTGAGGCTCGTTCTCCAGGAAACGTTGTTATTATTAGAGTTTTTCCCACCAGTGTTAGCTGAAGGTTTTCCACTGGAGTTTGAGTAACAGCAAGTTTCCTCAAGTCTCCAGGACTCTTCTTAGTATTCTGGCCGATGTTAAAAATCCTGTGGTCTGGAAGATCTTCACTTGTCCTCTGATTTCTAAGTCTTCTAGTCCTTTTATGAACCCCTTTGAGGATTGTTCCAAGTGCACCAATTACAATTGGTATTACCGTCACTTTTATGTTTCATATTTTTTTTAGTTCTCTTGCAAGGTCAAGATATTTATATCTCTTTTTTCTTTCTTTTAATTTTACAATGTGGCCTGACAGGACGGCAAAGTCTACTATTCGTCAGGTTCTCTTTTTTTTTTTTTTTGTTGACTATCACTAGGTCTGATCGTCTGGCCGAGATTAGGTGATCCGTTCGTATTTCAAAATACAAGAGAAGATTCTGCGTCTCCAGGACGCATTCTGGATTGAGCGTATATCACTTGTTCGTACAGTTTCTTGCACGGTTCTCAGTGGATCATCTTCCTTACCCAGTCGTGTCTAGTCTTATACTCTTTTTGTGATTATTATTATTATTATTATTATCTTTCAGCTTTACTTTCGGTTTCTTATGTTCCTTCAACAGGTCTGGTAAAGACCTTGGTTGAGGAAAGTATGCATTCTGTGTATTTATGTTTTTGCAGCCTCTTTTGCCAGTAATTTTTCCTATCATATTGCTTGTACTCGTCGAATAAGATAAGGAGATAGGTAAAGTACTATTTTTTGTATTCCATATTGGATAGGACTGCCAAGTATCTTGTTAATGTGTTTGTCTATCTCTTTCTTGATTATATCCAAGGGTCCCTCTACTCTTGGCAGGTGGGGATAGTTTTAAGGTGCCACAATTTTTTTCAATTTCTCTTTCAAAGTCTTTGTATTTACTTATTTTATTATATTCTTTGGCTGAGAAGTCATTATCTGTTGGCACTGACATATCAATTTGAAGGCATGTTTTTCTTTTAAAGTCCTTAACCACTGTATCTGGTTTATTGCTCTTTATTATTATGCATACTCCTTGAGAGTTTTTCACATCAGCGTTAGCTGATAGTCTTTTACTGAAGTTTGAGTGACAGCAAGTTTCTTCAAATCTCTAGGATTCTTCTCAGTATTCTGACCGATCTCAATAATGCAGTAGTTTGGATGCTCTCTACTCGTCCTGTTATTTCCAAGTTCTCCAGTCCCTGTATCAATCCTTTGGTGACTGTACCAAGAGCCCCAATTACAATTGGTATAATCGTCACTTTCATGTTCCACAGTTTTTTTTAATTCCCGAGTAAGGTCGAGGTTCTTATCTTTCTTTCAATTTTACTTTATAGTCAGCCGGGACAGCAAAGTTCACAATTTTGCAAGTTTTCTTTTTTGTTGATAAGGTCTGATCGCCAGGCTGAGATTAGTTGATCCGTTTGTATGTTAAAATCCCATAAGAGTTTATGTGTCTCATTCTCCTAGACAGATTCTGGGTTGAGTATATACTATTTGTTCGTATGGTTTAAATTTCTTGGACAACTCCTAGTTGATCACCTTGCCCACTCAGTCGTGTTTAGTCTTATACTCTTGTGCCAATTTGCATTATTATTATTATTATTATTATTATTATTATTTACTCCTTGAGAGTTTTTCCCATCAGTTTTAGCTGATGGTCTTTCACTGGAGTTTGAGTGACAGCAAGTCTCCAGGACTCTTCTCAGAAATCTGGCTGTTCTGAATAATGTTGTAGTTTGGATGGTCTCCCCTCGTCGTCCTACTTCTAAGTCCTCAAGTCCTTTTAATAATCCTTTGAATACTGTACCAAAAGCACCAATCACAATTGGTATAATTTTAACCGTCATGTTCCGTAGTTTTTTCAATTCCCTAGCAAAGTCGAGGTACTTATTCTTCTTTTCACATTCTTTCAGTTTTATTCTGTGGTCAGCCGGGACAGATTATAATTTCACTCCTTGTGAGTTTTTCACGTCAGTATTAGCTGGAGGTATTTTACTGGAGTATAAGTGACAGGAAGCCCCCTCGAGTCTCCAGGACTCTTCTTAACACTGATGTCATCTGGATGGTCTTGATTCTTCCTCTGATTTCCAATTCCACCAGTTTCCTTTCCAAGCCTTTGGGAAGTGGTCCAAGCAAAACAACCGTAATTAGAACCACCATCAAGAGTTTCACAGCTTTTTAGCTCTCTGATAAGATTCAAGTATTTGTCTGTCATTTCACTTTCTTTTATTTTCGTTCTAGGGTTCGATGGAACGACAAAATTCACTACATGGAAAGTTTTTTTTTTGTTTATTAACGCTTGGTCTGGACTTCTGACTGGGACTGCGTGATCCGTTTGTATCTAAAAATACTGGAGAAATTTATGCGTTTCATTTTCTAGGACAGATTCTGTTTGTGCATATACTATTTATAAGTATGGTCAAATTTTATTTTCTTGCACAATTCCCAGTGTATGACCACCCAATCAAGCCAAGTCTTATTTATTTTTTCTAGTTTGCTGCATCCGCTTATCAAGTTTCATCTCTTTCTCCTCATAATTTACACTTTCTATTCAGTTGCTTATTATAAATTTTCACTTGGGTATAATCGGTCCATACGGCATTGTTCTGTGCTGCTATTTTTCAAACAAGTCTGAAAAAGAAATTTTACATTGACTGGCAATAAGTCTCTTCAGATCTCTAGGGCTATTCTAGCTGATTTTAGCAGTGCTGTAGTCTTGATTTTCTCGGTTCTTTCTCTGATCTCTGGTTCACCCAGTCTTTTTTTCCGGTTCTTGGAAACTGTTGAAAGAGTACTGACTACGGTAAGTTTTACTTTTACCTGTGACTATTTCGGCTCTCTGGCAAGGTCCAAGTATTTGTTGAAGATCCGATTTCTTTGATTTTCAATTAGATAATTTTTTCTTCTTTAAATTTAACACTAGATCTAGTCTTCCGGTCTGAATTAGGTAATCCATTTGAATCTAAATATACTAGAGAAATTTATGCGTTTCATTTTCTTTGACAGATTCTGTTTGTGCAAATACTATTTGGTAGTATAGTCAAATTTCAGTCTTTTGCATAATTCCCAGTGGATCACCTTTCCCACTCGGTCATGCTTGCTCTTGTATTCTTTTTGTACCAGTTTGCTTGATGCACTTATTAGATTTTCAGTTTCATCTTTATCGCCACAAACCATACAATTGTTCTCTGACCAATTATAAATTTTGGTTTTGACATCATTCGTTTTTATGGCATTGTTTTCTTCAGTACTACAGCAAGTCCTTCCTCCATTAACTGTCCTAGTTTGATGTCTAGTTGGCTATCAATACCTTTTCTGGTAGTTTTATCCTTAACTTTTGGAGAGTTTCCGAGTAGATTCTTTAAATGTTCTTTCCTCTTTTGAAGTCTTTCGCATTGTCTGGCAGTTGTTATTTTGCTCTCGCAGTGCTTTTCCTTCCGTTCACTTCATTTGATGTTTACTTTGCTAATCGTGAGCGTAATGCAAAGCTCTTGGAAAGAATTGAGCTCTCTGGTAGCCGATAGGGTATAAAAAAATGTAAATAAAGGCTGCTGCTGCTGCTGCTGCTGCTTCTAAAAATAAAAAATACCTTATAATTCCCTTAGCCAACGTGGTCCGCTTTGTGGACGAGTGGTCTGAAGTACAGTCTAATGTAAAGTTGGACGGGTTTCGATCCCGGCTTCGAGCATCCTGCGTATCTAGCCACACTGAAGAGTTCTGATAGAACGAAACAGTCTGTCTGTGGATGACTATATATATAACAGGAAGATATTTTTGATTAATTGACGATAGAAATGCATTGTAAATGATCTGTTAATAGAAATGCATCAAAATTCAGGAAGAGGAATTTGTTAGAAGCTAAGAAAATCATACAAGTATTACGGACTGTGTAGGGATATTATATGCATAATTTTTTTAAAGGTTTAACGAATTTCGTATAGAAATGTATTATACTATACAGGAGAAATGTATAAAGAATTTAAAATAAAGTCGGTGGCCAGGAGTTAAAACTTTACTGATTGAATAGCGCTGTAATATCTAGAATAATAAAGAATTTGTAATATTTTGATACAGAAAATGTTTGGTTTGGTTTCTTTGTTTAATGGCATATCAACTCTTTTTAGGCTATTTAATGCCAAAGCCATTCTCCTAGAAGAACAGTAGTGGTACTATTTAACCCATAACTGGGAGGATAAGGGAGTTCTATACCTTTCCCAAGGGTATTTGCCCGAAAGTGAACGTAATAGCGCGACTGGAGTACGAACTCGCGTATTACGATTCCGCAGTCCATCGCTTTAACCATTACACTACGAGGACAGCACCCCAGAAAAGGATTGTAGTATTAAAATGCATTAAAGTTAGTATTGAAAGGCAAGGAGAAAAGGATTGAAAGTGGTCAGGAATTAATTCAACAGTTATTTACAATATAGGGATATAATGTGTACAATGCAAAATTTTTTTAATGATTTTGATATAGAAATGCATTGTTGAAGTTTTGTAATAGAAATACATAGGAATTAATTCAAGCTTTACTGATGGACGTAATTATGCTTATTATAATCCCAGAACCCTTTTCAGATTTTCGGATTGCCACGCTGAGGAATTACTCATCGTGGTATCTCTCGAGACAACGAGAAGTTTATTTGGCAGTACCTATCTCCTCTCCAAGGAACTTATGACAGATTGTACTTGGTTATATGGTACAAGTTTCAAGGAACGATCTCTGATCTGGCACAAAGTAGAATAGGACCGTTATTTATTACCATGAATATCGATATTCATTAAGTTTAGGTTGGCATGGAATAATGTCAAATGGTGAGTGGCAATATTGTGTCAATCTTCCAGGTGAGGAAAATCTGCATGCCTTGAAATTCAGCATTAATATTTCTGGTAACTTCATAGGCTCAAACAACAACTCCACCCACCATAGTCGAGGCCAACACGAAGGCTCCTTTTTCAATCGCTACCACACCAAGGTGTAGGGGAGGACGCTACTCCATTTCCTGGATTGCTTCACTTTACCCTTGATCCTTACACTATAATGCTGAGTGTTAGGCAAGGCGGCATCAAGTACCATTCTTGAATCTTTGGTATGACTCAGCCTGAGATTGAACCTAATACTCATGGTAAAAATGATGAAATTAGCACATTTCGAAGATATTAACTTTGTTTTTTCTTTGTTTAGCAGTAAATAGACTGATAACAGATAAGGCGAAAAACAGAGGAACGACGAGCTCAAAACATCTTATTACAATAATAAAACGAACATAGCACAACACTTTCTTGATACGTATAGGATCTAAAAAAATCCCCCCCAGAAACAACTGAAAAGTAAGAAAAGTAGCATCGATTTACAACACATGAAAATGCTATAATTCTTGTCAAGAAGAAAAAATAGCTATAATCAACTTGCAAAAATAAAACAAATTTCTAAATAAAAGATGAGAACTTATGACCATATGTAGACAGGAAAATACATTCTTACTAAGCCAAGAGTAAAACAACGACTCCAAAGACTAATGAAAATAACTAAACATAAATAAATAAATTAATAAATAAATACAATAATAAGAAATGTAATAATAACAATAATAATAATATTAATGATAAAATAAATGAATAATAATAATAATAATAATAAATAAATGGATAATAATAGTAATAATGATAATAAATAGATTGATAAATGAATAATCATATTATAAGCGAATGCAGCAAATTTGGGCAAAGAGAGTATAAGAGTAGACACGACTAGGTGAGGAAGGTGATCCACTGGGAACTGTGCAAGAGATTTAAATTTGACCATGCTTACCAGGGATATATGCACAACCCGGAATCCCTCCAGGAGAACGAGACGTACAACATTCTCTTCGGTTTTGATATATAAACAGATCTAATCTCGGCTAGACGCCCAGACCCAGTAAAAAGAGAGAACCTACCGAACTGTGACCTTTGCCGTCCCTGCAAACCACAGAATGAAAGTGAAAAGAGAGATAAGTTACTGGGCCTAGCAAGGGAACTGAAAAAACTATGGGACATGAAAATGACGGAGATATCAATTGTAATCGGTGCGCTCGGTACAGTCACCAAAAGATTGGTAATGGGACAGGAAGAATTGAAAATAAGAACACGAGTGGAGATCATCCTTACAACAGAACGGTTAAGCTCTAATACTGGGTAGAGTCCAGGAAATTTTAGGAGACTTGCTATCACTCAAACTCCTGTGGAAGACTACCAGCTAATGCTTGAGTGAAAAACTATCAAAGGATTAAAATAATATATAAATAGATAAATAAATAAAAACACTTGAAAATGATAAATTACACATATCAGGGTAGATAAATCAACAAATCGCAAAATTAATGTTATACAGCCACGTAATAAAAACGCCGCATAATCTAGAACAACTTTCCCAGAATACTCCCAAACTATATCACCCTTCCCATCATACCCTTTACAAGAGCATATATAAAGGGATACACACCAAATGGTAAATTTTTAAAAGAATATATTTGTTTCAACTTAGCCTCTAGATTTTGACTGTAAATATTTTTTTCTGTTTATTATATAAAGGAAAATTGTCCATCAGGTTCAAAAAGGGCTGAGCCACGTCTAAGTTTTGTGCATGCTGGTGTTCACTTATGTGTATTTGTGTGGTCGTAATGGTATGTGTTGTGTTCTGCTGACCCAGATGCTAAACCGTTAACATTAAAGATTCTAAAGATGACTGAGACAGATGCTTAGCCAAGTTGAAAGGTATTTCCTTTGAAAAAAATACAACGTAAAAAAAAAAAGAATTGTAGAATGGTCAGTTATCAAGTATCAGTTGTACAAACCTGCACAGGCCCAGAGATTTGATGGATTGTATTTAGCATTCAACAAGATCGAAAAAAATGTCTGTTGGATGCTAAAATTCTTATATTTTAAATCGAATCTATAATAACGTATCTTATACATGTGATTCCAAGGAACATTATATTGATTTATTAATATATATATATATATATATATATATATATATATATATATATATATATATATATATATATATATAATATTAATACATCAATATAATGTTTCTAGGAATCACATGTATAAAATACACACACACACACACACACACACATATATATATATATATATATATTGTTATCCACAGACTGTTTCGTTGTATCACAACTTTTCAGTGTGGCTAGACATGCGAGATGCTTCAAGCTAGGATCGAAACTCGGCTGACTTACGTCATTCGGGTATCTTACCCCAGATCCATTGTCATTCTCGTAGTTAGTGAAGGAATTTTTACATATACGTTATCAGCTACCGGGAGTGCTTACCTATGATAAAAAAAAAATTACAATTCAATAGAGTTATATATGATGGACACTCCGGTTGATCTTGCCGTACGAGCGACCAGCAGTTCAGTTAAAGATGTGAGCAGTTGGACTACCTGCATAAATTATCTATTTATATCAGTGAAGGCTTGTATAGAAAAAAGCCACACTCTTTAGATGAGCTTATAACAGGAATGGTGCCATGGATTCTTCCGTACAACACTATTCAGGTTTTTGAATTAAGAGTATTTCCTTCTCCCAGGCTAGTTGTCTCATCAAGGCAGAAGAGCCATATCCGTCTGAAAATTTACTCATTGTTGTGGGGAAATGAGAAAAATATTCATGTCTTTTTCAAAGGGCATTAGCACAAAGTGAAACACAAGTAGCTTTGCTCAGGATTTAAACTCGGCTTGAGGAGGACATTTTATTATGACGATAAACGTTACGCTACGTGCACACACATGCTTGAATATCATATGCATAAAGCTTTTCATTGAAGGATCTTATAGGCGAGAAAATGACAGTCACCAAGCGCCCTTGGCCTAGTGTTTACAACATTTAATCTTAGATCTACATGTGCTCCCTCACCGATATTGAGCACTCTTTATTTATTGATATAGCCAATCATCTAATTATAGTATTGATATTATATATATACATATATATATATTGTCATCTACCGACAGACTGTTTCGTTGTATCACAACTCTTCAGTGTGGATAGACTCACGAGATGCTTCAAGCTTGGATCGAAACTCGGCTGATTTTACGTCAGTTGGATATCTTACCCCAAAGCCATCGTCATTCTCTGAGTTAGTGAAATAATTTTTTCGTATATCTTTTTACATGTACGTTATCGGCTACCGGGAGTGCTTAATTTATGAGAAGAGCAATTGCGTTTCAGCTTATGTGGTGGCCGATAAATTCCCCACCAGAGTGTTCAACCCACGGGCGAGGGGAACATCATAGTTGAGAATAAGCAATCCTTGAGAAAGCGTTTGATGAATCAAGAAGTCCTCAAATACTAACCAGCAGAGCAGTATAAAATCTAAGAATAATTAAGATCTGACCTTCTTATTACAGTTTCATATGTATAAGTTTCATATTGTCTTCTATAGAATAGAAGATACAATTACGAGATGACTTTTCTTTTACCAAATAATTTTTCATCGGATGATTGTGTCCTCTGTAGAACTTAGAGCTTTGAAATTTTAGTAAGAAGGTGCGATCTCAATTACTTTTAGTTTACACACACACACACACACACACACACACACACACACACACACACACACGTGCGAGAATATATATATATATTTTCTCTTTGTCTAAATTTTTAAACAGGAGAAACAAAATGGTGTCATAATATCGATACGAAAATGAATGTGTCCTTTTAACGATCAACTGACGACTAGACATTTTCGACAATGTAACACATTTAAATAAATATATATATATACATACCGTATTGTACAGAATATAAGGAGCATTTTTTTTACGTAAAATATCTTTTGAAATTTCTCCGCGTCTATATGCCATATGTAGGTCTAAAATTCGCGATAGTGGGCCTAAATTAGCTACCTAGCAACTCCTAATAGCTTAGACTTTAGAGCAACTTTCATATATCTTTTGTCATTATTTAAAATGCAGATTAAAAGTGTTATCATTGATAATATTCATAATATTGATTTCATTACGTTTAATATTAGTACATTGTTTTTTTTTTCTTGATTTGCTCTGCTGAAAGTGCGTTTCATATGCCGTCAAATACGGTATATATTTTACAGTTAAAGAGAAGAAACATTCCTAGTTTGCTAAGATCCTTTGACATGATGCTGATGTTCATCTCGCATTACATTTACATTTAAAAGTGCAATGTTTGATCACCTGTCTCCCATCGTTCTGTTTCTGTTGAGGAAAATGTCGCACATGCTTATTAAATGATCTGTGTCATTGTCCATGACTGCATATAGAAAACATTGCATTGGCATTTCACAGTCGAGTGCCTTTGCAGTGCAAGCAACCTGAGCGGAGAAAAAAAAAGGGCAAAGTCGGTAAAGATGATTTTTTGAATTATCATATATCTCTATATTAAAAGAGGTTCTTCTATTACAACGGTTATAGTCGTTGGAAATGGACCCGGCAACCAGAGTTCAAACCCTGGATCAGGTTGTTTTATTTTCATTTAGTACTAATACCTTTGGGAAAGGTAGGAATTCAACTATTCTACTTCCAGCTGTAGATAAATGCAAGGATAGATTGAGCTCTTTGCTATGACAACCAGTCTAGGAGAAGGAAAACTCTGAATTCAAACTAGATCTACTCCGTTTAAAAATTCACCTTGTGTCGCATTCTGAGTGTGGCAGAGGGGTTAAGTAAACACATTTTTCTATATCAATAACGTTTAATTCTCTATCGACTTTGTATAAAAACGCTACAGATAATTTTTAGAATTCTGATACACCACTATATTAAGTGGGGCAATAGAATACGCCAACAGCATCTCTGCAGAAGGATAAGATCCCACCCTGCCAACGAGTGGCACTAAACCATCAGATAGCGGGGCTCCAGTCCTCGAGCCTTGGGGAATATTGAGTACCCCTTCGGTGCTCTTACTCTCAGGTCCACTCCGAGTTGCATCGGTAGTACCTGTTAGGGGCCCATTTGTGGGTCAAGTAGAAATATTTAATAATATTAAGTTTAATTATTAGTATTAGATAGCAATACTTTTAGCCATTTAAGTGTCTGCAAGCAAATGAGGTTTGGCTCCTTTAAAAATTTTCCTACAAACTATTCACTTAAAAATCATATACCTAAACATAACTTGTCATTAAACAACAATTGAGGGCTGATATAGCATTGAATCAAATAATCTAACCTAACCTAACCAGTCTATATTAAAAACATAATTCCTTATCTACTCATACTGTTTAAAGATGGTATAGTTACGATTTAGAATTCTCATATACCTCAATATCAATAACGTATCTCTTTACTCAGATTGTATAAAAACTATTTAATTTTTAGAATCCTCATATACCTCTATACTAATAACCTTATAACTCCCTACCTATTAAGTCAGTAAAGATACATTTTTAGAATTCTCATATACTTACATATCAATAACGTATCTCTTTACCCAGATTGTATAAAAACTATTTAATTTTTAGAATCCTCATATACCTCTATACTAATAACCTTATAACTCCCTACCTATTAAGTCAGTAAAGATACATTTTTAGAATTCTCATATACTTACATATCAATAACGTATCTCTTTACCCAGATTGTATAAAAACTATTTAATTTTTAGAATACTCATATACCTCTATACTCATAACCTTATAACTCCCTACCTATTAAGTCATTAAAGATATATTTTTAGAATTCTCATATACTTACATATCAATAACGTTATATCTCCCTATCTACTTTGACGGTATAGACGGTTTTTAGAAATAACGTATACCTCTATATTAATCACGTAACTTCTAACATAATTACCCCCATAGGCAGGAATGGTGTGTATCATGATAATTGAGAAAGGAAAAGATTGACAAAATAAGTGAAACCTAACCCCACCCCATAATCACGTACGTACGCTTTCAACCCCGGGTAGAACTTCCTTTATCTTGTATTTTTGAGTTATGCTACTCGGGGGGAGGGAAGCAACCGCCCCCTGGAACTGAAACATTAGTACAATCACAAAAATCACCCGGTATGAATGACAGGCGGGGCTAGCAACAAAACCCCCACTTACTTCGAAACCGCAGTACCATCACAAACACAGTGCAGCAGGGGGCCCTTTGCCTTCAGGGCGCGGGACGTTTGAAATCTAAGTCCTCAGTGATGTCACTCTGATACTCGACAACAGTGTTAGTATGTGTACCACATATAATAAATGAAAATGCATAAAATCTTTCTGCATTGTTTGATATGATTCTTTTCACATGCTGTGATACAATACAACAGATAGAAATATTTGGAACTTGATCGGAAATGAAAACTATGCACCAACTCGTTCACTATTGGCAATATGTAACCGGTCCCTGGCACATGGGAAAGATATGTTGCCGGTATACCACATCAGATAGTTTGAGAAGCACTGCTCCAAAAACAAACAAACAAACAAACAAACCAACATTGACTTTGCTCGGTGGTACTTGAAGTCTGTTTTTATCTTTTAAATAAGAAAAACCGTGACTCGAAATTTCACTGACGAAATAATGTCTATATTTTGTTCTAATTTTTCTCCGGAACGAAAGAAGAAGAAGAAGAAGAAGAAGAAGAAGAAGAAGAGCAGGAGGAAGAAGAGGAGGAGGAGGAGGAGGAGGAGGAGGAAGAAGAAGAAGAAGACGAAGAAGAAAATGAAGAGGAGGAAGAAGAAAGCTTGAATAAGAAGAAGATAGGAGGAGGAGGAAGAAGAAGAAGAAGAAGAAGAAGAAAGGGAGGAGGAAGAAAAGGAGCAGGAGGAGGAAGAGGACGAGGAAGAAGAAGAAGAAGAAGAAGAAGAGAAGGAAGAGGAGGAAGAAGAAAGCTAGAAGAAAGCTAGAAGAAGAAGAAGAAGAAGAAGAAGAAGAAAGCAAGAAGAAGAAGATGCATTTACGTCAATAGAAGAATTCGACCTTACTTCAACATCGCTGCATATCACGGTATTTCGAAATACGATAGGGCTGATTGTAGCACCTTAACTAGCAAAACTCGACTCAATAACTTTTCGCGTTAATTTTTGTGCAAGATTTCGCTGGAACTATTTTCCTGAAAATCGTTGCTGCCACCTCCACTATCATTGATTTTCTTATTTTACAGGATACATTGTTTAGCTTTGCATACGTTTAGTTGATGGTACCACTGAGAGAAAATTGCTCTCAGAAAACATGAATTTATCCTCGAACTGGAATTCATCAAGGAACCATGCTTGTCAGTTGGCTACACAGAAGGGTTCGTTGTGGTTCCTTTGGGGGATTTTATACATTTAGCATTTGGGGACTTGTTAACAAAAAGTTTCCTCCTAAATGAGAGAAAACCATATCCTGCTCTTTATTACGACATTCTTCTTTTTACAAATTTTAAAACATAAATCTATCTATCTATCTATCTATCTATTTTAGAAAACTGAGTTGACATGTGTTTATATATATATATATATATATATATATATATATATATATATATATATATATATGCGTGTGTATGTAATATAAAAATATGATATTAGCACATTACAATTTATTTTTCTGAAAATAATATATATATATATATATATATATATATATATTGAGAGAGGGAGAGAGAGAGGGAGAGAGAATTAGTGGGTGAGATTTATCCCTCTGCATTTCTGCAGACGGGTAAGCCCACCCCATTCATAAGTATCCTGGATATGACACTAAACCATCAGATAGTGAAGCTTCAATCGTGCTGCTTTGGGGAATGTGGAGTACACCTTCATTGCCATTACTTCCGGATCAACTCTGACCCGGATTGGTAGTACATGTAAGGATCTTATCTGTGGGTCAAATAGAAATATTAATTATTAATTTAATTATTTAAATCCTTGAAACCATTCAACTGTGTACAAACGAGTGATGTTGAATTGAATTCTTACTGTTAAATCGCAATAATTGAAATAAATTAATTGTGCAAACAAATGAGCCCTGGTGCATTTAAAAATGTTACCCACAAACTATTCTTTACTAATCATATATTAATATATATGTATAAACAAGATTTGGCATTGAATCACCTACAAGGGTTGATATGCCATAAAACCCAACCACTAACCTTTACAAATCGTATATCTAATATATATATATATATATATATATATATATATATATATATATATATATATATATGTGTGTGTGTGTGTGTGTGTGTGTGTATGTCTGTGTGTGTGTGTGTAGAGGATTTGGTCTTAAATAACTTACAAGGGTTAATATGTCATAAAATTCACCCACCAACATTTACAAATCGTGTATTTAAAATATAAGCGAGTAAAGAGGTTTTGGTATTAAATAACCAATAAGGGTTGATGTGCCGTAAAATCCACCCATAAACCTTTACAAATCGTATATATATATATATATATATATATATATACGATTTGTAAGGGTTTATGGGTGGATTTATATATATATATATATATATATATATATAAAGAGGATTTGGCATTAAATAATCTACAAGGGTTGATATGCTATAAAACACAACTCATCAACATTTAATCTTTTCTTATTATAAAAAAATTAATAAGAAATGGTTTCGTTGATAGCTTTCATAATTAAATTGCATTATAAGTTTATTAAGACTTTAAAAAATATTCAAAAAAATCTAATATGGAATATTTTTCGATTTTTCGGAAATATTCTATTTTTACTACTACTACTACTACTACTGCAACAACAACAACAACAACAACAACAACAACAACTACTACTACTACTACTACTACTACTATAATAATAATAATAATTATAATAATAATAAAAATGGTATATGCACAACCCAGCACCTGTCCTAGAAAATGACACGCATAAACTCCTATGGGACTTTAACATACAAACGGATCACCTAATCCCGGCCAGAAGACCAGACCTCATAATAATAGTAATAATAATAATAATAAAAAAGAAAATTTGTAAAATTGTCGACTTTGCTCTTCGGCGGACCACAGAATAAATCTGAAGGAAAGGGAAAAGAAAGATAAGTACCTCGACCTTGCTAGAGAATTGAAAAAGCTGTGGAACATGAAAGTAACGATTGTGCCAATTTTGATTGGTGCGTTAGGCACAATAACTAAAGGATTATTAAAAGGCCTGGAAGACTTGGAAATTGGCGAACGGGTAGAGACTATCCAAACGACAGCATTGCTAAGAACGGCCGGAATCCTGAGACGGGTCCTGGAGACTTGAGGAGACTTGCTGTCACTCAAACTCCAGTGTAAAACCATCAGTGTTAACTGATGTGAAAAACTCTAAAGGAGTAAATAATAATAATAATAATAATAATAATAATAATAATAATTTACCCTTTTGAGAGTTTTTCTCACCAGTGTTAGCTGATGGTTTTCCACTGGAGTCTGAGACAACAAATCCCCTCAAGTCTCTTTCTTAATATTCAGGACGATTTCAATAATGCTGTAGTTTGGATGGTCTTTACTTGTTCTTTTATTTTCAAGTTCTCCAGTCCTTGTACCAAACCTTTGGGGATTGTAAAAAGATTATTATTATTAATAAAATTATTATCATTATTATCATCATAAAGCAAGTGTAGGTTATATGGTGACTGAGATGAGACGGTTAATCACATAATAAGCGAATGCAATAAACAGGCAAAAGGAATACAAAACTAGGCAAGACGAAGTGGGAAAGGTGACGCACTGGGAATTGTGCAAGAGATTAGAATTTGACAATACTACTATCTTGTATATGCTCCAACTGGAATCCGTACTAGAAAATAAGACATATATACATTCTTTGGAACTTTGAGATACAAATGCATCACCGAATCCCGATCAAAAGGCCAGATCTAGTGTCTTCTAGTGGATTCAGCTGTTCCAGAGGATCGTAGAGCGAAAATGTAAAATGTCAAAAGATAGAGAAATACTTGGATCTGGCCAGAGAGATAAAAATGAGCTGTGTAACGCGAAGGTAATAGTGATAATAGTTGTAAAAGTCTTGGAAAAATGACTAGAGGAATTGGAAATCTGAGGAAAAATCGAAACCGCCTAGACTAGAGCATTACTAAGAACGGCTGGAATAATCAGAAGATTCCTGGTCTGAAAAACTTGTCAGGTGGAAATGATGATTACAAAATTAGTCTCTATTATAGATTAACAACAAATAGTACAGGCTCCAGTAAAATTATCTTCCGGATTTAAAACAGCGATTATCATTAGGTTGCCGAAATAATCAAGGCTCCATCAGTCATCTAAGGCGTCACGAGACTGGTTCAAGTGTTGTCTTCCTTTTCATGTCTGAAGAAAGGAGCGAGAGAAGCCGTAGAGTGGGTTAAGGGAGACTGAACCCAAACACCCGAAAAGAGCTGGTTTCTCCCACAACAAAGAGCTATGGATCTACCCCAAACATTCGGTATCCGTCACTCGTTTCCATGTACTTCCAAAGCCTCAGTAACTGAGCTAAGTAAAGAGAATAAACAATTCAAGGTCCTATATTTGAGGCGATTTGATGCTTTGAGGCAATATTGAAGTGAAGCACTGTAGAACTTCAGTGTGAGACTTCTGGAGGGTATAGCTCATAAGTATTTAAACGAGATAAACAATAAAACAAAGTGATGACGATAACAAAACAAAAGGACAAATACTGTTTTTTCTTATAAAATTACATTTCGAATTGGATCTATGCTGTCTTTTTATATTTATGTTCCAAACTCGATAGATTCTTCTGCCAGATTCTGTGTTTCGTATTTGGTGTTGTATTTAATGACGAAATTGAAAATAATTATCATATCATTGTTGTGTATAAACATTGTTACAAACAAATGTTTTCTGTTGAGTTAATAGTAAGAAACGGAAGTAACATCATTTGAGTTGCTAATTTCATTCTTTTTTTAGAATAAACGGTGTGTCCAGATTTTAGAAATTTGAAATTCTAAAAACAAATTTTGCGGAGAATAGCTCCTCTTCGATATTTTACGCTGGTGTTACCTAAAAAAATTGTCTGTTTTCTATTCCACTCTTTAATGCCATGTTGTATAAAAAGAAGTATTCAAATTTTTAATTCTGAATAAATCTTTATTTGATAATTTTTTTCCCGCTTCACAACTTTTGATTGAGTGTTTTTAACAGAATGTAAACCCGTCTCGGGTTATTTTATACTAAGAGATTAAGGAATCCCGTTCATTGTACGTTAATATTTACATTTTGTATGTGGTTGTTTCAAAAGATTTTAAAAATACAAACAGCCCTATTGAATACAAATAATTTTCGAACCAATCTATTTGACTCATAGAGGACACCCTAACTGGTACAACCACTCGGTTGCTGAGTGGACCTGGAGGTAATGGCAATAACATCATAGCTTTTGTGAACTTAGTGAATAATTTGTTCGAAAAATACTAATCTAGATATTTCAAATGTAAATTTTTGCGAACGCAAAGCCGTGCAAATCAACTAGTATATATATATATATATATACATATAAAGTTAAAAAAAAAAGCTGACAACTGTATTCGAGGGCAACCCGAAGGCTCCCATTTTAATAGCTACTACACCGAGGTGTTGGGGGAACCACTCCTTTCCCTGAATTGCTTCACTTTACTCTTAATCAATACCTTATAATGCTGAGTGTTAAGCAAAGAAGCATCGAGTACCATTTTTGAGTTTTTACCATGACTCGACCTGAGATTGAACCCAGGTCTCTCAGGCCATTAGCGAACACTCTACCCACTACGCCAATATGTATATTAAAAAGTTATCATTAATAATTATAATGAATAGCCTAATGAACTTTTCAGTCGTAAGGTGCCTTTAGTTTTAATCAACAATCCTGTCTTTGTCGATTTCAATCGTTCTGATTAAAATCATGTCACTTCCTATTTCAGAATTAATGCTTTTTTGGAGTTATACCAGAAATATATATATATATATATATATATATATATATATATATATATATATACAAAGTAGAACCTCGGTTGTCGAACATAATTCGTTACAAAATTATGTTCGACTACAGATTTGTTCGAAAACTGAAACAATATTTCCCATAAGAAATAGTGTAAAATGGATTTATGCGTTCTTGACCATCAGATGAATGCTTATTTACGTGCCTACACTTATATATAAGATACAAAGACGTGTATTTAATCAACAAGTAACACATTAAAATGTAAACACAGAAAATAAAAGGGAAGGGTTATTTATTTGAAGGGGACTCTCCCCTTCCATAAAATGACTGGGTAAAAATGAAAAGTTTTGCCTGAGGCATAAAAAGAGATTCGGGAAGAGATCGAAATGCACATTTTTTTTTTCATTCAATAGGATAATCTGCTTCAGGCATCTCATTGTTTTTTTAATAAGTTTCATGGTATGGCTTTCATTCGATGACACACATCATCTCAATCGGTTCATTGAGGGGCATGCCCCCACTAGCCTTATCCTAATACAGAGCAAGTATTATCACCAGTGTATCAGGCAGCCTTTCTCATATTTAACATGTGTTATCATTCCTTGGCCGCATAACGATACATGTATGTAGTTGCTCATGTGTACTGATAATTAGACCGAACAGGGAAAAAATGGAGGGACAGCTCTTAAGGTTATATGCTGGGAATCGGATTGCAGGTTGATGGAATGATATTTGAGCAAATGATGCTGCGCTTGCGTTGTTTATGATAAAATTATGAGTATATATCAAAAGAATTTTCATTATTTTGATCAACTATGTTTTTTTAGCTGATAAAACGAAAATGTTTGACATGGAGGAAGTGTTTTATTCACAACTTTTAACAACGACATAAATTCACTAAAGTAAATTTCAAGTAAATGGCTCGATGACTCATCAATAAATGAAATGGTTGATTGATGGATTGATTTTAACGTCATGTCAACCAGCCTAGCGTTATTTTATGCCAAGAGGTCAGTTAATTGTTGTCATTGTTGATTTATATTTATTCTATTGTTTTTTTTAAAGAATTTTTGCTCAACACATATTCCGATCAAATGCTAATGATTTTTAAACAAATCTATTTAACCCACTAATGGAACCCTAACAGGTTTTACCACTCCAGGACAGGGTAATGCCAATTAACTTCCAAAATCTCCAGAGCTGGAGTCTTGTCATCAGATGCCGTTTAGTGACATATTCAGAACGCCCCCCTTTTTTTCGTGTCTTACCCATTGTTAGAGATATTGTTAGCGTATTCTAAGTCTTGTCAACTAGGTGGAACATCGAACGAGAATAGAATTTCTGTGAAATCACGATCGGACTGAAAACCAAAGCTCGATTATATTGTAGGATACTGCTGGAGCGGTCTAGATTAGTGCTAATGTTGCTTTTACCCTGAAAATCATGCTTTTCTTTGCATCTTTTGTATACTTAGACTACATACCATCATATTATAGCCCTGGAATGATTCCACCAAGTTTGTCTTGGGAGGATCGTAAACATCATAAACATCAAATAGTAGCCTTTAACAGCAGACACAATTGTTCTTCCAAGAACTAATATATACAGTATTGAGATGTGAAAGTTAATTTTTAATCTGAGTTTAACAGGTTTGAATTGTGAGTTTTTCTTCTCCTACTTCGATGCATTTCGTAAGAGTATTAGCGCTAAATAAAATGCAAATAGCTTTGTACTGGTTTTGAACTCGTGTCAACATAGTCTTTTTTTTAAACAACGACAACCATTGCACTAGAACTATATATCATAATTAAAAAGAAAAATATCTCCCAACTTACAATTTCTTTATAATCGGGGATAAACTTAATTATGTTTGTTTGTTTGTTTGTTTGTTTTTTATGGAATATCAACGTTTGTAGGTTTTTTAATGCCAAATCTATTTTTATAAACTGTTCTATTTCAAGCAATTTCAATTCAGTTTAGCATAAGTACACAGTTTAATTGTCAAAAAAATTTCTATTTCAAGTTATTCAGTTTAGTCAAACAGTTCTATTTCGAATAATTCAGTTTAGTATAATTATAGTTTTTGTTTACATGCAGTTAAATGTCCAAACAATTCCATTTCAAACAATTCAGTTTAGCGTAAGTAGAGTTTCAATGTCAAAACAGTTTTATTTCAAATAATTAATTTTAGAATATAAAAGCAGTTCCATTTCAAGCAATTCAGTTTAGCCTTAAAACGCTGTTTAAATATCAAAACAGTTCTATTTCAAAGAATTCAGTTTAGCGTAAGTACGCAGTTTAGTTCTATTTGACCCATAAATAGGACCCTATCAGCTGCTACCACTCAGGACCAGAGTGAACTTGGGAGTGATGCCAATGAAGGGGTACTCTGCATTCCCCAAAGCTCCATCATAACTGGAACCTCATCATTAGATTGTTTAATTTCATATCCAGGACACTTGTTGACGGGGTTTTACCCCTCTGCAGAGATGCAGTTGGTATATTCTACAACTCCAGCCAACTGGGAAAGAACTTAATTATGGTTGATACTCTATCTATCTATCTATCTATCTATCTATATATATATATATATATATACGTGTGGATGTATGTGTCTTCCTATATGTATACATTTGTGTGTCTGTGCAGTTGTGGGAGGCTTGATAGTTCGGATAGAGTATTATGTAGCAATAATTTACTCTTCTTTCTCCTCTCTTCTTGATTAGAAAACTAATCCGTTTGACAGCCATCAGCGTATTCCATCTACCTATGAGACTAATTGGGTGAATAAACATTAAAATCCGTTTATAAAATGGAAATGTAATGTCATGCAGACCACGACAAATCACTGTACAAGATAAATTTGACAGCCGGCATATATCTCTTTTATCCGACAGGAAATTTTTCAATCATAAAGCCATAACATCAAAAATCAAATATTGTTTCTCCTTTTTTTCTACTATTTTTATCGTTTTATTATATTTCTTTTTTTTAAATATCAAGATTCTTGCCATCTTTCTTAATTAACAAAGCAACTGCTTTAGATCCTTTCCTTCCAAAAGCGAATAAATTTGATTCCACAAAGGAGAAACGCGCCCGACTTTGTAGACTGTAACAAACACATCGTTGTATACAGAGCTCTCTCAACAAGGACCGCGAAAAACATTTCCTTTTAGCAATCATTTTTACTTATATACGAGTCTAGATCATTTCCTGAATCAAAAGAATATTTATCGATAAGAACTTAATCTTAAGCTTTTATATAAAATAGGTTCGAAATGATTGCATCAGACATGTTGTCGAGTAAGGGGTAATGGTCGACTGAGATCCTTTCAAATCACTCGAGTAAACAAAATAAAATGATCGATTGATTTTAATGGCATGTTCAACATATCTAGGGTTATTTTATATCTAGAGGTTAAGGAATGACGTTCGCTTATGCTTAAATTTTGTGTATAGTTGTTTCATAAGAGTAATTTTTTTACAAACGGTCCAATCAAATACGAATCATTTTTAAACAGATATATTTGACCCATAGATGCGAAAGTAACAGGTACTACTTATCCGAGTTAGAGTGGAACTGGGAGTAATGGCAATGAAAGAGTTCTCGAACCTTTTCAGATTTCTTGAACTGGAGATGTAGTTTAATATCGTACCCAGGACACCCCTGTCTTAGCCTTCTGACGGGAGTACAGTCAGCATATTCTAAGCCTCACCAACGAAGCGAAATAAAAAAAATTAAAGTGAAAGAACTGAAAGAAATCGAAAGAAAGAATACGTAGGGATACGGATAAGGAAGAAAAATGAAGTTTGGGGTATAAAAGATATTGAGATTGAAGCTGTATTTACCAATATAAAAATATACAATGAATGAAATGCTAATTTCTTTCAAAATAAGATGTGTGTTCACAATGGATCAAGACTGAAGCTGCATTTATATAGACAAAAATAAACTATAAATGAAAATCTGATTACCTTCAGAATAGTTGCCCTTGTATTTAGTGCACTTACTCCAGAGGGTTTTCGATTGTTCGAAGCATCATTGCATTTCTTTTCGTGTTTTTAATGGTCTCAGATTTTGAGGTGAATCCTCAGTTTAGGAAACAAGAAAAAGTTGCGCAGAGAAAGGCCTAGGGTGCACAGAGATTGCTGTATGTGCACCATCCAGTGTTAAAACAAGCAAACAGCCGTCCAGAAAGTATCGAGACTGGCTTCATATTTGCTTTCAAATTGCCACTAACTTATCGTTGATGTCTAGATAGCATCACTAAAATGAAAATGTGTTTTCGTAATAAACTGTGATTCGTAAGTGGCAATATCTTGAATATATTCTTAAAAATGTATATTTATTTTTACACTATTAATTACTTTTATTAATATTTTGTATGAATAGTAATGAAAGGTTTTTATGAACGTTTTTAAAGTGACTTTGAGTGAGAAGCAGGCTGCATTGCCAATGCTTGACTTTGAGTGAGAGGCTCGCTGTATTGCCAATGCTTGACTTGGAGTGAGAGGCTGGCTGCATTGCCAATGCTTGACTTTGAGTGAGAGGCTGGCTACATTGCAAATGCTTGACTTTGAGTGAGAGGCTGGCTACATTGCAAATGGTTGACTTTGAGTGAGAGGCTGGCTACTTTGCCAATGCTTGACTTTGAGTGAGAGGCTGGCTGTATTGCCAATGCTTGACTTTTATTCAATATTTTAACTGTCTTCTTGTACAGGCTTGCATTCAGAAAAATTGGTAGAACTATGGTCTCGCAATACGATCGGATGGAACCTGTAATTCTCGGGCATTATTTCCTCGATCGTCTCACACACACACACACAAACACACACACACGCATGCAAAAGTGTACAGTATATTTATCAAGAAGTTTTTAAGATGTTTACTGAGAGTAGAAAAAAATTCAAATCAGAGATCAAATAAGAAAATAAGAAACAGGTAAAAGCAATCAATTTCTTTTATTTTTTGCGTTGAATCTCTTGGGCGATGGTATTTATACTGTTTTCGTCTGATGCCAAGAAATTACTTCCATTTCTTCGCAAACTGATTGCTCTGAAAAACATAGTTTGTAGGGTTTGTTTTTGTGTGAATTTCTTAGATGAGGAATTATCATTATTATTCACTGAGGTAGTTGGACTGGTATCATCTGGCCCAGTCGGCTAGGGCTGCAGAATACACCAACTGCATCACTGCAGCAGGGTAAGACTCTCCCAACGCGTGTCCTGTATATGACGTTCAACAATTTGATGGTGAGACTCCTGTAATGCTGGAGCTTTGGGGAATGCAGAGTACCCCTTATTGCCATTGCTCCTAGGTCTACTCTGGCTCGGAGTGGTTGTAACTAATAAGGTCATATCTATGGGTCAAATAGAAATAAAATGTGTAATTAAGCTGAACTTTTTTTTTTTAAATTAACTGTTTTTACATTAAAAGACACAAACAACAGTAGACGGAAAAGGATCATAATCATTGGATGCTGCTTAGTGTCGTATCCAGGTTGTAATAAAAGACTGTGAGTTCACTAATTTTAAGGAGGATATTGCGAACTTTTGTACACAATTTATAATTAGAAGTGTATTTTGTTAAGTCAAAATACCGTTTTCTACTGTGTAATCAGTTCATTGTTTTCAAAAAAGTAATCTTGGGATTTTTTGTATACACTTGATAATTACTGAATATTTTTTGATCGCAATGAACGCACAAACAATGAAAAAATAAGTATAAGATGGCGATGATATTTTTAGTGTGTTTCTAAAGTGAACTATTGACGTTTATTTTCTTGTTATTAAATTCATTGATCTTCGTTCGCATATAATAATTGTTATTTACGAAACTTAACTTATTTACTGTTCTCGGGAGTATCGAAGCTCTGTCAGCAAGGCTTAGAACAATTTGACTGCATCCCCTGTAGAGGGGTAAGCCCCAACCTTTAAAAGGTTTTAAAGATATTTGAGTATTATAGCAATTTACCATTTCTTTAGTTCATATTAAGTATATGCATCAGGCCTTACGCTCAAGTTATACTGGGTTCCTTGTCGACTGAATCTCCTGCAGGGGAGTAAAACTCCCTACCAAATGGTTGTCTCGGGTAATAGCACGAAACTGCATCCAGTGGTCCGTCTTAACTTCTGGAGCTCCGGCGAATGTGAAGTAACCATTCATTGCCATTACTTCCAGGTCCACTCTGACCTGGAGCAGTAGTATCTGTTAGGGTTCCATCAATGGGTTCAATAGATGTGAGAAAATTAGTATTAGATTAAGATACTTGAAACTATATAACTGTGTACAAACAAATGATTATTATTAGATTTGAATAGTTACTTGAAACCGTATAACGGTAAATAAATTATTTGATAGGAATACTTGAATCTATTCAACTTTGCGTAAGTTGTTAGTGGAGTACTTGATATCATATATCTGTGTGCAAAAAATGATTATCGACAAGTAAAAAAAAGTATAATTTAAGGAAATGCAGAAGAACATTGAAAATATAAATATGGTTATAATAAAACATATAGAAATGAATGAAATTTCGACAGTAAATAACCTATAAGGAGATGATATACGATTAAATAAATAAACCAAATCAAATCGTTTAGTGTATCGGAAAATATTGTCACTTGATCCCGATGGCAGAAAAAAAAAAAAAAAACAGAAAAAAATAATGAATTACTCAAATAAAGAAATCAACAATAAAAATACCTATAAAAGCAAAAACAACAAAAAAAACCCCACGTTTATTTCAGGTGTTATATGCTCTTCTTCGGACCGGTCGACGTGGAGGCACCTTGCAGCGTCTATGGAATCAAATGAGGCACCCTTTCATTCATAAGACGTAACCCCACCCCTCTTCCCAATAAGGGGGCTGTTTCACTTCAGCCTCTAGTTACACAAATTCATTCTTCGCTGTCTCAGTACCAACTCACTTTTCGAATTAAACTAAATCTCTCAAATTCCGCGTGACTACCAATTAACGATTTGCCAAGGATCAGCTCTTATAGAGGTCAGCTTTGACCTATAAAATGTCCAACACACCCACCCTCCAGAGTAACAGAATTGGTGGGGGCCGTTGCATAACACTTAGTTTGATCCAAGGCCAGAAGTATAGGGCTCCCAATGAGAACTGAACTCACTACTGTCTTCTAGCCAAGCTCGCTAACTATAATACTATATGAAACAGTTACAGAGAAGTTTTGGCAAAAAAGCTGAATTCGTAAGCCGTATTAACAAATAGTTGCATTAATGCATTTTTAAAAACTGAAAGACTGACGCAAAAAAAGTTATAAAATCGGAATTTAGAGTAATGGAAACTACTGAGGACAAAGACGAGAATTTTGACTGGCGAAATAGTCAAGTTATTCGTAAACATGTTAAATCTAAACTTAATTCAAATATTTTTCTATCCTGAATAAAGTCGTTTTAAAAAGGAATAAAAATAAAAATAGAAATCTAGTGACAGCTGGTAATTTCAATCTTTTTAAAGTCCCCGGTTTATGTAAACCATAAAACGGACTGATATAAGCAGACAACTAGTTAAAGTTCAAGGTCATCTACGTGATAAAAACAAACAAGCAAGCAAGCCGAAACTACAAATGCATTCATGTATATTTGTGGCATCGAGAAAATGTTACTGCACATATATATATATGTTCATGATATTTTGTGCTTCTTTTCAGTGTGGTATGGTATCGTTTCTTTTTACGATATGTCAACCCTTGATGGGTTATTTAAAGCCGAAGTCAGTATTTTTTCTGCAACCAATCATATGGTTTCAAGTAACTTTTCAGAACCCTTTCAGAACAAGTAACCCTTTCAGAACAATCATAGTTTCAAATAATGAATCTGGAAATAATAATAATAATAATAATAATAATAATAATAATAATAATAAAGTTCATACTGCCTTGAGTTCCGGATGTAATTTAACGTCAGGGCTCAAATAGAAAGCCCGATGAAAATAGTTTGGTTGGGTTTTATAGTATATCAACCTTTGTAGGTTATTAAATGCTGAATCTTATATATATATATATATATATATATATATATATATAATTTGTTTAGTTTGGTTTGCTTTTATGGCATATCAACCATTGTAGGTTATTTAGTGCCAAATCCTGTTTATACATATATATCATCATCATCATCATCATGTCGTGCCATCAGCACAGATATCCCTGACCCTTTCTCGTCCAACTTCCCCATCACCCATTGCTTCCGGAAGGTCTTCAGGGCTACATCTCGTAACAGTACTGAGCTGCTGTATGTATGTTCTAGCAGCTCATCCTGCCTTTTCTCGTCCATGTGAAGGGGTCCATAGGAGTACATCATTTATGAGTTCGTCCCTAATTCTCCAGCAGTGTTCGCATGTCTGGTTCGTCTAATTTTGAAAGATTTTGTGATGGGTGGTAAGTGGCCGTACAGCTGCTGCTTTGTTGGGTGCTGCCTCCAGGATTAGTTCAATATTGCTGGCAGCATTTTTGTGTAGTTGCCGTCAAGCTTTTACACTTTTATGTATTATATAGATATGGTTTGTAAACACATTTTGACGATAACATTCTAAAACTAGCCTGAGCTATTTTGCACACAGTTAAATGGTTTCAATTATTGCTATATATAACAGTCACAATTTAAAATCAGTCGTTTGTTTGCACACATAGTTTATTCTATTTGACCCATAGACAGGAACATATCAGGTGCAACCACTCCGTGTCAGAGCGGACATGGGTGCGTAATTACACAGTTTAGTTCAATTTGACCCATAGATAAGACCTTATCAGGTACTACCACTCTGAGTCAGAGTGGACCTAAGAGCAATGGCAATAAGGGGTTCTCTGCATTCCCCAAAGCTCACCATAAAATTTCCAAGGCTGGAGCTTTGCCATCAGATCATTTAACGCCATATCCAGGTCAATTTAATTTGTAAACGAATAGTTTGTAAGTAACATTTTTAATTGAGCCCAACCTCATTTGCTTACACATAATCGAATGGCTATAAGTATTGCCATTTAACGCTAATAATTCTATAATCATTTGTTTGCCCACAGATGAGTGGTTTCAAGTTTTGCTGTCGGTTTTTTGTCCACAGTTAATTGGTTTCAGGTACTGCTACTTATTGTTTGCAGACAATCAAATAGTTTCAAATATTGCTATCTAACACTTTTCGTTCTACTTGACTAATAGATAGGACCCAATCAGGTTTTGCCAATCCAGTTCAGTGTGAACCTTGAAGTAATAGTAAGGAAGAGGTACTCCACATTCTCCAAAGCCCCAGAACTAGAGCCTCACCATCAGATTGTTTAGTGTCATAAAAAGGATACTCATTGGTACTTACCCGTCTGCAAAGATGTTGCCAGATTATTGTGCAATCCCAACCGATTGAGCAAAGACGGACAAAGAGAGAAAAATATAGATTGAGAGAAATTCATATATATATATATATATATATATATATATATATATATATATATGTGTGTGTGTGTGTGTGTGTGCAGAGAGAGACAGAGACAGAGAGAGACAGAGATAATCTGAAATACCAGAAAAGTTAATCGGTGTTTTAGCATCTTTATTATTAAATTATCAAATCTAACCTAGTCTGGATGAAGACTAGAGATCTTGAGCGTCTTGTGATGATTGAACTTGTCTGCGAGGCGTGCTTGTTAACCATTGCTCGAGATTACATCCCATCTGCTTTAGAATCTAAGAGGTAGATACGGTGAGGGGAAAATCCATAAGCCTTGAGATGCTCTCATGACGAGACACCCAAAACGAATTACTATTTTGAAAAGAAACAAGACTCTTCATTATCTTTGACGCATATAACAGTAATGCTATTCGAAAGTTCTAGCACAACAAAAGCTCTTTAGTGACAATTCCGATAACCTTCGAAATCTTTGGGCTAAAGTCGTAATTCAATCAAATGTAGCCTCTGATCTCATTTTCTTCTCGATTATTCCATCTTTTATTTGAATTCATACACAATACACCAACAATAAGGGAGGCTATAGGAACAGATATGCAGACGTTATCTGCAATGAAGTATTGGAGTCAATCCCATAGAAGGGTTTAAAATACGGAATTTCATGACGAGCAGACTGTTATGGCGCCAAACTATTTTCTATAAGTTTAAAGACACCGACAGTAAATCTGCCCACATTGTCAAATATCTGAATATGACTTAGGTATTCTTGTCTTCCTACCCCACCAAACAAACAAACAAAAAAACAAACAAACTCTTATATTACTGGTCCAGTCGGCTGGGGCTGCAGAATACTCTGACTGCATCTCTACAGAGGGGTAAGACCCCACGTCACAATGAATGTCCTAGACCTGACATTAAACACTCTGATCGTGAGGCATCAGTAATGCTGGAGCTTTGGGGAATTCGGAATACCCCTTCATTGCCATCGCTCCTAGGTTCACTCTGACGCGGAGAGGTAACACCTGATTAGGTCCTATCTATGGGTTAAATAGAACTAAACTGTATAATTACGCTGAACTTAATTTTTTGAAATTAACTGTTTTTATATTTAACTGCGTATTTAAACTGCGTATTTATGGTAAATTAAATTGTTTGAAATATAAACTTTTTGACATTTGACTGTGTTAAACAAAAATTTATACTCTTACTAAACTGAATTGTTTAAAATTGAACTGGTTTTGACGTTTAAACTGTATACTTATGCTAAACTAAACTGTTTGAAATTGAACTGTTTTGACATTTAACTGAGTAAACGCCGTAAAACGAAACAACTAACTAATTGTCATATATTGCACTGTTTCCAGTGTCTCTCCAAATGCGAGGTTATCAATTCATTCTTCTTTTGCAGCATACTAAGTCTTTCGTAGAAAACTTTTTTCTCCTGGCGATGACCTAAGGCCGAAACAAGTTGAGAACAATCAAAAAAGAGATAGATACAACGAAAAATATTCTTGTCTTATAACTTTTCTACATCTTATATATATATATATATATATATTCGCCGAAGAATCCGACACTGCCCGGATTAAAATTAACGTTAAGAAAAAGTTAGTTATCTTCCAGAACGACCAAGGAAATTTTATTTGATTTCTGAACGAATCAGAGAGAGAGAGAGAGGAGAGAGAGAGAGAGAGAGAGAGAGAGAGAGAGAGATTTAGTGTTACACTATCTTGTTTAAATTTGGAGACGCAGAGTAAATCAGGCTAAACTTTCTGCCGCCAGTGTTACAGTAAACTCGGTGAATGAACAATATAGCGAGGTTTTGATAGGGCAAAAGTCTTTCAAAAACATTTCAAAATGTTCTAACAGAGAATAATGTGATTTTCAGCTCAATTTACAATCGAATGATAATTTTGTTGGCCCAAAATTCTCGCTGAGCGTTATATATATATACTTACTCTATATTGGTCTTTGCGGGAACGCAAAGAAAACACAGTTTATGTGTTTTAAACTAGAAAGGCCCATCTCCACTTTAAGTGGCTGGCCAATAAAATTGACAAGTTCACATACCTCGGCAGCAATATCTTATCTACTGAAGAAATGACTCAAGCGAAGACATGGAAAGTTATTGAGAGTTTATCGATCATGTGGAAATCTGACCTCTCCGACAAAATAAGACGAGATTTCTTCCAAGTTGTAGCTGTGTCGGTACTACTGTATGAATGCACCATATGGACGCGAACAAAATGCATAGAGCAAAAGCTAGATGGGAATTACACAAAAATGTTGCACCTTGTTTTGGACAAATCCAGGAAGCAACACCCCACGTAACAACAGCTGAAAGGCCACTTACCTCTCATCTCAAAAAACTATCCCAGTAAGATGAACAAGACATGCTGGGCACAGCTGGAGAATCAAGTGTGAACTAATAAGCGACGTTCTCCTACGGACTCCCTCACATGGACACGCCAATATTGGCCGATCAGCAAAGACTTATATACATTAGCACTGTGTGGACACTGGATATTGTTTAGAGGACCTGCCAAGAGCGATGGACGATAGGAAGAGATGGCAAGAGAGAATTCGGGAACCCTGCGCTATCGGCGCTACTTGATTTTGATTATGATATATATATATATATAATTTTATGTACGGAGAATCTGACACTGTTTTAAAACGAGCCCTCCGGAAACAAGAATTGACCTCGGCCCCGAACAATTTTAAGTCTGAACCTGTCTGTAAGATCTGCAGTAGAGTCTGCTTGTTCAAAGTTAGTCGTACATGTCATATGAGATCCCATCACAATAAACAATTGCAGGCTGATTTTACACTGGTCATTCCGCAGCAACCTAGAAGTAATTCGTGTTAACTACGTGACAAATTATGTGGTTCTGTAACAGATTTGAGAAGACACATGAAAAGGTACACATTTAATGTAAACGCCAAAGACAGTTACTTTTGCTGGTCAGATATGCGATAGGGTTTGCAAGAGCTGATTTGGCCTGATAAGTCACATGCGTTCCTCCGGATCCCTTTTCCTGGTTTAGGGAGATGGCATACTTCTATAAAGAAGTGGCACATACTACCTTCCCCCTCTCTCTCTATATATATATAAACATACGAGTGTAGGCTGAAAGGTTTATAGACTGACCAAGATGCACTCATAGTATTTGACTAAATGAGCATTATTTTTCAAAATATTCTGCGCTGAAAAAGCAATATCTGATACCATTTAACTGTGTGCAAACATATGATATTGAACAGTATTATTAGTGTTAGCAATACTTGAAACCGTTTGACGGTGTGTAAATAAATGATTGATATTATTAACTATGTGCAAATAAATCGTTAATATTGAATTAGATAAATAGAATGGATAATCTTAAATAGTAATCATTGAAATCATCTGTGTGAAAACAAATAAACTCTTATTTATTTAAAACTAAAGTTATCTACAAATTATTCTCTAACAAATATATATATATATATATATATATATATATATATATATATATATACTAATCTAATATCTACCAGCACTCACGGTTACCAGAAAAAAAAGAAAAAAAACCCGCCAAGAACAAGAGATAAAGATATCTCGAATCACCGCCCGGGGGAAAAAAAGAAAAAATATCATTGGACAAAAAGAAAGAAAAGGCCAACCCCGTCACACCAGTTGAAAAAAATCAAGAGATATGCAGTCAGTTGGTCAAAAGAAAACTAAAACCCATCGTAAATGCTGCAATGCTACAATTACAAGAGTGCTCAACACGAGTAGAGCCAATAGATATTAGATTAGTAAATATTTAAGCTCTGGTGTTTACCATTGAGCACTTTCTTTGCTCCTGTTACTATGGAGAAGGCGAATATAAATTATTCATATAAAAATATACCAATACCTAATAGGCATCAGTATAAGTTAGTTCTGTTGAGAAGGATAGAATCTTTTATAAAATATATATATATATATATATATATAGATATAGATATGCGTTAAATCAGGGGGTGATGCTACGTCGCTGAAATGGCTGAGCGGTATGTCATCGGTCTCACGTTAAAGTTAGGAAGGTTTCAATCCCAGCTTAAAACATCCAGCGTGACTAGCTGAAGAGTTGTGATACAACGAAACAGTCTGTCTGTGATTGATAATATATACGTCCCCCACCACAGGTATCGGGCACTCTGGCAAAGGGATTAACGGTTGCCACCCGCGTAATGCAAGGCTCTTCTAACGAATTGAGCACTCCGATAGCCGAGAGCGCAAAATGTAAACAAATGAAGTATTAATAGATATGCATTAAATCGGGTAGGTGATGCTGGGTTGCTGAATGGCTGATGGCTATGTAATCCTTCTTACGTTAAAGTTAGGAGGGTTTCGATCCCCGCTTGAAGCATCCAGCGTGCTTAGCCACGCTGAAGAGTTGTGATACAACGAAGCAGTCTGCCTGCGGATGACAATATATATATATATATATATATATATATATTGTCATCCAAAGGCAGACTGCTTCGTTGTATCACAACTCTTCATATATATATATATATATATATATATATATTTTTTTTTTTTATTTGTTTACATTTTGCGCTCTCGGCTATCGGAGTGCTCAATTCGTTAGAAGAGCCTTGCATTACGCGGGCGGCAACCATTAATCCCTTTGCCAGAGTGCTCGATACCTGTGGTGGGGGACGTGTATATTGTCAATCACAGACAGACTGTTTCGTTGTATCACAACTCTTCAGCTAGTCACGCTGGATGTTTCAAGCTGGGATTGAAACCCTCCTAACTTTAACGTGAGACCGATGACATACCGCTCAGTCATTTCAGCGACGTAGCATCACCCCCCCTGATTTAACGCATATCTATTAATATTTCATTTGTTTACATTTTGCGCTCTCGGCTACCCGAGTGCTCAATTCGTTAGAATAGCTTTGCATTACGCGAGTAGCAGCCTTTAATCTCCTCGCCAGTGTTCACCCCCCCCCCAGGGAGGGAGCGTATATATTGTCATCAACAGAAAGACTGTTATGTTGTATCACAACTCTTTAGTGTGGCAAGTTGAACCGGATTTGGCATTAAATAACCATCAAGGGTTGATATGCCATTAAACCAAATACCCTAAATCTAACCTATGTATACGACGATCGGTTGAAAAGTCCATTAACTGACCAAGATAAACTCACGAAATGTAACCAAATGAGGTTTATTTTTCAACATAATCCCCCTTGTGATCATCACACTTCTATTGCAGTGCTTGGATCCCATTGGTAAAAAAAGAGTCATCCAACAGTAGATGACGTCATTATATGACATTGTCAGCCCATGAACTTTTCAGCTGACCACCGTATGTCTACGTATCAAGTTGTATAGAGGATAATGGCGGATTTTTCTAATACATTTAAATTTAAAAGCGGTCATTATCGTTCAAAAATATCATGAGAACCCAAGAAATAAAAATTAGTTGACGGACTGATGACTAAATAAATACAACATAATTCACTAAGATTTTTATCTCTTTACGTGAATGAGTCTTCCATTTTTCTTTCATCTCAGCGATGCCATTTTTTCTACTTAATCTTTTATTACTCAGTTATACACCATTCTCTTTATATTCCTCGCTTGTTTTATTCTCTTATTTCGAGATTTAACACAAACTCTCCACGTCCTAATCTTCTCACCGACAACTCCTACCTTCCTTCCTGGTTCTATCAATGTCCTATTTCAGCGTCTTTAACCAGACTTCTTTCGCCGACCATTTATTCAAAACTTTTTCTTTATTTTCGAGATTTCATATCTCGATTATTCGTGGAGATTCCAGTTTTTACAATTTTTTAATAATAACTTATAAATTCTTATAAATTTTCGTTTTCTTTTTCTTATTTTCATACCTAACCATACAAAGAAATTTACATAGAAAACTTAATTGAATAAATCAAAAATGATCCTTTAAATCACATACGCTTAAATCATAATTTTTGTTTGGTTTGGTTTGGTTTGATTTTATGGCATATCAACCTTTGTAGGTTATTTAATGCCAAATACATTTTTATTCTGAAAACAGTTCTATTTCAACCAATTCAGTTTAGTATAATTTTTGTCTACACATAGTTAAATGTCAAAACAGTTCTTTTTCAAACAATTCAGTTTGGCATAATAACATAGTTTCAATGTGAAACAGTTTTATTTCAAACCATTCAGTTTAGCATAATTAGAGTTTCAATTTCAAAAACAGTTCTATTTCAAACAATTCAGTTTAACATACTAGAACAGTTATATTTCAAATAATTCAGTTTAGCATAAGTACACAGTTTAGATAGGACCCTATCAGATACTACCACTTCGGGCCAGAGTGAACCTGGGAGCGAAGGCAATGAAGGGGTGCACCGCATTCCCCAAAGCTCCAGCATTACTCGAACCTCACCAACAGATTGTTTAGTGTCATATCTACGATACACATTGGGGGAGTCTTACCCATCTGCAGAGATGCAGTCGGTGTATTCTACAGCCCCAGCTGACTGGGCAAGATAATTTTTGTGTAAATTATCTTATAGATTATTTATTTATTTATTACGTGGTGTAATGGTTTACATGCTGGGCTGTGACATCGTAGTAAGCGAGTTTGAACTCCTTTTGCGCTATGGCATTCACTTTCGGATTAATATTTTTTGGAAAGGCATGAACCTCTTTATCCCCCAAGTATGGGTTAAATCATAATTGTTATTAAATGACGACGGATCTATCTATCTATCTATCTATCTATCTATCTTGTCTATTTCTATCTTCCTTTTCTTTCTTTCTTTCTTTCTTTCTTTCTTTTCTTTCTTTCTTTCTTTCCATTGAAGTATACAATAAACGTCTGCTGTATAGCGTTAACGCTTCTTCTTCTTCTTCTTCTTCTTCTTCTTCTTCTTCTTCTTCTTCTTCTTCTTCTTCTTCTTCTTCTTCTTCTTCTTCTTCTTCTTCTTCTTCTTCTCTCATTTCTTTCAGTCTTTCTTTCTTTCCATACAATCAAAAGGGAATAGTCCATTATTTATCCTAGGTGGTGACAGGATGTAATATCAAAACACATGCGTCCATGTTTTATTCTATTAATAGTATAGATTCTCTGGCATGGTCTTTTTTTTTCTCGATCACTTTTTCTTCATTTTTTCTTATCTCTTCTCCTCTTGATCTGAATAATTCAAATCCCCTCTTTCTTATCAGTTAATACAGAGTATATTATCTCACAACAGGGTTAACGACACATCTCCCCGACCCTCTCATACAACCTTCTCTTTTTATCAAACAACGTCGCAATTAAGAGGTGAAAACGTAGCAATAATGCTAGCAGTCCATATTGAGTTGAAACAAGTCTATCCACCCCTCAAACTCCTTTTGTCCTCTTCCAAACATGGCTGATCGAAGAACTGCAACAAAGACTTTCATACATCCACATTCGGCTTCAAATATCATCTGCTCAGATCATAGCCTTCCATCCTATTTATTCATCACTATCATGCAATCTCTATCTTATCACCAGACAATTTCTGGGCGGATTCCGAAAAGTAGTGATAATAATTCCATCTGCAGACTTTTCAACATCGTCTTAACTTACATACGCATGCGCGTGCGTGCGTATGTGTATAAAGAAACAAAACCAACTCACAACTCTGAGTTTCACGTTTTAATGACTCTTTTGTTAATTTACAACTTTCCTGTACTGGGGAGAGTTACAGTTTTACTGGTTTTACTATAATTCTAGATGTTACCTAACGATGAATGTATCAACTATATATATATATATATATATATATATATGCATACATGCTTAATTAGAAGGCGTTCGTGGTGTAATGGTTACTGTCGCCGGAAATGGACACGGTGTCACATGTTTAAAATCTTGGTGAGGCTGTTTGCTTGCATTTCACGAAGGGCTAATATCTTTGGGAAAGGTATGGAACCAACTATTCTCTTTTCAGCTATGGATGAATAGTAGGGAAGTCTGGGTTCGTTAACCTAGGAAAGACAACCAGTTAAGGAGAATGAAAACTCTGAATTCAAACCTTTTAAACCCTGTTTAAAAATTGACCTTGTGTCAAATCCTACTCGTGCTGAGAAGTAAAGTAAACACACACATACACACACATACACTACGCACAAACATATATACATATGTATATATATTTACTTTTATTATATATATATATATATATATATAATGAAAAGGCGAAATGCAAATAAGAAAGGTTTGCATTAAAAAATGCTCGATACTGTTGTGGCAGAGCAGCAACAGAATGTAAACTATATTATAATATATGAATGTGCCCGTGGTGTAATGGTTATCGTCGTAGGAAATGGACACGGCGACACGAGTTCAAATCCTGAACGAGACTGATTGCATTTCACATAGCACTAATACACTTGGAAAAGGTATGAATCCAATTATTCTCCCTCCAGCTATGGGTAAATAGTAGGGCAGACTGTTTCTTCAGCCTTGGTGAGGCAACTAGTCTAGGAGAAGGAAAACTCTGAATTCAAACCTGTTAAACTCCGCTTAAAAATTGACCTTGTGTCATCCTGCCCGAGCGGAGGGATTGGTAAATATGGTAAACTATATTATAATTATGAACACTGGAGACATGTCACTTGAAGTTTAATGTAGTCAACCCAATCATCTGATAGAATTGTGAGAAAAGTGACTGATCAGTCGTAATTATGGCGCAGTGTATAGTCACGTGTTTAATGGATATACACGTGACACTCACAAAGATATACATATATATGTAGAAAATGACAGACAAGGATTAAGTGTGTAGCTTTTAATTCAGCTTATTTTTATGTTTTTTTTACCGAACGAGGTGTCGCAAGTGTGGTTGTAGGCAGTTAAAGAACTATCTGAAGTTATTATTAGTCTACTCCGTATACGGGTACTTTCGATCATCTTCGGCCATTTTCGAGGACGTAGTTGCAGCTGCATTGTAGTGCGCTGGACTAATTCTGCGTTCTAGGAATTTTTCGGTGGCCGTGACATTATGTGTCCGGACGTGTGGGCCATTGATGTAGCGAAAGCGGCTGAAGATCACGTGACTGTCTTTCATGTCTCGATGGATCTATATCAAATGCATTTTTAAATTCCTACTCTAACAAAGACTTTAAACAGTTCTTAATTTGCCTACAACAATAATTACCTCATTTCAATCGCAAAAAACAAAAGCTGAATAAAAAGCTACACATTAAATCCTTGTATCTCATTTTCGCTAAAACAGGCCTTCAAAAGAATCCGTTGACAATATATATTTATGTATATGCTGTTCGTACAAGTTTGATTAAAGATCACGAAACTGTCCTTTTTTATAATCTTATTAAGCTTTTCTCTTGCTTTCTTGCGAGTTTCTTTGTATCAGTGTCCAAAGAGAATTTTCTCAAGGTTTCTCTCTCGATCGCTTTTGATCATATCAGTTGATTATCTTTAGGGTGATCATTACTTTTGGTAGGTATTGTTTGATTTTGCATAGTTAGGGTTCGATATTTGTTTTTGTTGGATGAGTTTATAATTGATGTGGGTGCTTTGGTTATCATGTTAGTTGTTGAAGATGTTTAATATGTTAGTACCCGTATTGAATGGTATTTTACGTTTTGCTTATTTTTAATACGGATGACTTGGAAGATTTTTTTTACTTGTATTCGGTATTGATTTCCTTTATTACTAGTCTCTTTGTATCTTTTTATGATTGATGGCTGTGTTTTGGTTATCATGTTAGTTAGTGAAAATATTTAATGTGTTTGTGGCCGTGTTGAATGCCATTTTAATTTTGTTTGGTTGTTTATTTTTAATACAGAGGACATTGATGATTTCTAAACGTCTTTTTTGGTATTGCGGGTTAAGCAAACATTGATACAACAAAACTAGCGAGAAAAGTAGAGAAAAAAAAATGTAAGATGACGTTAGGAAAGTTTCGTGGTTTTTAACCAAACTTGTCTTAACAATAACTTGCTACTAAAATATACAAGATATATATGTATATATATATATATATATATATATATATATATAAATCTCTGGAGGTATTCATATTTCGCTTTATTTAGTGTATTGAGCACTCTTACTTTTAGCATAAGGGATTCCGTCGGTGTTTTTTCTTTTGGCTAGGTATGCGTTATTGGTTGATTATTTTCGAGTGGTTTGTATGCTTTTAGTATTTTCTTTTTTATGGATTTTTCCCGGATACCAGTTTGTGCGATATCTTTTATTTGCAAATGGTTTTTTTTCACATGACCAGAATTATTGTATAGTTTATAAAAATCAATCACTTAATATATATATATATATATATATATATGTGTGTGTGTGTGTGTGTGTGTATGTGTGTGTGTGTTGTTAAGTTCAAATCTTGTTATGCATACCTGTGCTGAGAGCACTATTTTTTTTTACTGATTTAGATAATTTTTTGCGGTAAATCACACACACACACACACACACACACACACACACACACACACACACACGTATATATATATATATATATATAAAGTATGAGTTCCACGTATGCTTCATTTATAAATGGGTTAAAGATGACCAAGCCAACAAAAAGAGAAAATTCTCTAATATCTTAAAGAAAACGTTGAGATGAATTTCAGTTTAAGAAACAGGAAAAAATCTGGAGCGTACTGCACTTTTATTATCCAGAGTTTCACGTAAAGCTGCAAATCAGATATAATTCAGAATGGCCACTGATTCGTGTGGACTAAGTCTACACGTCTGGACTGCAGTCAAGATATCTAGACATCATCACTTTATAATATAAATTGCTTTATATATATTTTTCATTTTGAAAGTCAAAAAACTGAAAATTAAGACTTGACAATTTTTACCACACCTGAAGATGCAGATCTATATAAAAAGTATTGGGTTTGCTGATATAAATATCATTACAAAGAATACGAGTAATTGTTAAAGTTTTATATATATATATATATATATATATATATATATATATATATATATATATATATATGTGTGTGTGTGTGTGTGTGTGTGTGTGTGTGTTCACGCGGCTGATTCCATGTGCATGCAACTATGTATGTCTGTATGTGATGTGAGTGTATGTGTGCGTGTGTTTGTGTATGGATTCGCCTATGTGATAGGTATCGAATAGAATTATCTGTTTTGTTTCTCTATGCATGTATGGGTCTGTGTCTATATACATGTATGTTTTGTATCTATATACATCAATGAGTCAGTGTGTGTCTGGAATGTATACATGCGGGTAAATACTTTTACTAAACGCAGTTGAGCCAATCACATACATGTAAACAACAACAACAACAACAACAAAAAACTAAATAATTTTCATATAATAATGTTTCAGAAGGAGGAGGGCCTCCATTTTTGCTTCGAAAACCTATTTTTCAAAATCACTATTTTTGTCTGGGGTTCGAACTCTAGCTATTTGTATCGATGGTGAAATATACAGGAGCTTACATATTCATATAGGTATATGATGACATTTGATATTAGTGAACTTTGTTTTCTGGTGGATTAAAATCGTTTTTTGCCAACTGAGGATCTCATTTGGTGTAACAGTAAAAATGTATACGATAAATCCATTAGCCATAACACGATATGACGCGCATGCGCGCCCGCACGCGAACACACACACACACACACACACACACACACACACACACACACACACACACACACACACACACACACAAATATATACACATATATATAATGAGTAAGGAAAATAGATTGAGAAGAAGCTATATATTTCTATTTACTTACTCAAATATCAGCTTCTGTTAATAGAATTAAATTCACTGATGTCATAGCAAATAATTCAGCACATGGATAAGTATGACCAGATTATTAAGATAGACAGAATTCTGATAGATAGATAGATAGATAGATAGATAGGAAGAGACTGAGATAGCTAGGAATAGACTAAGATAGATAGGAACAGACTGAGATAGATAGATAGATAGATAGATAGAAACACAATGTGATAGAATGAATAGAATGAGATAGAATAAACAAAATGAGATAGATAGATAGATAGATAGATAGATAGATAGATAGATACCATACAAGCATACATACATACCTATGTACATAGATTGTAAGAGACTGGGACAAATTGAGAAATACTGAGATAGATAGATAGATAGATAGATAGATAGATAGTAAGGGACTGAGATAGATAGATAGATAGATAGATAGATAGATAGATAGATACCATACAAGCATACATACATACATACATACATACCTACGAACATAGATTGTAAGAGACTGGGACAAATTGAGAAATACTGAGATAGATAGATAGATAGATAGATAGATAGATATGAACAAACTGAGAAAGAAAGAAAGAAAGAAAGAAAGAAAGAAAGAAAGAAAGAGTAGATTATGCGGAGCTATTTTTGGCACTAGAAAGTTTTGGCAAAGTGAAAAATACTGAAGGTTGACAGAATTTTAACTAATGCAGTAGCATCCGTCGATTATCGTTATAAGTGACTTAAAAATACCAGAACTGATTCAAAAAGATTTTGGTATGTTAGTTGAAATAATGCTTTACAGAATATTGTCAGCACTTAATTCTTCAACTTCCAACGGAAAATTAACACACACACACACACACACACACACACACACACACACACACACACACACACACACACACTAAGAATCATAAAAATGATAAGCAAATTGAATGAAATAAAGTGAAATGAAATAAGAAAATGGTTACTGGGTTGATAAGTATAAATATATTTATAAGTAGATATGATGAGATGTTATTTCTCGACTCCACCATAGTAACAGGAAGTAACACAAGGTCTGTTTAACGTGGGGTCTCCTAGTTAAACAGACTCTGTGTCGCTCCTAGGGATGCAAAATTGTAGGCTCATACAATGCTATCACCTGACAGTCTATTTTTTGGGCTTGGACCGCCAATCACGTGGGCATATTAACTGTTTGGTTGACTCTTGGCGTGCTTTCAGAGAAAAAACGGAACTAACAAAGGTTTGTTTCACATATGCATATTGTCACGCATATATATATATTTCCTCAAATCCTCTGCCACGGACAGGATGAGAAACAAGGTCAATTTTTAAGCGGAGTACAGCTGGTTAGGATTTAGATCTTTCCTGGTTGCCTAACCAAGGCTAGAGAACCCAGTCCACTTTACTATTTACCCATAGAGAACAGATGGAATTATGCCTTCCTCAAAGGCGAAGTGAAACACAAACTGTTCTACCCAGGATTTGAACCTGGGTTGTGGAATTTCCCACTATGATAACCGTTACGCTAAGAACGCGTAAATGTGACCAAGATGAGTTTTGAGATTTGGTCGAATAGCTTTTCTTTTTTTCTGAAGGGCCTTCATGAGAAACAGTTAGGCAGTGTAAGGTGAGCATGACTCGAATGTGGGTAGACACGTGAGGAAGAAAAAAAAAACTTACAATACCGAAAAGAATATTTGCCCGCAACAGTTGGCTGTATTGCACAATATTTCCATCTCCAAGATAATGTATGACGAAAGGTCCTATCTTTGATATCGGTTTTCTTTTCATGTTTTGGGTCTGATCACCATGAGTCGATTCTCCTTCGACCACCGAAGATCAGTAACCAATATCATCGAGCTCGCGGTTCTCCTTATACAGCAGGAAACCAGTCTCGCGAGTGAACGGTGGATTCAACTCACTTCACCATGTCAGGATATCCCCTTAGAGAGTGCCCCAGGCATCGGGCCATAAACCGAACCCGAGCAATTTTACACGCTGGGGAAGATTCTGCCAGGAGAGTACATCCCAACCCCGGGAATGGGCCTGGGCAAATTTCACCGCACCAATACACACACACACACACACACACACAAACACAAACACTATAAAGGGTAGATGATTGAATGACTGAATGAGTTTAACGGCATGTCAACTCTTCTATGGTTATCTTATGTTAGAGGCTTCGGAATCGCGTTCATTGTACGTTCATATTTACATTCTTGGTATAGTTGTTTCTTTAGGGTTTTTTTTTAAACACGATTCAACTGAATATGAACAATTTAAAAACCGTTCGGATCTGGGACAGAGTGGAGCGGAGAATAATTGCAATGAAGAGGTACCCCACACTCGCCAGATCTACAGAACGGGAGCTTCACCATCAGATACAGTTTAGTGTCATACTCAGGACACCTGGTTTTTGGGAGGTGGGGGGAGTTCTTACCTCTTAACAGTGGGTAGTCAGCATATTTTAAGCCCAAACCGACCGAGCTAAAAAATTATCATCACTCTTGGAAAGTCTTCTTGACAGCATCAAGTGTCCACACAGAACTGATGAATGTTATTGCTGGTCGGCTAACACAGGTGTGTCCATTTTTAGGAGACCATATGAGAACATCGTTTATGAGTTCGTCCTTACTTCTACAGCAGTGTCTCTCAAGTGTTGCTTATCTTTCTTGTATGCTTTGAGAGATGGGAGATAAATGGTCATACAATGACTGTTTTGTAAATTGCTACATCCAGACTCTGTTCATACATATAGAATCCTTATGTAGTTCCCATCAAACCTTTTATCCAGGTAATTCGTTAAAGTCCAAGTGGTGCAGCCATACATTAATACTGACGCGGCTACCGCTTGAAATAATTTCAGTTTTATATAATCAGATAAACCAGATTTCTTATATAGTCGTTAATCTGTCACTTTTTAAAAACCCCAGTGTGTTCAATTATAGTCGAATTACTAGCATCATCACAGTCGGATATTATGCGAAATTTCGTTTGTTGAAATTTATATTTTATAACTGATGGAGAAATTTGTGGAGTTGTTTTTCGTTATTTTGACATTAAATTCGATTTTCTTTCCCATATTTTTCATTGAAATTATCGTCATTGAAACTCAAAGAGGTGAACGATGTCATTCAGTTTGTACTGAACTGGTCCCGAAATAAAAAAAAAATGCATTATTCAGATTAGAATAAAATTAGCAACTCCGAAGTTGAATTTAATCACGTTCACTCCGATACAGACGATAGAACAAAATAAAGCAGATGTCAATAAAAAAAGAGAGAAGAAAACAAGAGTAAAACTTGGTTAGTTGGTTAGTTGGTTTGTTTTATGGCATGTCAACTCTTAATGGGTAATTTTATGCTGTAATCAGGCTTTCAGTTATATACAGGGTATCTCAATATATATGGGATCCATGTGCCTGTTAATAACTCTACTACTAATAATGTTAGGTTCGTTTTTTGCTTCAGATTTGAAAATAGTATAATATAAGTAAAGTTGGCGACCTTAGTCGAGGGTAACCCCAAGGCTACCTTTTCAATAGCTACAACACCGTGGTGTAGGGGAGAGCACAACTCCTTTCCCAGGATTGCTCCACTTTACCCTTGATCCGTACCTTATAATGCTGAGTGTTAAGCAAGGCGGCATCAAGTACCATTTTTTGAGTCTCTGGTATGACTCTACCTGGGATTGAACCCCGGTCTTCCGGACCATTGGCGAACACTCTACTGATTAGGCCAACTATTAATCATCAATCACAATGCTTTTAACAATAGAGGAAAAATATTTTGCGTCACTATTTATTTGAAGACAAAATCATTCAAAACTGTGGAAGCAAAATTTCGCAGGAAGCTTAACGTTAACAAATATCCACAGAAAAGCCAAATCTCTCGGGTACACAAATTTCAAGTCACAGGGTCAGTAAACAACCTCAACAAGAAGGCAGAAAATCCCAGAAGTTGACTGCTAGATATCCTGACAATCTGGAAGCAGTAAGAGATTCTGTTGGAAAGATTCCGAAAAAATTCCATCAAAGACGTTCTTAAGAACTTGGTCTTTCACGTGCACTGTAGGATAAAGTCAATCAATTTCTGCCCTTATCATCTGGTTTGACCTTTTTGAAGTGATATGATTGCTTTTTAAGACTCAGATGAAAGATGAATTGATGCAATATGAATTATCATATTAATGGGTTGTATCTTTTTTGAGACACCCAGTATGATATACAAACATATCTTTACAATTACTTGAGTGGGTCAAATGTTTCGCAATATTTTGCTACGTGGTTCTTTCGTGTATATCACGAGATCAAAGCAATTCAAACCGTGACGGGTATCAGCTGAGGTTGGTAGTACTGTGGTAGTTAGTACGCGGACACGTCGTGCATTGCTGCACTTCGTATGTGATTTAAAAGTTGCAAAGATGAACGTGCAACGTTGTCTAATTCAGGAAATTATGCTTTGCAAGTTCGAACTGGGCCATAACGCTGCGGAACAACGATAACACTTGTGCGAAATATGAAGACACAGTTGATCACAGTACAGTAATCAGATGGTTAAAGAAATTTTGCTTAAAGCAACAAGAACATTGATGATCAGGAAAGATCAGGTAGGTCTAAAACCGCGGATTCCGAGGCCGAATTCTACAACATAGAAGTAAATCCAGTGAGTAGAGTCGGCGAGTATCAGGCAAGTTCGGTATTTCACAGTTCAGTGGGGTTCGTCATCTTTACAACCTCGGCAGAAGGATGCCGAATTGTACCTCGCATTACCACAATATTACACAACTTTTGACTCATCCTTGTTATGCCTCACGTTACCAAAATATTACAAAGCTTTTGACTCACCCTTGTTGACCTGCACGTTACCAAAATATTACTTTAAAATTAAATTACAAACTTTTGACTCATTTCACCAAAATATCGCAAAACTTTTGACTCACTCTAGTGGTGCTTCACGTGACTAAAATATTGCACAAGTTTTGACTCACCCTAGTTGTGCCTCACGTTACCAAAATATTGCACAAGTTTTGACTCATCCTTGTTATGCCTCACGTTACCAAAATATTGCAAAACTTTTGACTCACCCTAGTTGTGCCTCACGTTACCAAAATATTGCAAAAGTTTTGACTCACCTTAGTTGTGCCTCAATTACCAAAATATTGCAAAAGTTTTGACTTACCCTAGTTGTGCCTCATGTTACCAAAATATTGCACAAGTTTTGACTCACCCTAGTTGTGCCTCACGTTACCAAAATATTGCAAAAGTTTTGACTCACCTTAATATTTTAAACAGGTAAACACGTAGTTGAAATATAAATATTTCAAGAGTAGATGTTGTTCAAAATCATTTGAAACATTTTTGGCACTTTAAGCTTTTCTTCTCCCGGGTACACACACTTAGAGGTAAATATACATATGCATGTAGGTAAAAACATATCAATATGGTGGTCTGGTGGTTTGCTTTTGTAGCATGTTAAACCTTGATAGTTATTTTATACCAAATCGTGTTCGTGCATATATTATATTTTTAAGTGAATTGCTTGTAGGTACATTATTTATCAAACGAGCCATTTGTTATTTCAAGAATTGCTATTTATTGTTTGCATACAAATGGTTTTAAGGTTTGGTTTGGTTTGTGGGGTTTTATGGCATATCAACCGTGGTAGGCTATTTAACGCCAAATCTAGAACAGATTATTTACATCTGTTCTATTAAAAGCAATTCAGTTTAGCATAAGTACACAGTTTAATTGTCAAAAACATTTCTATTTCAAACTATTCAAGCAGTTATATGTAATAATTCAATTAAGTGTAAATACAGTTTTAATGTAGAAAAACAGTTCTATTTCAAATAATTCAGTTAAGCATAAGCACGCAGTTTAAATGCAGTTTAAATGCAAGTACGGTTTAATTGTCAAAAACATTTCTATTTCAAGCTATTCAGTTTACTCAAACAATTAAGTTTAGCATAAGTATGCTGTTAGTTCTATTTAACCCATAGATAGGACCCTTATCAGGTGATACCACTCCGGGCCAGAGAGTACAAATAATTTGCACACAGGTTCATGGTTTTAGATAACAAATAATAATAATCCTTTGTAAATAGTTCTATTAGATTAATAGATGAAACCCTAATAGGTGTTACCCTTCAGATGAGAGTGAATTTGACGGTATTGACAATGAAGGTGTGCTTCACACTTACAAGTTTTCCAAATGCAATTTAGTGTCATACCCAGAACGCCCCATTTTTGTGGGGGATACAGTCAGGGTATCCTACGTTGCACTAACAGAGCGAAAATCTATCTTAGATGAGAGAGTCGGAATATTAGTGGTTGGTTGATTATATTTGATAGCATATCAACCATTGTGGATTATTTAATGCGAATCCCCCTTTAAAATGTTTTTTGAGTGGATAGTTGGGGGGTAACATTTTTTAAAAATAAGCCAGAGCTTATTTGTTTGCGCTCAGTTAGATGGTTTCAAGTACTGCTATTTCTTGCACACATTTAAATGGTTTCAAATATTACAAGTATTGTTCGATTTAATATCAATCATTTGTTTGCACACTGTTAAATGGTTTCAAGTATTGTTATTTAACATTAGCGATTCTTCTTATTGCTGTATTACGCTAACAATTTTATCTAATATTAATTTTTTGACACCATTAGATGTTTTTAACAATTGTAATTCAACATTAGTAATTCTATTTAATATTAATCATTAATTTTCAGATTGTTAAATGGTTTCAAGTATTTTTATTTAGCATTGGCAAATTTACTTATTAAGTATTCCTATCTAATAGAAATAATTTTCCCGCAGCTGTATAGTTTCAAATAACCAATAATAATAATCCTTTGTAAATTATTGAACAGTTCAATTTGACCCGTAGATGGGAGCCTTACAGGTATTACCAGTCCGGTTCAGAGTGAACTTGGGAGTAATAGCAATGAAAAACAACTCCACCTTCACGTTCTCTAAAGTTCCCGGACTGGAGCCTTAATATTAGATACAGTTTAGTGCTATACCAAGAACACACGTTAGGGCGGGGGTCTTACCAGTCTGTAGACGTAAATGCAAAAGCTTCAGCTGACAGAGCGAAAAGATGTGGGTGCAGAGTAATATCAAAAGGATTGTCAAAACAAGTTTCAGCTTTTTGATTTCCTAATGGAGCTGACTTGTGGCTTGTGTGTTTTCGACAAAACCCAGTGGCCGATAAGTCTTCTTTTGAAAACAATCACAACGAGGAGGGGGTGTTGAGTAGAACCATCGCTTTTTGGCCTTTTGGCAAAGATTATATGATATACCCTTGGACTCTGAGGCCTGTCTCCGCAGGCTTTACCTTATTGCAGGACTAGGTTTATTACTTGGTTTCTGAGGCACCCCATTAATGGAATGCAGATGAAACCAAGAATTTTTGCCGCTGCCTCACATGGGTTTCCACTTGTGCGAGGCTCCCATTATAAAACGGCCTAATGCCATATTCCGACATGGTAGAGTGTCAGATGAATACTATCGGTTATCGCGAGAAATTGCACAGGCCACGGGGAAAGATTGCCTCACATAATCTTAAACATATTTGATCAATAAATGAAACCTGTACATGTACTATTGTTCAGTGTCATAGCGGACCTGAGAGTAATGCCAAATAAATTCCAAAAATAGAGCCTAGCCAATGGAAGCAGTTGGGTCATGACTGGAACGCGTTTGGGATTCGGGGATAAAGTGCAAAAGGTTCAGTCATAATTATGAATAGAATTCATTATTAATTCAATCTTTTTTTTTTATTCTGCGTTGTATTATTGCCTTATAGTAGTAAATTTGTTACGACGTCTTGAAACACTGACAGGAAGAACTGACTGAAGTTTTTCGTCTTATCTGTTATTAGCTTATTTACAATAAAAACTTTAGAGTGCTAAATCTCTAATTATTCCTGGTGTAGTGGTTGAAAGATATAGCGTTTTGAGATTCTGACAGGAAGAACTGGCTAAAATCTTGCGTCTTATCTGTTCTTAGTATATTCACTACAAAATAATAAAAAATAAGTGAACATCATCGAAGTGTCTTAATTCCGCAGTATTGTTGACTATACATCTCTTATAGAGTCATGAGATTCTGACAGGAAGAATTAACTTCATTTGTTGGACATAGAATGGGTGCTCTCCCACACATAAAATATCTTTATCCTAAAACGCAACGTAATAAATGAACAAATCTAGTTAAAAAGTTACGCAACAATCCTAAAATTATCAATCTTCAATCGAACATAATATATATATATATATATATATATATATATATATATATATATATATATATATATATATAAATTATATTAGTTCATGTAGATGAAAAACAATTTTCATTTTTCTTCAATTTATTCAGTCGCAGAATCAATAGGATATTGGTAATCTGACATGCTACCAACTTTCTGACCTTTTGAAGATTATGTTCTACTGTGATAAGAAATAGATTTTAGTTTCATGCTCAATTCTTTTTATATATTATATCATTTCTCATTGATTTTTCAAAGTAATTTAGTTAAGTTTTAATTTAGCGTAAAAACTTGACTTATTTTCTTGATTTCGAACCATTCAAAGATCTTCTGGTAGGAAACTTTTTCGGGAGAAAATATCGATTTCTGCTTTTGCTATTTAACAGAACTGCAACTCACAAACAGATAATTAAGTGGGGATTTTGTAGATTTGCTTTGCTGAAATTCAAGTATGCCTTGTACGGAGTCGATTGGCTAAATTTGAGATAGTTTTGGGGAAATAAAAGAAAGAAAGTCGGCTGTTAGAAACAGATGACATTGTAATCTCTTTTCCATCTGTTTTTTTTTTACTTTCTTTTTCTTTTTCTTTCATTTCCTCTCATTCTTTTGGGCTCAATATTTCATATTAAGCCGATGATGTTAAATGGATAAAGTTGGATTGCAAGGTTTTTGGGTGGGAAGGATTTTAGACCGAGATACAAAAGGAGAGTTACCGAAGAATCATTTTTATCAGCCTATGTTTTTTTTATCCTGATTAACAATATATATATATATATATATATATATATATATATATATATATAAAATTTGATATCATTTGAAATATATTATTTGTTTAAAAAATTGATATTATTTCGTAATCTACTTACTTGACCAATTCTTGTTCAAATGATCTCAAATGTGTAGAAAGAACTTAAAGTTGTATATTTAATGTTTTGTTTTTATTTTCAGGTATAGAATTGCCATCCACAGGAAAAAAAAAGCTTTGTGCATATATATATATATATATATATATATATATATATATATATATGTGTGTGTGTGTGTGTGTGTGTGTGTGTGTGTGTGTGTGTGTGTGTGTGTGTGTGTTTACCGATTTTATTCGGTTTATTTGTTTACCTCCTTATCAAATTCGTATGGGTTATTTAATGCCGGAACTCGATTTATATGCAAACGATTGCTTTTTTGTGGCATATCAACTCCTCGTGGGGTAATTTAATGCCGAAATGTTATCCACTTGCAAAGGTTTTGTTTGATTTTGTTTAACGTCGTATCAATTCTGCATGGTTTATTTAATGCCGAAATTCAGTTCATCCGTAAAAGTGTGACTATATTTTCAATATCCCATTGTATTTTTAAATGCACTTTTGTGTGTCTATAATTATTTGTTTGTACTCATTTATATAATATCAAGTATTCCTATCTAATACAAATAACTTCCTCACAGTTCAATGGTTTCAAGTATTCCTATCAAATACAAATAATTTGCACACAGTTCTATGGTTTCCTCAAATATATGGTTTCCACACATATATAGTACCTGTTGGTATCATGACTCCAATTCAGAATGGAACTGAAAATAATGACAATGAAGGGGAACTTCATACTCCCCAGAATTCCAGAACTTGAGCCTCATCCCGAGATGCAGTTTGGTATCATATCCTGGACATCTCATTTTTTTTTGGAGGTGGTTATTACCCCTTTGCAGGAGATACAGTTAGCATATTCTAAGTGTGGCTGACAGTGTGTGTGTGTGTGTGTGTGTGTGTGTGTGTGTGTGTGTGTGTGTGTGTGTGTGTGTGTGTGTGCACTTGCGCCTGTGTCTTTTTTTACTGTTGGTTTTCTATAATATACAAATACCCACGATTCTTGTCGAAAATACTTGAATGTGATACAAGTCCAACTGTAAAAAATTTTTTAAAAATACCAATCATCATTCAGATCTTCAAACAAGCATGGAGAGTAATAAATAAATTCAAGAATTATAATTCAACTCTTTCTTTCTCTCTCTCTCTCTCTCTCTCTCTCTCTCTCTCTCTCTCACACACACACACACACACACACACACACACACACATATATATATATATATATGTAAGGTTATTAAATAAATAAAGGGGATTTTGGGAAAGTGATATATTTTTGTTTGCTTGTTTGGGTTTTATGGCATATCAACCTTTGTAGGTTATTTCATGCCAAATCCATTTTTATACAAAAGAATTGTTCTATTTCAAACAATTCAGTTTAGCATAAGTACACAGTTTAATAGTCAAAAACATTTCTGTTTCAAGTTATTCAATTTAGTTATATAGTTCTAATTCAGACAATTCAGTTTAGTATAATTTTTGTCTGCACACAAAATAATTCTATTTCAAACAATTTAGTTTAGCGTAATACAGTTTCAATGTCAAAAACAGTTCTTTTTCAAACAATTTAGTTTAGTATAAGTACTCAGTTTAAATATCAAAGTTCTATTTCAAGTAATTCAGTTTAGCATAAGAACGCATTTTAGTTCTATTTGGCCCATAGATCGGACCCTATCAGGTGCTACCGTTCCGGTTCGATGGCAATGAAGGAGTACACCGCATTCCCAAAAGCACCAGCATTACTTGAACCATCAGATTGTTTAGTGTTTAGATAGATAGATAGATAGATATTTTTCATAATTTCTTTTATTTTCCCTCAATGTAAACTCAGCATTGTTTAGAACTGGTTGATGGAAAAAATTTAAAAATCTCATAAACATTTGTTTTGAGGCTTTTTTTCAAAATGGGGGGTGGGGCCTAATCAAAGACTCAAACATTAGTCTCTCATCAAATTTCGGTTGGTTGAGAAGTGTAAACCATTTAGAATTTACAATAGAATGCGTGAAGAATATTTTTGCAACCCCCCTCCAAAAAACTGTTTACAAATTGATTAAACGGGGGTTTACCACCACGGACCCGCGGAGTTCAAGAAACATAGGGACTCTCCGGTAAAGAAAAGTTCCGGGGCGCATTTACTGTCAAGCTAACAGTCTTATGGGACGTGAAAGGATCCATTATTATTTTTTTTTTTTTTAAAAAGATGCAACTGTAAACAGTGCTTCGTCATGCCAACTATATTTAGCAAAATTCACCTTATATATATATATATATATATATATATATATATATATATAGAGAGAGAGAGAGAGAGAGAGAGAGAGAGAGAAAGATGGAGGAAGAGAGGGGGAGAGAATTCATATTTAAAAAGTATTGAAATCAAAGCAGTATTTTCCAACATAGAAATGAACACTGAATGAAGCTTTCATTTTTTTCCAAAATAGTCTTCTTTACATGATTATTCCAGGGAGTTTTCTATTGGTTGAAGCATCTCTGAAACTCTTCTTTTGATACCGTGTGAAGCGGCGATCGCATATCTTTTAATTTCCTCTATGATCAAAAACCTTACGGTTGAGTTGAATTTTCAGCTTCACCTTGCATGGTCAAACGAAATATCGGAACTGGCGGGGGTGCGGTCTGCATTTGTATAAATTTTCTGTTTTGAAAAAAAAACACAAAAAACAAAAAAAAAAAAACAGATCAAAAACAAAAAGCTGGGAGAATGTTATTAAAAAACTTGGTAATTGGCACGGTTTCGTCGAGAATTTATCGAGACGACTAGACAGTTGTTTAGACGTCTAAATATCATCAGTTGATTATATACCATGCTCATCTGTGTACTTTAAATATGAAATTATCGATTAAAAAATTTCAGTCTTTATTTGTTTTGATTATATATATATATATATATATATATATATATATATATATATATATATATATATATATATATGAACTGAGATATATTTCCGGGGTTAGAATAAAGATTAGTTAAAGATAAAGAAATAGGTTTTATAGACACGAATAGTCCAATATATATATATATATATATATATATATATATATATATATATATATATATATATTGAGAGAGATAGAGAGAGAGAGAGAGAGAGGGGGGAGGAGAGAGAGAGGGGGGAGAGAGACTTGTGGAGACTGAGATTGAGAGATCTGAACAAACTGAAGTTGAGAGATAAACTGATAGATAAATATTATTAGACTGATATAGATAGATAGATAGATAGATAGATAGCATTAGTAAGATCAATAAGAGTAAAATAAGTTGGGGGGTGCTGAGAAAATTTGCTATCACTCGATCCTTAGTAAAAGCCACCAGTTATTACTGATGTAAAACAGTGTGTACGTAATAATACGACGCAAAAGTCTATAAACTGATGAATAAATGGCTCAGTAAATGAATAAACAAATAAACAGCGTTGTATTTCCCCCATCACAAAAGCAAACGTCATTCTCATCTGTTATTCACCATCGCCGAAATACCATCTCCATCCCCATTGGCTAAGACCAAGAATGCTCTCCAAACAACTACTTCAAACGCTATTTTGTCCAACTGATTCATCCTATTTTCTTTCTGTCTTTCTTTCTTTCTTTCTTTTTCGTTTTTTTCAAATGGACGTCATACGAAGAATGTCCCACAAGCTGACATCATCAACTCACCCATACTTATTCTTCATGGCTGCAACATTACCTGTCGCTATCTGTCGAATAATAATAATAATAATAAAGAAAAGATTATTCTTTTGTGGATGTAACGTTCGGCGAGTTGAAACGAATGTACTCGAAAAAAAAAAAAAAAAAAAAAAAAAAATGGAAATATAAATAAGTAAATAAACAAATGAATAAAATGAAAATAACAACGTACAACCTGTAAACATTTACGAGCATATGAATACAGTTACATATACACTGTAACATCTCGTCTGTATATAAATCGACCTGACGAATACTACCTGGAGCACCTGGGTTATCAAGTGAACTTCATATACACTGGCACGTCGAATGGATTAGATCCACACTAAGCGCCCTGCTATTATGGCCGGATGCCAGACTAACCGAGGCATAGTAAGCATTTACCGAAACCGAAATACTTATGTTTAAAAGTAAAAACACTCGTCAGTACGTGCAAGGTTTTTGAAAGTTGAAATTGAGTGACCTTTCATACGAAGGTAGAAAATTGCTATCGAGAAAAACGGTGACTATGTTAAGAAGTAGGGATGTGATCCATTGAGGACCAGCTGTACTAAAGAGAATAGTATTACTTTTTAACTGGAAAGAACATATACCAAAAATACTTTTCTGTTCACATTTATTACTTCTTAGCTACGACGTCTGTTCTTTTAACATGTCACTCAATAAGTTCCGGGGCTGACATATAGATTGTGCCACTAATAAAAAAAATGTATATAATATTTATAAAGTACTAAACTTCAAATGGCACGTGTCAAAATTTGAGCCCAATCTGATTATTAGTTTACAAATTACAGTTATTTTTTGACGGCAACTAAACGAGAATGCTGCGAGCAATATTGAACAAGTCCTGGAGGCAGCAACACACAAAGCAGCAGCTGTATGGCCACCTACCACCCATTACGAAAACTATCAAAATTAGACGAACCAGACATACGGGACACTGCTGGAGAAATATGGACGCGCTCATAAGTGATGTACCCCTGTGGACCCCTTCACATAGACCAGCTAGAACCTACATATAGCAGCTCTGTGCCGATACAGGATGTAGCCCTGAAGACCTGTCGGAAGCAATGGAAGATAGGGAAGGGTGGTGAGAGAGGGTCAGAGATATCCGTGGTGATAGTGCGACGTGATGATGATGACCGTTGCAGATTTTCAAAACAATGGGAAAATCTGAATTTCGTGTGTTGATAAAGCATTGCTTTATTATGGGAAAAATACTGTTCAAGCAAAGAAATGGCATAAAAAGTATTATTCGGACTCTGCTCAGTCAGAAATAACAGTTAAGAGGTGGTATGTTGACTTTAAATGCAGTTGTACAGACACAAATGATGCTAAACGCTCAGGTCGCCCAAAGGTGGCAGTTGTCCTGGAAAAAAAAAAACAAAAAAAAAAAAAAACTCCACAAACTCATTTTCGCCGATCGTAAATTGAAGTTGCGTTAGATAGCAGAGGAGTTGAAGATACCAGAAGGCGGTGTATTCACCATTTTGCATGAATATTTGTCAATGAGAAAGCTATAAGTGTGTGCCGCGTTTGTTCACAGTCGATCAAAAACACGTCGACAATTCAGAGCGTTGTTTGCAATTGTTTCAAGGCAACAAAAAGGAGTTTTTGCGTAAATATGTAACAATGGAATAAACATTGATCCACCACTTCACTCTGGAGTTAAATCGGCAGTCAACTGAGTGGACAGCAGTAGGTGAATGCCGTCTAAAGCAAAGACGCAAACATCAGCTGGCAAAGATTTGGCTTCTGTATTTTGGGATGTGCAAGGTATTTTGTTCATTGATTACCTTGAGAAAGGAAGAACCATCAATAGCAAATATTATATAGCATTATTGGTGCATTTGAAGGAAAAAATCGCCAAAAAACGGCCACAAATGAAGAAAAAGTGCTCTTTCCCCAAGACAATACACCGTGTCACAAGTCGATCGCAACGATGGCAAAACTAAATGAATTGCACTTCGAATTGCTTCTGCACCCACTCTATTCTCTAGATCTTGCCCCCAGCGACTACTGGTTGTTTGCAGACCTCAAAAGAATGCTCCAGGAAAGAGATTTGGCTCCAATGAAGAAGTGATATCGGAAACTGAGGCGTTCTACAAAAAAGGCATCGAAGTGTTGGAATTAGTGTATGTTCCTAGAAGGAGACTATGTTGATAAATAAAGTCGAATTTTGCCTAAAAATTGTTGTTTTACTAGTTAGGCCCGGGACTTATTGAGTAATGTCTTATATATAACCCAACTACATTCGTTGCGTGGCTCTTTGAACATTGGTGGAAAATATGAGAACACCATTTTTCACTCATGTGGGTATTTCTGCTCTTTAGGATCTACTGACTAAATTTTAATCTATTTTTCTAAATTCTAGGACTTTTTGATCACAATTCCTGTCAATCTCTCATATTAATCCCGGGTTCATAACCTGTCATTTACAAACAGTTGATCTGATATTTCTGAGAACGATTTCTTATTCACTTTTTCGAATGCTTCACTATCTCGTAAATAATAGATCCAGCTACTCAATTATCTAACGCTTCGAACAAATTAAAACTCGCTGGAATAAATGCGTTGGATGTCAAAGGGACTGTTTTGAATAAAAAAAAGATCATTTCATTCATTGTTCCTTTCGATCTGAGTTGATACAATTTCCGTCTCGATACTTTTTGAAGATATTTTGCATGCTTTGCTCCGTAACGCAGATTGCAACAAATATGGGATGGTTGAAATAGAATGAAAGCAACTTAAACAATGATGAGCTGAGAAGCAAGACCTGTTTAATAGATAAGAACGAGAGAGATAAAAATATATAGACAGAATTTGTTCGATAAGGAGAGAGGGAGACAGTAAAAAAGAGAGAGAAAGAAAAATAGATAAAGAGAGAGATAATGAAAGAGCGCAAAGAGGAAGCGATATAAAGCTATAGAAAGGGAGAGAAATAGAGACAGAGGGAGAGAGAAAGATAATACACACACACACACACACACACACACACACACACACACACACACACACATATATATATATATATATATAGAGAGAGAGAGAGTGAGAGAATTCGTGAGAGGAGAGGAAGAGAGTAAGATAAAAGGAGTGTGGTAGAGAGTAAGATAAAAGGAGTGTGGTAGAGAGAAAGACGGAGAAAGCGATAGATAGATAGATTGATAGATAGATAGATAGATAGAAAAAAAAAGAGAAAGCAATGAATAAAGAAAAAATATAAGAGCAGAAAAAGAGAAATAGACAGTGAGAAAAATATAGAAAGGTTGCTTAGTTTTCTTTTTGTTTAATAACATATCCAACTTTCGTGGGTTATTTAATACAGAAGACTTCCTTGTAGAATAACAGCAGTGCTACTATTTAACCCATAGCCGGTGAAAATGATACCTTTCCGAAATGTATTCCGTCCAAAAGTGAACGTAATAGCGCGACTGGAGTTCGAACTTGCTTACTTCGATGTCGTAGCCCAACTCGTTAACCACAACGCCACGGGGACTACCCCGAGAAAAAAGGAGAAAATGAAAGAATAGAGAGAAAGGGAGAAAAAGAGTGTGTGATAAAGAGAGAGAGAGAGAGACAGAGACAGAGAAACTGACCGCAACACTAAGTGAAAACTACTTCACTCCCAAAGTATAATGCTCGTTTATTGTCTTGTGTCGTCTCCAGCTGCTCGATGTACACCTACGTAATTAGTTAATTGCAATCGAAATAACCGTGATTTTCCCAATAAAAGTGCTATAAAGGGTTGTTCATTTTTGAAATATTCAGCGAAATGCAAGCCATTAATAATGAAATACTGCTGTCAGTTTTCAGCAGTGTTTTGAAAGCTTGTCAAGACACCGATTATGATATGATTGGAATATAGAGACTCATCGATAGCTATTATCGATCAAGGAAAAATTACTAAGTATAATTATCACTTTCGATTCGAACAGCTTAAAGAAAGACATATTTCTGTTAGATCACCGAAGTTAAGCAACGATGAGCTCGTTCATGGTTGGTTGTTTTTACGATCCTTGTTGGGCTATTTAAGGTTGTAACCGTTGTTTCGAAAAAAAAAATTGTTGAATAAAGTTGAGGAAATGAAGAGTTGTCTATCTCAGGAAAGGTTGGTTGGTTAGTTGCGTTTTATGGTATATCAATCCTTCTGGGTTATTAAATGCCAACTCCTATATATATATATATATATACGAGGGAGAGTAAAAAGTAATGCCTTTATTCTTTTGTATAGGAATTGTTACCGACACAGGAACATGTATCATACTTGAAAATGAAACTGGTCCATTTCTCTCAAAAGCAATTTTCCACTTTCGAATGATAGTATGTATCCCAGCCTCGTAAAATTCTGTTGTCTGTTCTTTGGGCCACTTCATTGCAGCAGTTTTCTCTTCCCCGTCACTAGTAAAATTTTTGCTTCTTAAAAACCTCTTTCATGGGGCCAAAGAGATGATAATCTGAAATCTGGTGAATGTAGAGGATGCAGTCAAGTTGCCCACCCAAATGAGATTTTCTTCCTTGTCCTAATGCTTTTGTGTGGTCGAGAATTGTCATGCTGAAAAGGATATTATCGATCGGCAAGTTGTGTCTTACTCATCGGATTCTTGCTCTAAGCTTCGATTGGGTCCCAATGTATGCCTCAGAGTTTATTGTTTCTCTTCTTGGCAAGAAATCAACCAGAATGACACCTTATTTTTCCGGCTGACATTTGCGTCTTGAACTTTTTCGGTCGTAGTGACGTATAGTGGCGCCATTCCGTTGACTGCCTCTTTGATTCTGTTTCATAATGATGAATCTATCGTTCATCACCAGTAACGAGCCTTCGAAAGAAAGTGTTATCTTTTTGACTTTGTTCAAGAAGTTCGGTGCTGACATTGACACTGTCAGTCATGTGTTTGGTTGTCAACTCTCTCGGTACCCAACAGACACACATTTTTGAAAAGTCAAGTGATTTGACAATGTTGTAAGCACTTCCATGGCTCAATTTAAGGTTTTGTCTACTCATCAAGAGTTGTGCGCCTGTCTACTTTGATCAGAGCATCTGCTTTAGCTTTATGGGAAGGATTCACAGAAGATAACGGACGGATAGAATGGGGGTTATCGACTATGCTGGCAGTTCCTGCCTTTTCATTATTCAGACGACAGACCCACTTTGTACATTGCTATAATCTAGGGTATTCTCCTAATTGTCTGAGAATGTTCACAGGGGTTTCCCTCTCAGCAACAAGGCATTCATTTACAGTTCTTTGTTTTTTTACGCGGCTCTAATGGGGCAGCCATTTTGAATTTTTCCTTACGAGTCTAAAAACCTGAAAAATACGGAACAAAATATTTCATAGCGTAATTGATAAAATCATTTATAAGTGTGAAAAATTTCTGGTATTTTTATTAAAAACTTCATCTAAAACAAAGAAAAGAGCATTATACATGAAATATGTATGATTTGTAAACGAATAATTTGTGGGTAAAAATTATTTTTGAACGAACCAGAGCTCATTTGCACACAACTAAATGGTTTCATGTATTGCTATCTAACACTAATAGTTCTATTTTTACACAGTTAAATATTTTCAAGTATTGCTATTTAACTTAAATATTTCTATTTATCAAGTATTTTTATATAATAGCTCTTCATTTGTTTGCACATAGTTAAATGGTTCCAAGTATTGTTATGTAATCCAATTTACCAACCCCTCCGCCCGGGCAGGATATGCCACAAGGTCAATTTTTAAGCGGAGTTTAACAGGTTTGAATTCAGAGATTTCCTTCTCCTAGACTAGTTGCCTGACCAAGGCTGAAGAACCCAGTCTGTCCTACTATTTACCCATAGCTGGAGGGAGAATAATTGGATTCATACCTTTTCCAAGGGTATTAGTGCTATGTGAAATGCAATTAGCCTCGTCCAGGATTTGAATTCGAGTTGCCGTGTCCATTACCTACGATGATAAAAATTACACCACGGGCCCCTCCAGAATTACTCATAATTAAATTTAACATCAATCATTTGTTTCCTTAAAGTTAAAAGTAGAAAATGATTTGATATTTCTATTTGACCCATAGATGGGATCCTAACAGGTACGACAACTCTCGGTCAAAGTGAACCTGGAGGTAATGGCGAAAGGAAAATACAGACACGTGGTTACAAAAAATCCCACTTACGTTTGTTTTTTGCGTTACAAGTTCTTTTACAATGTCCACTGATTTGACGTTGTGGCTAGATACTTTAATATCGTTAATTATAATGTGGAGCAGAAGAGCTTGTCGTCAGATGCAATTGGAAGAATTGCATCGGAGACATTTCCAAGTTGTGATATTCAAAAAGTACTCATAGCTCGGTTTCCTTTATAACTCAGTTTTCAACTACATCCCACTGTCTCTCATTAATATTTGTGTTTCAACCCTAAGACCTTAGAATATAATACTCAAGTCTGGGATTTTGTGTCGAGACATGAAAATTAGAAAGTAATACTGACGTTGGAGAGCATTCAAAGACGTATGACAAAAATAATAAAAAGAGTAAAAGATTACAGTTATAGAGAAGTATTAGAGAAGTTAGGATGAATTACCAGACTAGAAAGAAGAATTAAAGGTGGTCTAATTGAAACTTTCAAAATAATCAATGAAATTTCTAATTATTTGAGATATCTTTTCACCATTTCTTTTTGAATTGAAGATTTACTGTCAAAACAGATTTCAAAAATTAAGACTGCTAACCAATTGGATTTTTTTTTGCAAATAGAGTCATATATTTTTGGAAAAAATTACCCAATCTGATTAAAAAAACAAAACAAACAAGGGTGTAACTAAAAAAAACAACAAAAAACAAAATTCAAACAAAAACAAAAACAAAAAAACAAAATAAAAGATGGTTTTAGAAACATAATTTAAAATGGCATTTTTGTGAATTATTGCATAAATTACTTAACAGAATTTGATGTGTATAGAGATATTATATTAATAATGCATTTTTTATGTACAAAGATTCTTTTTTTAAATGTACATGTGAGTAGATAGTAAAAAAAAAAGGCAGAGATGCCCATGAAGACATAACAAATAGATAAACAGAATTGTGCCGCACTTTTATTCATGGTCCTCTCTTCCTTATCGCTTTACACTTACAGTACTTGTTCGTTTTCACTGATGTCTGAAGGATAGCGACTCTGCTCAAATCTCCATGACTCTTTTCAAACAGCCTTGTCAATTTTAACAGTCTGGATGCTCTTGATTTTTTTTCTTCTGATTTCTACTTCACCCAATCTCTTTTCCGTGTTCTTTTTTCCATGTGATCCAAGAATAAGTTCTTTGGTCCATTTGCCGAGGTTCCTTCCTCGTCCACTTCAAAAATGTTCCCGAATATCTTTCAAGGAGGGACGCCTATGTTTTATCCCTTTGATGAGATTTCTACTATATACTTTGGTTTCGAGTATTTTCCTCGTTCTCCAGAGATACTCTTTTAAAATGTTTTCCTTCATCTCCGTTTGTTTGATGATGTCCACTTCCAATTTTACCAAGTATTTGTAAGTTTCTTTTTGCCTGAGCATTCTGATTTTTCTCTTGGTTTTCGTCATATGTCTTTTACCGCTTCTCTTTATAAGCATGGCACATTTTTCTATGCCAAATTCCATCCGTATCTCCTGACTATGTATCTTCCATGCCTGTGTTTGGGCTTTTAACTCTTTTTCAGTTTTAGCCAACAGTTTGATGTTGTCCATGTACATTAGGTAATTGATCTTTTCCTGTGATTTAGTAAGTTTGTATCCACCTGTACATTTCCTAAGTATGTAATTCAGTTGCATCGGCATAATCACATTATTACTGTCGTTATTTTACTTCTTTAAGAGTTTTTCACACAAGCTTAAGCTAATGGTTTTTCAATTGAGGTTTAGCAACAGCGAGTCTTATCAGGTCTCCAGCACTCATCTCAGTATTTATTATTATTATTATTGGGAGGTGCCCGTGGTGTAATGGTTATCGTCGTAGGAAATGGACACGGCGACACGAGTTCAAATCCTTGGGAAAGGTATGAATCCAATTATTCTCCCTCCAGCTATGGGTAAATAGTAGGACAGACTGGGTTCTTCAGCCTTGGTCAGGCAACTAGTCTAGGAGAAGGAAAACTCTGAATTCAAATCTGTTGAACTCCGCTTAAAAATGACCTTGTGTCATATCCTGCCCGAGCGGAGGGGTTGGGTAGATAGGATTATTATTATTATTTATTTTACTCCTTGTGAGTTTTTTTCGTCAGCATTAGTTGGTGGTCATTCACGGGAGTCTGAGTGACAGCAAGCCTCCTCAGGTCTCCAGGGCTCTTCTGAGTAGCCTAGCCGATCTCAACAATGCTGTGGTGTGGATGGTCTCGGTTCTTCCTCGGATTTCCAATTTCTCTGTTTTTTTCCCAAGCTTTTAGGGGAGCGTTTCAATCGCATCAAAATATATATATATATATATATATATATAATTGCTATTGCGTCATCTTCATGTTCCTCAGCTTTTTCAGCAATCTATCAAGATCCGAGTACTTGTCTATCATTTCGCTTTTTTTGATTTTCCCTCAGTAGTTTGCAGCAAAATTCACCAAATGGCAAGGGCCTGGTTTTCTGGCCGGGATTTGGTGATTCATTTGTATCTCCAAACCCCCGAGAATTTTATAGTTCTCATCTTCGGGGGGGGGGGAATTCTGGTTTATTTATATATCATTTGGTACTATGCCTAAATTTTAATCTCTTGAATACTTCTCAGTAGATCACCCTTCCTACCCAGTCATGCCTTGTATTTCTTTTGTGCTAGTTCGCTACATTCACATATAATGTGGTCAGCCGTTTCACCTCTTTCTCCACAGAACCCACACCTGCTATTTTGTTAATTATAAACAATTTTCGCTTTAATATAATTGTTCTTTATATCATTGTTCCGTGCTGCTATGAAAATACATTCAGTTTCTCCCTTCTGTTATTGTTATTATTATTTACTCCTGGAGAGTTTTGCGCATCAGCGTTAATTGAGGGTCTTTCACTCGAGTTTGAGTGACAGCAAGTCTCCTCAAGTCTCCAGGACTCTTCTCAGTATTCAGGCCGATCTAAAAAATGTTGCTGTTTTCATAGTCTCCACCCGTAACGTTATTACCAAGTCATCCAGTCCTTGTACCAATCCATTTGGCATAGTCATCACTTTTATGTTCCACCGTTTTTTCAATTCCTTGCAAGGTCCAGGTACTTATATGTGATAATGTTTGAAAAATAATGATAAAAGGTTAAGAAAACTTGTTCAGATTGATAACAACGCCGTGAGCTGAAGCCCCGTTATCGGTCTTACGATTTGATCAGATGATCAATTCTCGGATACACAAGTTTATGAAGGGATTTAGTTTCCTTGTTAGGGACTTTGTGACTTCACAGATCGTTAGATAAATTTTCTATTGCGATTGCAAATGCCGGTAAAGAAAGAGAAATGTAGCACCTGCAAGCGTGTATCGTTAATTATGACGTAAACTTTTACGCCACGGAAATGGCTATTGCCTGATCAGTCAAATAAAAGCGCGTGGGAGGGCGTATTTATGGAAAGACATCCGAAGCAATTTCTCTTCCAGTTGAAAACTCTGAAACACCTTTGGTCATTATAGCTAGAAGGGTTACCCGATGTTGCTCGGTAGAAAGAATGCCATCAAATATAACAATACCATAACAAATGTGTTCTATGATATATTCTTTCTAAATTAATCAAATGGCTTGTCGATGGGGCTTAGAAAAAGTAAACTTTATCTCTTACATAGGGTTTAGACCCCCTCCTCGCACACAAAGTGGATTTACTGTGTGTGACACTAAACTGCATTTGATGGCGAGGCTTCAGTTGTTAAGTTCTGGTGAATGCGGAATACTCCACTGCCATTACTCCCAGGTCAACTCTGGCCCGGAGTGGTTATACCTATTAGAATCTCATGCCTGGATCAAATAGATCTTCTGAAAATTATTCATATTCGATTGGATCGTGTAAAAAAAAAATCAAGTAACAACCACACAAAAAATGTAAATATGAACGTACTATAAACACAATTCCTTAACCCATTGGCTTAGTGGGTAGAGTGTTCTCCAATGGCCTGGGGGTTCAATCCCAGGTCAAGTGATGCCAAAGACTCGAAAAATGGTAATTGATCCTGCTTGTTTAATACTCAGCATTATAAGGTACGAGTCAATGAGCAATGGAAAAGAGTAGCGCCCTCCACTACACCTTGGTGTAGTAGATATTGAAAAGTAAGCCTTCGGGTCGCCCTCGACTTCATTCACCAACTTTATTTACATTTTACTTTAACCTCTGGGCATAAAATTACCCTAAATAGTTTGATGTACCATTAAAATCAATTGATCAATCAATCCAAACTAATTAGTTAATTTATCTATTTTTATTTCATTTGTTAATTTTTTTTTTTACTTAGAAGTTGATCTTAGTAAAATGTAGATCGAATTAGAGTTTCCTTTCTTTCCTGAAGGAACAAAATGTAAATACTTTACCCTGAATTTTTTTAAAGCAAATCTAAACAAAAATCTTTTTTAAGAAAATTTCAAAAATTCATTAAACTCAGGGTTTCCAGACGGAGAAATATATATTTCTACTAAATAATTTTAAAAACAAAAACGTAAAGCTTTCGAAATCGAAAAATAAAACAAAAAACACAGAATTTCTGCAAGAAGTGTCGATTTTCATGGTGATGGCCGATTGAGAGTCAAAGAAATCCGTGCTGTCGAATACACACACACACACACACACACACACACACACACACACACACACACACACACATACACACATATATATATATATATATATATATATATATATATATATATATATATAATGCAGAGATTTAATATTTTAAAAGATTAACTTAACCGGTAATAGCCCTCAGAAGGGAGATAAGAAAATGTTATGGAAAATCACGTGGGATATAAGTTAGATTAAGTTAAATTAAAACGTGGGAAAGAAATCGTTGGGCATTGTAAAAAAAAAGTGGCTGGATGAATGCATTGTTAGAAGACATAAAAAAGATGGAACAATAAAGTGTAAAGAATAGGGAAAAGAGAGGAAATGGTTATTCCATAAAAAAGTGTTCGAAACAAACAACTCGAATCAGATCTGGAAAGAAAATTTGGAACTGACAAAGCTCGAATTTAGGGAAGAGTTCAACTGAGAATATATATATATATATATATATATATATATATATATATATATATATATATATACGAGGATCATTAAATAATTTCCAGACTTTTTTCGTATTGGCACTTTCATTGATAGCACACACATGAAACTCTAGTCCCCTTCGAAGTAATCTCCTCCGGCTGTAATGCACTTGTTGTACCGTTACAAAAACTTCTGGAAGGCCCCATAGAAGTCTTCTTGTGTGAGCGTGTCATTGACCTTCGTCACAGCCTTTTTCATCTCCTCAATTGTCTCATAACGACAGCCTCTGGGCTTAGGGAATAAGCAAAGGTCACAGGAAGCAATGTCTGGACTATAGGGAGGGTAAGGAACTGTCTTGATGCCCATCTTGGTTAAATAGTCTGTGACAAGGACGGAGTTGTGAACTGGTGCATTGTCCTGGTGGAAATGCCGCTGACACGATTTGAAGAGTGCTGGCCTCTTCCATAGGAATCTCTTCCTGAGCTCCCTTAAAACCTCAACATAGTAACCTTAATCTTAACCCTTAAGCCAATCAACTCTGGTGTATTGACTTCCTTACTTCCCACACCTCTCATCATCCCTCACAGACTCCCTGCCTTCCTTGAATCTCTTATGTCACTCAAAAACTCATGCTCGATTCATGCAAGATGCTCCAAAAGCAGCCTGAAGCATTCCATACGTTTCTGTGGCATCATTTTTTCCAAGTTTAAAACAGAATTTTATTGCATATCGTTCTTCTAAAGTGTCCTCACGTTCAGATTGCATTTTTGAAATTCATCAGCTGTGACAATCAGGCTTTAGTAGGGTGTATTCCAAATGCTGCTGTTGCTGTTGCTTTGAACCTGAAATCATAAATATTGGTCTGTCATCTCATAAGATGTATATCAATAACATACTGAATTTTCAAGAGTCGTACAAGAGAAGTATGGAAACTTATTGAATGCACCAAGCATATATATATATATATATATATATGTCAAAATACTAGGCAACGATTAAAAATGATTACTTAAAACCTAAAAATCCTTAAAATCTTAGTTTTTACAAGCGTCTAGTACAACTGCCAGTTTCACGACCCAAGTCGATCATCATTTATATATGATTCTTAGATGGATTGGAAAACTTATAAGCAATGACTGTAACCATTACTTACTCCACCCATCACGTGGGGTGGGGGGTAACAGTCACAGTCGATGACTACGAAAGTGCGAATATTCCCACGTTTATTTTTTTTATTTTTATTTTTATTTCATCATTTGAAGTATTCATTAATTCCCCAACATCTATCCATCCTAATCTGGAGCCAATTGGCAAAGCAAATACTTTTTCTGGTGCCAACATTTATTTATTAATTCCTCTCTTTTATTCAATAGTTGGTTCTGTCCAGGTAAAGCTATGATGTTCAATTTTTTTTTCTCTTAACATAGTCTGCATCTTTTTAAAACTTTGCCTAATATTTTGGCTATTGTTTACCTCTATCTTGAATATTTAGCTCTAACTCTGAAACAATTTAGGTTTAAATCAACAACAACAACTACTACTACTACTACTACTACTACTAATAATAATAATAATAATAATAATAATAATAACTTTGGTCACGTGACTAAATTTATTCATCATAAAAACAACCAACCAAGAAATTCTCTCGCAGAATATGTCTCAATACCTGCAGGAGTTAGATGCCGACAGAAAAGGAGGACAAATCATTGCTATTAACTATCTGCGATTTTGAATGAAAAGACTTTGGTTCATATAAAGTCTGCGTTTGACCATTTAAATGCCTGGTTTGATTTTAAACTGGTTTTCCCCCCAATTAAGAATTTTGCTGAATATTATCTGTGATTTAAATGTAAAAACGAAGCGTCTAATTATGAATTCCTGTCTTTGAGTTGTACTATTTAAAAAAGCATATTCTGAAATTTTCCTTTGAAAATGTGTATTAATTTTAGTGTGAAAGCAGGGCAAAAACTATTATATTTAAATGATCTGAACCCATATTTAGGGGGTCTAATAGGAAATATAATCATCGTTCGGATCTGTCTAGCTGTAACAGTAACGAAATTTCACTGGTTTACGGTAGTAAAAGCCAATGTGGGACAATCTTCAAGTATCACAGGATTGATTTATATCAGGTAGATAATAAAAATAACTTCACTGTGAACTTTAAGTAAGTTAAAAGTCAGCAAATATGATTTTTTGTGACTCGCTGAAATTGGTGGCATCTGTGTTAGGCGCGCAGATCGATAACCGCCAAACTTTATGCTAGACTTGGCATCTTACTGCTCAGCTATTTCAGCGACCTCCGTCAGCGCGGAAATTATAACGCATTTTGTATTAGCTTTCGTTTGTTTACCTATCGGATACTGGAGTGCTCAATTCGGTAGAAGAGCTTTGCATTTCGCGAGTGGTATCTGTTATTTCCTTCGCCAGAGTGCTCAACTACCGGGAAGGGTATATATATATATATATATATATATTAGATATTAGATTAGTAAATATATATATATATATATTGAAAGTTTCCAACAACTCGAGTTCTTTCATAAATGTCAACCCTCAGGGAGTCAGTATATTGGAATGAATAAAGAATGAATTATTTTCCAGCTTAAATATTTTACTGGTTGTCACATAACGTAACAGTTATTCGGCACGTGTGTTTTAAAACACTTACCTCATGTTAAGATATACCACGTGATCTAAGCTAGTAATGCGATAAACATATTTTTGTTCTTTTTACATTTAAGTTATTTAAAATATTTATCAGTTAATTGAAAGTTGTCGTGTGGTAAATTTAAAAGGAGATATTTAGTTTCGTATCTGTATTCGGATATTAACACTGATCGTTTATTTATTTTTTCAGGAAATTCTTCTACACACAATTTCTTCTCTAAACACAATCTACAAAATTTTAACCCCTCGTTTAATGTGCATACTCTTTTTATGATTTTCCATTCATTTTGAAGTTTTATATTACATTACACAACTTATAAAATATTGAGGTCTTTTAGATTTTACTTTTCATTCTATTATTATCATTATTTTACTCTTTTAAGGGTTTTTCCCACCAGCGCTAGCTGATGGTCTTTTATTGTAGTTTGTGACAGCAAGTCTCCTCAAGTCTCTAAGACTTTTCTCAGTATTCTGGCCGATCTCAATGCTGTAGTTTGTATGGTCTCCACTCGTCCTCTTACTTCCAAATCATCCAGTCCCCGTACCAATCCTTTGGTGACTGTAACGAGTGCCCGTGGTGTAATGGTTATCGTCGTAGGAAGTGGACACGGTGACACGAGTTCAAATCCTGGACGAGACTGGTTGCATTTCACATAGCACTAATACCCTTGGGAAAGGTATGAATCCAATTATTCTCCCTCCAGCCATGAATAAATAGTAGGGAAGACTAGGTTCTTCAGCCTTGGTGAGGCAACTAGTCTAGGAGAAGGAAAACTCTGAATTAAAACCTGTTAAACTCTGCTTAAAAATTGACCTTGTGTCATATCCTGCCCGAGCAGAGGGGTTGGTAAATATGGTAACAAGTGCACTAATTACAAGTGGTATCACCGTCAGTTTCATGTTCCATAGGTTTTTTAGTTTTCTAGCAAGGTCTAGGTACTTATCTCTTTTTTCGCTTTCTTTCAATTTTACTCTGTAGTCTACCAGGACGGCAAAGTCCTACATTTGGTAGGTTTTCTGACGAGGTCCGGTCATCTGGTTAAGATTAGGTGATCTGTTTGTATCTCAAAATCCCAGAGAAGTTTGGCGTCTCATTCTCCTGGACGGATTCTGGCTTGTGTAGCATTATTATTATTGTTATGAGGGTTTTTCACATCAGCTAACGCTGATGGTCTTTCACTGGAGTTTGAATGATAGCAAGTCTCCTCAAGTCTTCAGGACTCTTCTCAGTATTCTGGCCGTTCTCAATAATGTAGTAGTTTGGATAGTCTCCACTCGTCCCCTTATTTCCAAGTCCTCGAGTCTTTTTAATAATCATTTGTGACTGTACCAAAAGCACCAATCACAATTGGTATAATTGTCACCTGCATGTTCCATAGTTTTTTCAATTCCCTAGCAAGGTCGAGATACTTATCCATCTTTTCACATTCTTTCAGTTTTATTCTGTGGTCAGCCGGGACAGCAAAGTCGATAATTTTGCAATGGAACGATCGTGTAATTTATATTCCTAAAGCAAATACCAGAAGAAGCCTAGATATGCAAATCGGTTTAAAGTTAAAAGACAGTCCTTGAAGATCTCAAAAAGTGGTTAGGCATACCTAATTGAAAGGAATTATGGTTCGAACAAAAAACTGTCTATGAAAACAATGGAATAGATCGTAAAACTCATTCAATAAATCAATCAACTGTAAAGTTCGACAAAAGACGTTGGTCTTTCCAAGTCAGCCATGCTAAAACTTGCTGCAAATACGAATGAAATGAGGCGCTTAAAGAAAAACAAATTGTTTTATATGTGTGCCGAAAAAAATTAAGTCATCTTTAACACCCAAGAAAAGGCAATTAAGTGTCAATTCTTTTTTTTTTTTTTTTTTTTTGTTAATGAATTGCATAATTTTTTTTCCTCGTTATTTGCTTATTCCCCAACATTTTCCTCTGCATGGCGAGTAAAAAAATTATACCATTAATGTAAATGATTTAATCTAGTTTGTTTAAGGTATATTTTTTTGCCAATGATCCGGGAGACTGGGTTTAATCCCAGGTCGCGTCATACCAAAGACTTTAAAAATGGTACTTGCTTAACACTCAGCATTATAAGGTACGTATCGAGGGTAAAGTGGAGCAATCCAGGGAAAGGAGTAGCACCCTCTGCTACACCTCAGTGTAGTAGCTATTGAAAGGGGGGCCTTCTGGTTACCCTCGATTACAGTCGCCAACTTTGCTTACTTTATGAAGCTATAATGTTCAGCTATTTGATAAAAAATATTTTGCGTCATATCTGCTATTACTTTATTTACTGCAAAATAAAAAAGCAAAGTAAACATTCTCTTAATAATTCTCTTCCATAAGTTTTGCCTAGAGGTTGTAGATATCTCTGCCATTTCAGATTTTTCGGACACAGATGTACTGAAAGTCAAAGATGGTATAACCTGCTTGCTAGTTGAAGCTCAGACTAATTAGCAAGGAAGTGCTTCAGCTTGCACGACGTTCTACGGTAAACACTGAAAAAACAAACTGTCTCGACAAAAGAAATAGATCGATGAGATTTATTGGCCATAAACGAAATGGGTTAAAGAAATCAAACAGCAAGGCAATGGATCGCGTCAATTTGACAGCAGGCCAGGGCAAACCGCTAGTGAAATAAATCATGGTTCTAAGAAGTGACGTCTGCAGCTAAGCACCGACACACTGCCTCCATCTTGTTTTTTTGGCTTGATTTGATTTGCAAGTTGCTGACTAATGAAATTGGATGATACATCTCAGTCGTTAGAGACTTGTCTAAAAGCATGTATTTCTTTGTTTCTAATTAAATCGATGCATTGCTTTATAAAACCATTTAGCTTTTTCGTAAAAGAATGATATTGTAGGGAAGGAGAACCTTAAAAAATTACACATTTTTTTTATTACGATCCTGACGACCAGCCAAATTCCAGTTAGGATTAGGATCCGTTGCTGTCGGCAAAGAGGATAATATTTTGCGTGTTTCTCAAGGAAGGGTCAATTGCTTCTTCCGTTTTGGCATGATTGCCCGTGAATGAGGAGAGTCAGAAATATAATGCAAATATCTGATTACTTACGTCTTTTTTTTTTTTTTTTGAGGTCGTGAAGATGTCGAGATTATAGTCGAAGTATCTTTCTTCCCACCCCTCTCTTAGTGCCAGCTGACTTCGAATCTGCTCTAAATCTATTTTCCGACTAACTGGATAGGTTAAATTGCATCCATTATAACACACCCTACAACAAAAGAAAATACAACCATACAAATTACCCTAGGGATAGCGAACACATGATAAGAAGTAATTTTCTTTGGAAACACATTTTTTAAGTAAATTGCAAAACAAGACTAACAACATAAAACTCCAAGTAATCAATCGATTAACATATAAATAAAACAAAATTCAAATTGATTTATAAAAATTAGGCTTAAAAAGTTTGCCTCACCTCAAAAAGAAATCAAAGAGAATTAAATTGGGACCTCAAAGAATTTGAACGCAAATTTAGACGGATAGAAAAAAAATCCCTCCCTCCACAAAAAAAGAAAGAAAATACAGACGATTCTCGAGTGAAAAATAAACCCGAATTCTTCCCTGAAAAAGACTGCAACAGTAATTTAAATATATTTTTCGAAAAGCTCTGGAACATTAGCTTGCCGTTAAAACAAATACATATAATATAACATCTCACTAAAACAAAGACAAGCCTTTAAAATATTCAGAAGAACAACTACATAATAATAAAAGAAGCCAACCAAGGAAGCGCAATAGTAATTTTAGGTAAAATCTATCACAGAAAAAAATCCTAGAAATACTAAGTGACGAAGCTAACTATAAATTGATAAATACAAACATAGACAATAAAGTCATATAAAGTATTACAAAAATTCTGTGTGACATAATATATATATATATATATTAACTATATTATTAATTATATTAATTATATTATTATATTATATATTAACTAAAAAGAAAAGGAATTTCTAACCAAGTTTGTTCGAAAGACTAGCAATGTTTATGGGTTACCAAAAATTTACAAACTAGAAAAAATTCAAATAGCAATTCAAACACAAAAATCAGAATACATGGAAATCTTAAAGCCTGAAAAAACTTAGTACGCCCTCTAACAGATATTCCACTACGACTATTCCTACATAGGATAAAAAGCAACATTAAAGATGACTTTTATTTTTTAAATCTCATACCACAAAAAACTGATCTAAATACACTCATGATAAAATTTGATGTTACCAACTCAATATAATAATATCTCCCACGAATTAGGAAAACATTTAAATCTTCCTGAAAAGTTTTCTATCCATTTTGGATAGAAAACTTTTCAGGAAGATTTTACCCGAGATTAAACAAAAAATCTCACCGATGGTATTGAATTAATCCTGAGGAATAATTCTTTACAATTCAACAACAAAAACTACATTCAGACGCTGAGAACCGCCACAGGAACTAAAATGGCACCAACATACACCATCCTTACCTGAGCATATTTAGTTTGGTTTGGTTTTATGTCATATCAACCATTGTAGGTTATTTAAAGTCAAATCCAGTTTATACATATATATTAGATATATATGATTTGTAAACAAAAGTCAACAAATTTAAATAGTTTCAAGTATTGCTATATTTCACCGACAATTTAGTGAAACATCAGTCATTTGTTTACACAGAGGTAAATGCTCAAACTTCTATTTCAAGCAATTCAATTTAGTCTAAGTCATTTGTTTTCCCACAGTTTGAATGTCAAACAGTTATATTTGACACATAGATAAAACCCTGTCAGTGGGGACCTGGGAGCAGTGGCAATGAAGGGGTACTCTGCGTTCTCCAAAGCTCCAGCATTACTGGAGCCTCATCATCTGATTGTTTAATGTCATATGCAGGACACTCGTTGGAGGGTCTTGCCCCTCCGCAGATATGCAGTCGGTGTATTCTACAACCCCAGATCACTGGGTTTTTAGAATATTTATGGGAAAGTCTTTATGAAAACATAGAACAAAAATACAACAACGATATGAAAATAAAATGTTATTATATCAAGGAAAAGATACTTAGACGACTGCTTTATATTTTGGAAATGCTTATGGAGTAATATCATTGACATAGACAGATGACTTCAAAACTTAAACCCTAAGATAAAATTCACCACAGAACATAGTTTTAAAGAACTACCATTTTTAGACATCCTCATTAAAAACCGAAATGGCCAAATTATTACAGATTTTTACCAGAATGTATCAGACACCCTACAATTACCTTCATTTTAAGCGCCATCACTACAAAACCTTCGTAAAATCCATTCCTTACTCTATAACCTTAGGTCTATACCATGATCAGTCACAAAAGCTTCTGACAGGTCTGCCGAGAAGAATTACGCATAACCCTCTATCAGAGAGGATATCTTATAAAACTAATCAATAAGAGAATTAAATTAGCTGAAAAAATACCAATAGAACAACTAAGAGACCCTAAAATACTCTTTAGAAACGAAAACCTCTAATCATATTTACCAACCCCCTCCGCTCGGGCAGGATATGACACAAGGTCGATTTTTAAGCGGAGTTTAACAGGTTTGAATTCAGAGTTTTCCTTCTCCTAGACTAGTTGCCTCACCAAGGCTGAAGAACCTCTAATAGCAACGAACAGCTATTAGCATATGTTTCGACGTACAACAAAAACAACATATAACTTTAATGAATATCAAGAAACCGAGATCAACTTAAAAGCAATGATAGAATTAAAGCATATTACAAACGACAAAAATCATTAAAAGCAAACGACAGCCAAATAATTTAAAACATATTAATCTCATCTAAATTTGGAGAACACAACACACATGTGGTTTCAGAATGCAAAAATAAAAGATGTGATGTAAGTGATATAATTATAGAAGGAAAATTCTATACTTTTGAAAACTCCAAAACAACATGCATAATAAATAGAAACTTAAGCCGCAATTCAAAAAATGTAGTTTGCGTAATCCAATACACAAACTGCAAACAAATTCACACATGATGCTTCTATCAATTAGATAATAGAGTCTCTCGGCATGAATGCAATATTAAATTATCTGATAACAGAAAACTTTTATGGAACGAAACACCATTAAGAATGTAGCAACGAAAATTTTAAAATGATGCTTTTCTACCTGACCCATGGGTAATCTGGTAGAAAAGCATCATTTTAAAATTTTCGTTGCTTCAAATCAAAGAAAAAGACTGCATAGAAAAATATAAACCATTGCCAAACAAATCCTTATCCCACAGAAAAACACAGACACCATGACCGCGCGCTCGCGCACACACACACGCACACACACACACACAATGTTTACCTTAAAACCAAATCAATGTTTGAAGGATGCATACATTCTAGGTTCGGTTTCTTTGTTTAATGACATATCAACATTCATGGATTATTTAATGCTAAAGCCATGCTTGTAAAAGAACAGTAATATTATTCTTTAACTCATATCTGGAGGTATAAGGGGGTTCGTGCCTCTCTGAAGGGTGTTAACCTGAAAGTGTGCGTAATAGCATGATTGGAATTCGAACTCGCTTACTCCGATGTCGCAGTACACCACGTTAACTACTGCGTCACGAAGAATCTACAAACTACATTCTTACACACATTAGAACCACTTACTGCCCTCAGAAATATATGTGTATATGGATGTGTGTATACAAAAGTGTACATACATGTATATGTGTGTGTACGCACACACACACACACACATACCAGTTACTTTCACAGTCAGCTACGGCTGTAGAACACATTGACTGCATCTCTGCAGAGGGGTAAGAATCCCCTAACGAGTGTCCTACTTATGACTCTAAAGAATCTGATGGCGAGGCTCCAGTAATGCTGGAGCTTTGAGGAATGTGGAGTAACCCTTCATTACCATCGATCCCAGGTCTACTCTATAGGTCCACTCTGTGGATCAAATAGAACTGTTTGACGTTTAAACTGTGTGTAAACAAGTGATTTGTGTTAAATTGACTCGTTCGAAATAGAACTGTTTGACCATTTAACTGTGTGTAAACAAATGACTGAGGTATAATGTTAAATAGCAGCACTTAAAACATATAACTGTGTGCAACCAAATGATTTATAGTAAGTAGAATTATTTGTATCAGATAAAAATAAGTGAAACCAATTAACTGTGAGCAAAAAATGATCTTAGGCTAGTTGAGAAATGTTATCTTCAAAATATTTTTTATAAATCATGTATTTAGTATATATAAAAAGAGGATCTGACGTTAAATAACTTACAATGGTTGATATGTTATAAAACCAAACCAAACCAAACCAAACCAAACTAAATTATAGATATTTAATATATGTATAAAGAAGATATCAAATAACTTACAGTGGTGAATATGTCATAAAACCAAACCAAACCAGTTACCAAGCAAAATGGGTAACGAGTAATGATGAATAGATGATGATAATCAATGATATAATCAACACAACAATTATGATGCAATGAGAGAATTTAAGAAAATAAATTAATAAAGTTTTTGTAAATTTATTTAAAAGGCAAAATTTTATCAAGAAGGTACCATTTCCTAATTAAATGGCAAGCCACTGAAATTAGTAGACCAGTTCGAATACCTCGGTAGTAATATCTCATCAACAGAAAATAATGTCAACATACGCATAGGTAAAGCATGGATTGCTATGAAATATCATCAATCCTATAGGAATCTGATCAGTCGGATAAAATAAAACAAGGATTTTTCCAAGCTGTAGATGTGTCAGTGTCCCCTTCACCTGGACGAGCAAAGGCAGGACGACCAGCTCGGACCTATATACAACAGCTCTGTGTCGATACAGAATGTAGCCTTGAAGACTTACCGGGAACGATGGACGATAGAGACGGGTGGCGGGAGATGGTCAAGGAGATCCGTGCTGGCGGCGCGACATGATGATGATGATGATATGTTTCAGTGCTATTCTATTTTTGCATCACTTAAACTCTAACAAAACGAGTGGAGAAAGAGCTAGATGGTACTATTTACCAACCCCTCCGCTCGGGCAGGATATGACACAAGGTCAATTTTTAAGCGGAGTTTCACAGGTTTGAATTCAGAGTTTTCCTTCTCCTAGACTAGTTGCCTCAACAAGGCTGAAGAACCTAGTCCGTCCTACTATTTACCCATAGCTGGAGGGAGAATAAGGGGGTTCATACCTTTCCCAAGGGTATTTGCCCGAAAGTGAACATAATAGCGCGACTGGAGTACGAACTCGCCTACTACGATTCCGCAGTTCATCGCTTTAACCATTACACCACGAGGACACCCCTAAAGAGCTAGATGGTAACAAGACAAGGATGCCACACTCTGTTTAAAACACTTCCTGGGGGCAGCACTCAAATAAATGGTCGCTGAATTGCCACTTACCTCCCATCTCACAAACCATCCAATTAAGATGAGCAAGACATGCTGGGTACTGCTGAAGAAGTAAGAAACGAACTTATTAATGACATTCTCCAGTGAACTCCAACCGATGGACACACCAGTGTTGACTGACTAATAAAAACTTACATTCATCAGCTCTGTGCAAAAACTGGGTGCAGTCTAGAGGACTCACCGAGAGCAATGATGATAGGTACTGATGGGGAGAGTAAGTAAGGAATCCGTGCTGTCCGCTCGCCATGATGGTGATGATGATGGTATCAAAATAAGAAAAAAAGAAGTGTTAGTATAGATATGTTAGTAATTTGTGTCTATTTCAATCTGAGCGTTTATCTGCTCCTGATCTGTGACATTTCGGTCAGATGCACACTTATTTTTTTAAGGGAATACAATACCACAAAATCGTTAGGACAGCACAAACAAAATAGGATATCCCTCCACCCACCATGTCTTGAAAGTGTAGGAATAATCACGCTATCAAAGAATGTGAAATAATCACAGAAATTGGTCGACAGTGACATAGATCTCAACCGGAGGTTGTAAATCGATTGAAGGGAAACAGTTTCAGGAAAAATAAAGCCGTACGCAGGATTCATTTGTTTGTGACACGAACCAGCAGCTTGATAGAAATAAAGAACGCTTATCTTTTCAGATTAGATAATGCAGGACAATGCGTCTGCTTTGCAGCGGGAAACCAAACTACAGATTAGTGTGTTGGCATTTTCATTTGATCAGTTAATTAAAATCTCATATCATTGAATTAAAGTTTTCTTTTCTGGGTTAATAAATATTGAGTCGAAAGATGTGAACACAAGAATATATGACGAAGGAGCATTTTTACCCTGAATTCTCGAAATGTGATGGTAAAGAGACAGGCTTCTGGTATCATGAGATAGCTTACGGGCTCTCAGAGTCAATGATGATGATGCCCAACCAAAAGTTCACCATATGATGAAGATTGTCTTGCAACAAATCCATTTTCAAGGATCATGGATATATATATATATATATATATATATATATATATATATATATATATATATTATGCATTATATAAAAATATATATGATATGATATGATATTCAGTATACAATATGTATATATCATAGATTAGGGCTATATATATATATATATATATATATATATATATGTTTTAGAAAACTATATAGCGAGTGTCAATGACTTAAATGATTGTTACTAATGAAATTCAGTTAGTATTTATCTTACAAATTATATATATTTATATATATATATATATATATATATATATATGTATTATTCGGTCCAGTTAAACCAGAGTTGGGAGTAATTCCTTCAGGACAAGAAAATAATTCAGGAGCTGAACATTTAAATTTTCCTGGTTGAGAGCTCAATGTAATTTTATACAGAGCAATATTTCTTTAAGAAAAAAACCAAAGACCGGTTAATTTAGGCTTATCAATTTATTTCCATCCTGTTTTTCAGTTTCTGGTGTAAACCAAAAACACGAAGAAAAATATAACAGGACTTTATCAGATCCAATGGATAAATAAAACAGAATAGACACGTGGGGTGGAGGGGGAGGGGGGAGAGATTAAGGAGTTACCTCCTCGTTTTATTGAATTTCCGTTTTTTTATTTACCTATTTATTTTATTTTCAAAATTTTTCCTTCAGTTATAATTACGGTAATTTAACTTTTTTATTTATTTGTTTAATTTATTTTCTTTTCATTTAAGTTCATGTTAAGTTCGATAAAATACATATTTTAATACGTAAATGGCCTGATAAGTTATTAAATAAGAGAAGTGAATTAATAGCTAGATGTAGACATAAGACTAAATTTAAACTATTGACTAAAAAATTTAAAAACATAGAAATAAATTGTGAAACCGGAAAAAAACGTATCTAATATACACACTAGGAAAAAATAGGTAGCTAAATAAATGGTATCGGAATTAATATAAGCATTAATATTTCTCTTAAAAGTTAATTATCGAACGATATTTGTTTTTCATTTCCCAGACATGTTTAAAGAGTGAGGTACGATGGTTATATACCATTTTATGGTGCTCATCCATTTATATACGAGACTTGTATACGATGCATTTACTTTGGCATTGACCATCAAGGAATTCAAATTTCTTTTATTACAGTAGTAGTTCGGTAGTTCTTTATTTCTTTTTGGTTTTGGTGGGGATAAAGTAATTTATTCTTACTAAATTTTTTTATGTTTCTGACAACATTTGGCATATAGCTGTAGCTTAATTTAACACCATTTTGTTAAATATTTTATACAATTCCTGAATGGGTGTAAAGATATTCCACCAACTAACCATTACACTAAACGCGTCTCTCTCTCTCTCTCTCTCTCTCTCTCTCTCTCTCTCTACATATATATATATATATATATATGCAGACACGCACATATATTTATAGATATATATATTTTAGCCCAGTAGGCTAAGGCCAGATAATACACCGACTGCATCTCTGCAAAGGGGTAAAACTCCCCCAAGAGTGTCTAAGATATGGCACTAAACAATCTAATGGTGATGCTCAAGGCCTAGAGCTTTGGGGAATATGGATTACCTCTTCATTGCTTCACTCCTAGGTCCACTCTGAGCCGGAGTGGTAGCACCTGATAGGTTCCTATCTATAGGTCAAATAGAACTGTTTGAGATGTAAAATGTGTGCAAACAAATGACTTATGTTAAATTGAATTGTTAAAAATGGAACTGTTTGACCATTTAACTCTGTGTAAATAAATGACTGAGTTTCAGTGGAATTGTTAGTGATACATATTAGTACTTGCAACCATTTCACTTTGTTGACTTATGCTAAATTGAATTGTTAGAAATAGAACTGTTTGGCTACTTAACTGTGTGTAAAATAACTGTGTAATTGAATTAAAAGTAATACATAGTTATGCTTAAAACCATTTAGTCATGTGCCAGCGAACGAATAGTGTTGAATAAAAGGATTATTGATATATAGCTGTACTTGCCTGAAACCATTAAGATGCGTGCCAAAAAAAAAAAGGGCTCAGTTCGGTTTAAAAATGCTATCAAGAAAATATGTTTACAAATAATATTTATTATACATATATATGTATAAACAAGATTTGGAATTAGATAATGAACAAAGATTGATATGCCATAAAACCCAACCAGACAGTCAACATTAAATCACAAACATTAACTGTAAATATCAGTTTAACGTTTTCATCAGACGAACAAGTATTTTATTTCGAACGTATTTGTTTTCTTATATATATATATATATATATATATATATATATATATATATACGCTCCCCCATGGGGGTTGAGCTCTCTGACAAAGGAATTGTCGGCTGCCGCTCGCATCATGCAAAGCTCTTCGAAAGAATTGAGCACTCTGGTAGCCGATAGGGTATAAAAATGGAAACAAACGGCTGCTGCTGATGTTGCTAAAATAAATACCTTAAAAACGTGGTCCGCTTGGTGGCCCAGAGGTCTGAGACTTAATCTAACGTAAAGTTGGACGGGTTTCGATCCCGGCTTCGAGCGTCCTGCGTGTCTAGCCATATATATATATATATATTGTCATCTAAAGACAGACTGTTTCGTTCAATCAGAACTCTATGTATGTAAACAATATTAATTGTATGTAATTGTATGTAAACAATATTAATTGTGATTCATAACCGTTAATAACCGTTTAAAAATGTACTTCGTAGCTAATATCTCCTTGTAGCACTATGAGCTAAATGGTTAGAGTCAACCGGGTTTCGATCCCAGCTACGGGGAGATACTGTCTAGCCACACTGATGAGTTCTGATAGAACGAAACAGATCTGTCTGTGGATGACTATATTATATATATATTATGACGGCCATATCTTAACTGATGATAGCTGTCTTTACCACCTAAATTACAGCTTAAACATTCTGATCATTAAGTAATTCAATTTGTAAAAATATACAAGATGTATAAGATGAAATTGTAAGGCATCTGCATTTAATTGGATTATTGCGATATACGCTTGTACGACACTTATGCCATTCTCTGAGTCTTATTCTATTCAAGAGTTCATAAGCTTGCGCACAGCTAAATGGTTATATACATATCGGCCCAGAGTGTTCGTCAATGGCCCAAGAGACCGAGGTTCAATCTCAGTTCGAGTCGTACGAAAGACTCTAAAAATGGTACTTGATGCTGCCTTGATTAACACTGGATTATAAAGTACGGATCAAGGGTAAAGTGAGGCAATCCAGGGAAAGGAGTTGCGCCCTCCCTTATACCTCAATATAGTAGCTAATGAAAAGGGAGCCGTCGGTCGCCCTCGACTACGGTCGCCAAATTTACTTTATATATATATATATATATATATAAACACACACACACACACACACACACATATATATATATATATATATAAATCAATAGAAGTTGGAGGTTCCTTCTCCAGTTTTATTTTGGAGTTAACTTTTTCTTGAAGGGTTGCCTTCACCACAGCTTTATCATTAGGCAGGAGCTCCGTCTAGTATATATATATATATATATATATATATATATATATATATATATAAGAGAATGTGTATATGTCTTTAGTTATAATAAAGAAGAAAGAGGTTTATGGATGTTTTGCGTAAGCAGTATGTCAGTTCCTAACAGACCTAAAGCGAAAATAGATTGTTCTGAATGCTGAAGATGCCACCAACTGACGTTTATTTTTAAGCAGACAAAGTTGTCTGGCTGGATGGCTAGAAAATGTCTTCAGACTGCATAGAAGAAAAAAAAAATAGTAGCAGGATTGAGCACCGCACGAAAAACACTCATTATGTATACCTATCTATGAGCATGTGGACGAGAGTGTGCATGTGCGTGTATGTTTCTATGTCTGTCCGTTTGTCTTATTGTGATGCATTAATCTGCTCCCTCAAACCTTTACCTGCTTCAACTATGTACACAGATCAGTCTTTACACACACACACACACACACACACACATACACACACACACACCGGTATATACGCCGATACTCAATATCAAATGTGGCATTACAAACATTTCTTTTAAAAACTGATATAAGCTGAAACTGATACAGTATATTGCTCATATAAATATTCTAACAAATTATCTTTGTCACTGTCTCTTAGACTGGCTGGCTGTCTATCATTGTTTCTCTGTCTCAGTCTCTTCGTCTGTTTCTCTGTCTCTCTCTATATATATATACATATATATATATATAAACTCCTTGTATAAATATAACAAATTAACTTTGCCTCTTTGTCTACATATCTGTCTATCTCAGTCTCTATGTCTATCTTTCTGTCTCTAGTTCTCTCCGTTTCTCTCTCTCTCTCTCTCTCTCTCTCTCTCTCTCTCTCTCCCTTCCTATATATATATATATACTGCTCATATAAATATACTAACCAGTTCTCAGTCTATGCAATTAGGGTTGGACTGTTTCTTATATAGTGAGAGATTTACTACATTTTTTCTGTTCTAGTATACAATCTTCCAAATTACTTCTGTTTGAATATGCGGTCTGCCATAATATTTCTAGTGTAACAACACAAGCTTTTATAATATGGGGTCTAACACATAATTTTTATTATAAAATGTTGTCTACCATATTGTTTCTATTATAGATTGCAGTGTACCACATTATTTCTATAATAGAAATAAACTATTCCCTTACAAATCATATGTATATCCATGTGTTAAACAAATGATTAATAGAAAATATAGTCATTTGTGTTTGATAGAAATGCTTCAAACCATTTAACTGTGCGCTTAAAAATAAGCTCAGGCTCGTTTTAAAATGTTATCTAGAAAATGTATTTATATTTAATATATATGTATAAAGAAGATTCGGCATTAAATAGCTTACAAGGGTTGATATGCCATAAAACTTAACCCAACATACACATTGTTTCTATTATAGAATGTCGTCTACCAAATTACTTCTTTTGTAGAATGTTGTCTGATAATTTGTTTCTTTTGTAGTATGTGGTCTATCAGATTATTTCTTTTGTAGTATGCGGTCTATCAGATTATTTCTTTTGTAGTATGCGGTCTGACATTTAGTTTCTTTGGTGGTATGCGGTTTATTATATTATTTCTTTTGTAGTATGCGATCTCTCTCTCTCTCTCTCTCTTTCGTTTTATATATATAAATTCCTTATATAAATATACTATCATACTATTCCTTAATCAAATATGCTATCATATTATTTCTTTTGTAGTATGCGGTCTATCTTATCATTTCTTTTGTAGTATGCTGACTACGATATTGTTTCGAATGAAATGTTGACTCTATCATTCAAAATTGATTTAAGGAATTAGAATTTAGTACAAAGCAAAACTTCATTACGCATTTCATCATCATCATCATCATCATCATGTCGTGCCGCTAGCAAGGATATCGTTGACCATCACTCGCCACTTCTCCCTATCATTCATCGCCTCCGGCAGGTCTTCTGGGTTACATCCTGTGTCCTTACTCCTATTTATTATATAATTTAAAGTAAAATGAGTAAAGTTAGCGACCATAGTCGAGGGTGACTTAAAGGCTCCCTTTTCAATAGCTATTACACTGAGGTGTAAGGGGGCGCTACTCCATGCCCTGGACTGCTCCACTTTTCCCATTGATCCGTACCTTATAATGCTGAGTATTAAGCAAATACCATTTTAAAATGTTTTTGGTATGACTAGACTTAGGATTGAACCCCAGTCTTCCGGGCCATTGGCGAACACTCAACCCATTAGACCAGTTTTTAAAGGATATACATTTAAAAATGTTTAAAAGGCAATTGGAATATTAAGTTTCGTGAACTTTTTTTAATCTTGTACAAAAGCAATAAACAAATTGCATTTCTTGAGTGTGCGCACTCTTATTTTGAATAAATAAATTTAATTGAATTCAATTTACAATATAATTCCGTAACTTAAAAAAGAAAATGAGAATAAAGTTATTTGTTATAATTTGCCTTTTCATAAAACTGGTACAAGTATTCACAGGAAGACTCATTACTTGAGGTTGCTAAAGTTAACCACATAGAAGACCTCCAATACAGTGGTAGACCGCATACTACAATAGCGCCAAATTCTTTGGGATTTTGTGATAGAAACGAATCATCTAATCTCGCCCAAACGACTAGACCTAGTAATAGTCAGCAAAAAGAATAATTGCCGAATAGTGTACTTTGCAGTCCCGACAAACCCCAGAGTAAAATCTAAAAGAAAGCGAAAATAGTGATAAGTATCTAGACCTTGCTAGAAAACTGAAAAATCTGTGGAACAAAAAAGTGATGGTGATACTATTTACTAACCCCTCCGCAGGATATGACACAAGATCAATTTTTAAGCGGAGTTTAACAGGTTTGAATTCAGAGTTTTCCTTCTCCTAGACTAGTTGCCTAACCAAGGCTGAAGAACCTAGTCTGTCCTACTATTTAGCCATAGCTGGAGGGAGAATAATTGGATTCATACCTTTCCCAAGTGTATTAGTGCTATGTGAAATGCAATCAGTCTCGTCCAGGATTTGAACTCGTGTCGCCGTGTCCATTTCCTACGTCGGTAACCATTACACCACGGGCACCTTTATACCTTTATGCCAATTTATTGCATTCATTTGCTTTATTGATTGCTTCATCTCTTGCTCTGTCTCTCTGTCTGTCTGTCTGTCTCTCTCTCTCTCTTCATACGGCCTACTCTTAACGGCATTTTCGAATGGTCCCGAGTATCTTACAAGAGAGACTGCCCTGGTGTTTTTTCTTTGTTGAGATTTCTGAAGCAGACCTTAATTTCGAGAAGTGTACTTGTTCTTGTGAGATACTCTTTGGGGATGTCATCGTGGTATAATGGTTAAAGCAATAGACTGTGGAATCGCAGTAAGCGAGTTCGAACTCCAGTTGCGCTATTACGTTCACTTTCGGACAAATAGCTTTGGGAAAGGTATGAACCCCCTTAACCTCCTAGATATGGGTTAAATAGCATCACTACTGCCGTTCTAGAAGGATGACTTTGGCATTAAATAACCTACAAATGTTGATATGCAATGAAACCTGAGGAACCTTTTTCTTTCATCTCTGTTCGTTTGACAATGTCCGCTTTCAATATTCCCCAGTACTTGTAATTTTCTTAATTTCCAATATATTATTATTACTCTCATTATACTCCTTGCAAATTTTTCACTCCAGCGTTAGCTGATAGTATTTCGTTGGAGTTCGAGAGACAGCAAGTCTTCTCGGAATTCTGGCCGGTCTTAACAATGCGGTCGTCTGGATGGTTTCGATTCGTCGTCTGATTTCCAACTCTTTTAATCCCCTTTCCAAGCCGTTGAGGACCGTTTCAAGTGCGCTAATTACAACTGGTATCACCGCCAACTTCGTGTTCCACAGCTTTATTTAGTTCTCTAGCAAGTACTTGTTTCTCCTGTTGCTTTCTTTTATTTTCACTTTGTGTTCCGTGGGGACGTCATTAAGTAACCTAGTTAAATCTGAAAATCCCAGGGAATTTTATGCGTCTAATTCTCTTAGACAAATTCTGGTTTGTGTATGTATCATTTGGTTGTGTGGTCAATTATTATTATTATTATTCCTAGTATGGGTCAATGAATTCGGCGAATTTCTTTGAAGTCTTTGAGAAAAATTGTTTGTGACATAACAAAGACTTGAATACGATTGTTTTGAATCTAGCTGAGTAAAACGTCAAAAGTAAATAGAAAATTCCTTACTTTCTTATAATAAATATTTGTCTTTAAAATCATTTGTTAGGTCAAAAATACTGACATAACCAGAAAAGTATCATTTTACATATGTACATAATATAATTTTAAATATGTATATCACATTTACCATACCCCTCCGCTCGGGCAGGATATGACACAAGGTCAATTTATAAGCAGAGTTTAACAGGTTTTAATTAAGAGTTTTCCTTCTCTTAGACTAGTTGCCTCACCAAGGCTGAAGAACCTAGTCTGTCCTACTATTTACCCATAGCTGGAGGGAGAATAATTGGATTCATACCTTTCCCAAGTGTATTAGTGCAATGTGAAATGCAATCAGTCTCGTCCAGGATTTGAACTCGTGTCGCCGTGTCCACTTCCTACGACGATAACCATTACACCACGGGCACTTCCCTATGTATATATTTATTTGTTCATATACTTAATTTCTTGTTTTTATTGTTTTTCTCTAATAACAACAACAACAACAACAATAATAATAATAATAATAATAATAATAATAATAATATGGTGATACCAACTGTAATTTGCGTGCTTGGAACGATCCCCAAAGGCTTGGTAAAAGGGCTAGAAGAATGGAAAATTGGATGACGATGAGAGACCATCCAAACTACATTACTAAGATTGGTCAGAATACTGAGAGGAGTCCTGGAAATATGATCAGACTTGTTGTTTCTGAAACTCCAGTGAAAGACCATCATCTAAACGCTGGTTTGAAAAACTTGCAAGGAATAATAAAAATAAGAATAAGAATAACTCGAAACCGAACTATCTAGCAGGAATCTCATCAAAGGGATAAATACCTGGGCTGTTCCCCTTGTAAGATACTCAGGATCATGCTTGAAGAGGACAAGGGAAGAACTTAAACAAATTGCCCCGAGAACAAGAAAATAATGACGATGCATGAAACCTTAATTCCCAGTGATAACAATGTGTGTCAAGGAAAGAAGTAGGAAGAGGACTTACCAGCATTGGAGATAGCGTTGATGCATTGATACAAATATTCGAAGACTACATAAAAAAAGCAGGGAGGAAGACCAGAAACTACAAATAATACAGGCAACACGAGGACCAACAGTGGAAATAACTAGAAAACAAAAATGGGAAGAAAAACAATTGTATTGACATTTCAAGCGAAAAACAACCGAAATCTCACACGAGAAAACTTAGACATGGCCAAGAAAGGGAAACCTTAAGAGAGAAACTGAATCTCTTCAAATAGACACAAAAAACAATACATAAGGACAAATCATATCAAAGCGAGAGTAGAGAAAACGCAACAAAACAGATATTGGTTATGTGGTGAAAGAGACGAAATGATCAATTACATAATAAGCGAACGTGTACCCTTAGGAAATGTATGAAACCCTTTATCCCCTTAGATATGGGTTAAATGGTACCACTTCTGTTCTACGAGGATGGCTTTGGCATTGAATAACCTGCGAAGATTGATCAAGCAGAATAGCATCTAGGCCATTCTGTATTTGCTATACTTCTATTGGTTTACTTGTAATACTTCATTGGGTTTTTGCATATTCTAAGATTATTTCTTTAATGTTTGATTTAGGGGTCTGCATGCAGATTTTTTTCAGAAGTCTTCTAATGGCAAATCAACCCGTCTCGGGTTATTTTGTGCTTTCTTAAGGATCTATTTCTTTGCGCTTGGTCCTTTCGAATACGAATCATTTTTAAACCAATCTATCTTAACCGTAGTTGGTACTCAGCTACTACCACTACAAGTCAGTGAGGACCTGCGAGTAATGGCAATGAAAGGGTACTCCACATTCCCCAAATCTCCATAACTTGAGCCTCACTATGATATGCAGATTTGTGTTATACTCAGGACTCCCCTTTTTTTGGTGTGGGGGTCTTACCCATATGCAAGGGATACAGTCAGCGTATTCTAAACCCCGCTGACGAGGTATAATCACTTTAAGTTTTATTGGTATCCATTTAGCTTCGATATTAATAATTTCAAATTGATATACAACCAAAAAATGTGCCTGTGGTGAAATGGTTATCGACGTTGGAAATGGACACGGCGACCCGAGTTCAAGTCCTGGACGAGGCTGAGTGCATTTCATGTAGCGTTAGTACTCTAAAGAAAGGTATGAATTCAACTATTCCCCTACCAGTTATGAGCAAATAATCGGGCAGATTTAGTTCTTTAACTTGGTATTGTAACCAGTCAAGGAAAGAAAAATTCTAAATTCCGCTTTAAAATTGACCTTGCGTCACATCCTACGTGGGCAGAAGGGTTGGTAAATTAAAAAAAAATGTCGTCTGAAAACTTACATGGGATATCACGCTCATTCTAGTTGTCTATCGATTGTTCAGTTGAGAAATAACATAATTCTTTGGGTCGAAATCGGAGCCAAATTTTGATTGGTTTACTTTTGTAGAAAATGAATTTTTTAAATGAGGAATCATCATTATTATACACTGATATGACTTCATTTTGTTGTTTGTCATGGCAAAAACCAAAGGCGAAATCTTTTAACATACATGTCTGGTTTCTTTTTTTTTTTATTCTTTCATCATCTATTTTTTTTCATTATTGGTTTTCAAATTTCCTGCTTTCCGATTGAATCAGTCTCCCATTTTCCTCCCCAGGATTGAACTCCAAATAAGGTTAAAACTTCTTCCTTTCTTTGTATCCGTTTATAAATATATATTTATGAATTAGTAACTTTTCAAGTTTTTGCCAATTTCTTGTTGAAATAAACGATTTGCTGAAGTTCGAATCTTGGGTAATTGCAATACTGAAAATCTTCGCTATGACGAGCTAACGTAAGGCAAATCAACTGAGGGCGTGGTCGTTAAAACCGAAAGTTCGTTATACCCGATTGTTTTCCATCCTATGATTCGGTATATAAATAAATTCTGTTTGTTTTTTTCTTTTTTAACGGCATATCAACCTTCATGAGTTATTTAATGCCGAAGTCATCTTTGTGGAAGAACAACAGATATTATCTAACCCATAGCTAGGAGAATAAGGGATTTCATGTCTTTCCCGCTGATATTAGCACGAAAATGAACGAAATAGCGTAAGTAGAATTTGTATTACTTGTGAGTGTCCCAACTGTGAGTCAAAGAAATCTGTTAGAGATAATTAAATCTTTACCGATTTAAAATGATTGTGGAATGCATTTTTGTACCGTATATAAGCAGAGATCCTAACTGTTAAATTGATTTTGGAATATAATAACCCAACAAGGTTTTATATGCCGTAAAATATGGTATAATTGTTTGAGAGTTAGACGAGCAAAACATTGTTAACATCCTATCAATAGTCTAGATAATGCGCCGACTAACCATCACTGTCAACTCAAAAAAGGTGTCATTGGTATGTCGCTAAACTGAATCTGGTGGTGAGGCTCCTATTCTGAAGCTATGAGGAATGTGGAGCTGCTTTTCATTGTATCGTTCTCTCAGAGGAGCTAAGAATACGCAGACTACATCTGCAGAGGGGTAAGACCAACCATCACATCACCACAAAAAACGGTGTCATTGGTTGGTTGGTTGGTTGGTTTTGGTTTCTTTGTTTAATGGCATATCAACTCTTTGTAGGTTATTTAATGCCAAAGCTGTTCTCCTAGAAGAACAGCAGTGGTATTATTTAACACATAGCTGGGAGGATAAGGGGGTTCATACCTTTCCCAATTACGAAAGTGAACGTAATAGCGCAACTGGAGTACGAACTCGCGTACTACGATTCCGCAGCCCATCGCTTTAACCATTACACCACGAGGACACCCTACCCCCGGTGTCATTGGTATGACGCTAAACTGCATCTGGTACTGAGGAGCCACTCCTGAATCTCACCTAGAGGGTCTAAGAATACGTCGACTACATATTCTGAAGAGGGATTAGACCCCACCCCTGCAAAGGGAAGAGTTTTCCAGTCCATACTCTATGGGTTTATTATATTTCTAAATCGCTTCCGATGCTAAGATGCCAGTACTGGAGCTCTGGAGAGTGCTGAGTACATCTTCAATGCCGTTACCCCTATATCAACTCTGACTCGGAGTGGTAGTAATAGTTAGGGTCCCATGTATGGGTCAAATAGATCAGTTTAAAAATTATTAGAATAGGCTTAAAACTATATAACTGTATGCACATTATTTGTATCAGAATACTTGAAACCATATAACTCTATGCCAACAAACGATTATTATTAAATAGAAATAGTTACTAGGAACTATATGATTACGTATAAATTATTTGTATTATATAGGAACACTTGAAGCCTTATAACTTGGAAGAGTTTTAATGGCATATGGGGCTAATGTGCAGGACTGCGACATTGTAGTAAGCGAGTTCGAACTCCAGTTACGATATTACGTTCACTTTCAGACGAATGATCTTAGGAAATATACGAACCCCTTTATCTCGCCTCCCAAGCTATAGAAATAAACGGTGTACTTATACTAAACTGAACTGTTTGAAATGGTACTGTTTATATGTATAGAAATGGATTTGGCATCAAATAACCTACAATGGTTGATATACCATAAAACCAAACCAAACCAAACCAAACCAAACCAAACCTAATAGTAAATAGTAATACTACTATTCTTCTCCAGGGATGGATTTGGCATTTAATAACTGACAAAGGTTGATGTATAATTAAATAAAAAAAAGTCAAACCGAACTGTTTAACTGCGTGTAAATTAGGTTTGGTTTGGTTTGGTTTGGTTTTATGGTATATCAACTATTGTAGGTTATTTAATGCCAAATCTATTTCTATACATATAAACAGTTCCATTTCAAACAGTTCAGCTTAGTATAAGTACACCATTTATTTCTATTTGACTAGTAGATAGGACCCTATCAGGTGCGACCACTCCGGGCCAGAGTGGACCTGGGAGAGATGGCAATGAAGGGGTACTCCGCAATCCTCAATGCTCAAACATTACAAGAGCCTCACCCTCAGCTTGTTTTGGGGAGGTGGTCTCACCCCTCTGCAGAGAAGCAGTCGGTGTATTCTTCAGCCTCAGCCGACTGGGCCAGTGTGCAAACTATTTGTATTAGATAGGAATACTTGATACCATATAACTGTGTGCCAACAAATGATTATTATACAAGACAAAAAAGTGCGATGAAAAATTATTGCAATGGAACGTATAAACAGTTATGATCATGATCAAACATTGACAAATCGATGAATGCCAAGTCTATCTAATTTATCGATAGTTTGACTTTATCATATTTACCCAACCCCTCCGCTCGGCCAGGATATGACACAAGGTCAATTTTTTAAGCGGAGTTTAACAGGTTTGAATTCAGAGTTTTCCTTCTCCTAGACTAGTTGCCTAACCAAGGCTGAAGAACCTAGTCTGCCCTACTATTTACCCATTGCTGGAGGGAGAATAATTGGATCCATACCTTTCCCAAGGGTATTCGTGCTATGTGAAATGCCATCAGTCTCGTCCAGGATTTGAACTCGTGTCGCCGTGTCCAATACACCATTACACCACGGGCACTTCCATAGTTTGACTTTATGAAGAGATGAATTTCTGCCTTTCCCATGGGCATTTGTTTAACATGAAACGCAAAGAACCTCGTACAGGACTTGAACTAGATTCGTCGAGTTTAGTTTCTATGACGATAGCCATTATATCACTTTTGCCTCCATCGTCTTTATGCCAGACTCAGTTTGAAAGTGGAAATAGCAAAAAGAAATGAATGAATAAATAGCAATCAAAAATATTTTTACGAACCACTGATTTGGAACTTTTATATAACATAATCAGTGGAAAAGTGGATAAATCAAACTCTTACAATAAGTTTAGCAATATTTCATTCTTTATTCAAGAAAGAACCAAATATTACCATTAAACCCGTTGTAAGTGTTTGATTTATTGACTTTTCAACTTATTTTTATCATCTTGTTAGATTCACCAAAATCTACTATTTCTCCATAACATAAAAAGTAAAGTTGTCGACTGAAGTCGAGGGTGATCCGAAGCATCCCTTTTCAATAGCTAAGACACGAAGATGTTGGGGAGGGCGATACTCCATTTCCTGGATTACTCCACTTTACCCTTGATCCTTACCTTATAACGCTGAGTGTTAAGCAAGGTGGAATCAAGTACCCTTTGTGGGGTATGGCTCGACCTGGGATTGAACGCCGGTCTCTCAGACCATTGGCGAACAGTGGCCTAGTTAATCTTCCTATATTTGACCTTGTGCTATCATGAACTAACCTAAGAAAATATCAACTGTCTGAAAAATAAATTCGAAAAAAAAAAGATACATTCTACGTATTCCCCTAGGGGTGTCCTTACATATGGAAGTAGAAATTAAGGACCTGATCTTTTACTTGATTGAGAATAAACAATATTTACACATATTTCAACGAATGTCTCTGATAAGTTAATTTCAATTTTTTAAATCTAATTATAAGATATGTCTTAGGTATTTAAGAAATGCCACAAGAACTCTACAGGAAATCGTGTCCATCAGTTCCTTGCTTCCTGATTTCTTAACATTTTTCCATTTCTTGAAAATGGTTGGCAATGCATGAACATCTCTGTTGGTGGCAAATCGAAGAATGGGTTTAAAATGTCGTTTGATATCTTTCAGCAGTTCAAGATTTTAGAGAAAACTTAAAGTAAAATCCCTTTCTATTTCTATTTTAACCCCAACAATTACCTTTTTTAATTTTGAATTCTCTTTGAAGTCTTCTGTTTGAAGTCTTTGAAAAAAAAAAAAAATTAAAACACAACAGAATTCTGAATTTAAAAATTTTAAAGTTCTCTTGACAAATCTTTTGAATTAAACTCTCTATCCAGACTTCCATTTCTATTTTAACGCCAGCAATGATCTTTTTAAATGTTGAATTCTCTTGAGCTGAATGAATTCTTTGAAGTCTTCAATTTGAAGTCTTGAGTTGTAGTCTTTGAGGTCTTCAGTTTGAAGTTTTTAAAAAAAGAAAAATTAAAACGCAAGAGAATTCTAAATTTAAAATATTCTAAAGTTCTCTTGACAAATCTTTTGAATTAAACTCTCTATCCAGACTTCCATTTCTATTTTAACGCCAGCAATGATCTTTTTAAATGTTGAATTCTCTTGAGCTAAATGAAATCTTTGAAGTCTTCAATTTGAAGTCTTTGAAAAAATAGATAAATAAAACTCGAAAGAATTCTAAATTTAGATTTTTTTTAAATTCTCTTGACAAATATTTTGAATTTAGACTTCCATTCCTACTTTTACGTAAAAAGTAAATTTTTTATATGTAGAATTTTCTTGAGTTGAAATCTTTGAAAAAATAAACTCTCAAAGCAAACTCTCTATCCTCACGTTCATACCTACTTTCACGTAAAAAGTAATATCTTTAAATGAAGAATTTTCTTGAGTTGAAATCTTTGGAAAATAAACCCAACCTTTCCAATCAAACTCTCTACCAAGACTTCCATCCCTACTTTTACGTAAAAAATAATTCTTTTAAATGTAGAATTTTCTTGAGTTGAAATCTTAAAAAAAACCCCTCTCAAATCAAACTCTCTATCCAGATTTTTTATTCTTCCTTTTATACTGACTAAGGCTTTGAAAAAATTTAGCCTTCTCTTCAGTTGAAGGCTTTGAAGAAATTTTCTAAATTAAACTCTCTACCCAGACTTCTATTTCTATTAAATTCAACATTATCTTGGAAGATTAAATTTATAAAATAGTAACGGAGCCGGCTTTTTTTTTTCTTGGGAAGAAACTAAAAAACAATCCAGTAAACATGTACTGTTCAATTTTAAGATAATAAGATTTGACATCAAACAGATAAAAAATAATAAAACTAAAAGAAGAAAAAACGAGAGGTTGTTTATCGCTGTCACATAGACAGAATTAGTTTTAGTTCCAGAAGATGGTTCTGTCAAGAAAAACTTAATACAACCGTTGAGAATATTGACGTCGATATTAATCTTTGTTTCGAAATAAAACTGAATTATTTGGGGAGGATTTTAAGAAATTATTAATTTTTTTCGTTTAAAGAAATTGTCATCAATTTCTCTCTATATCTCTTAAACTCCTCTTGAAACATCTATACGAAATGATAAACACCTGGTATACATTTATTTTAATCAGGCGTTCGAGTTTTTGTGTCTCAGTAGACGGTTTATGTCTCGAATCAGACATTTGAGAAAATAAATGCTTTAAAAATGATATCTTAAAGATGTGTTTAGTGTCAGTCTCCTCAATAAATCCATTCAGCATTCGGACTGCGACAATTGTTTATCGTCGAAGAATTTCAATAGGAGGCGGGAGAATGGAGTGGGAGGAGCGATAAAAGAAGAAGTATAGTTTGAATGAAAAAGGTGACAGTGATAGAGATATGAGACCAAGAGTAATGAAAAAGAAAAGAAGGAAAGAGAGAAATCAGAAAGAAAAAAAAGTAGGAAAAACGATGAACGTAAAATTTGACATTTATAAGAAGCAACAATAAAGGAAAAAGAATAGGAAAATATAAAAAAAATGCGAAGGCGAAAGTGGAAGCGGAAGCGTAAGAGAAAAAGAAAAAAAAAGAAAAGAAAAAGTGGAATAGAAGGAAAGAAAAATGAAAGAATGGGAAAAGTGAAGAAAATAGAATAGGAAAAGGAAAGAGAATGAAAGAAAAGATGGAAAATAGAATAGGAAAATGAATGAGTGTGAAAAAGAAAATGGAACAGAAATAGTAAAAAATGAAAAAGTGGAAATGAAGAAGTGGAAGAGAAAAAGTGGAAGAGAAAAAAGAGCGAAAGAAAAATGAAAAATAAGGAAAAGTGAAGGAGAAGGAAGGTAAAACGAAATCGAGGTAAAAAAGGAAAAAGAAAAGATGAATGAAACAGAGTGAAGAAAAAGATGGAAGAATATATATATATATATATATATATATGAGAGAGAGAGAGAGAGAGAGAGAGAGAGAGAGAGAGAGAGAGAGAGAAACCATCCTCCGTAAATAAGTATGTCGCAAACATTTTTTAAAGTTAATTTTTTGTCAAATATACCAAGGTTTCAACATTCCTAGTGAAACATTATACAATCAAAATAGATATTATTAGATATTATTCATGACCAAATTTTACAGCACTGAAACTTTGTTAACCATAAAAATATTCCAATACCTCTGTAAGAAAAAATAAAATTCATGAATGAATGAATCTATCTATTTATCTATCTATCCATCTAAAGATGATGAAAAAAAAGGGATAAGACAAATAGGGATATTACTTTTATATTATTCTTTTTTTTTATTGGTCTCAATTAGTTTCGACCTTATACACCCCCATATATATATATATATATATATATATATATATATATGGACTTCTACATATTCTCATTTTTGGTTTCAGAGTTTCTATGCTGTAGAGATTCATAATAAATAATACATAATAATATCCGTTTTGATTGTATAATATTCCACGAGAAATAATAGAATTCTGCATGTTAGTACCGAGCCATAGGCCTAATAATTAGAATGTTCGCCAATTGTCCGCGAGACCGGGGTTCAATCCCAGGTCGATTCATACCAAAGACTCAGAAATGGTACTTGATGCCGCTTTGCTTAACATTCAGCATTATAAGGTAAGGGTAAAGTGGAGCAATCTAGGGAATGGAGTAGCGCTCTCCCCTACACCTCAGTATAGTAGCTATTGAAAAGGGAGCCTCCGGGTCACTCTCGGCGAAGGTCGCCAACTTTGCTTTTACTTTTAGTACATTTGTAATAAAAATAAACCTTTTGTTAAAAAATATTGGGGTGTTCGAATTTTGGATGATACTATATATATATATATATATATATATATCAAACATATAAACTAAATTGCAGAAAATAATCTTTTGCTCATTCAAATCTTTTCTGCTCTCAAAAACAAAATTATATTAATAGATATATGGAGTGTACTAATTTTTGGATTGGTACATATTCATTGATCCAATGGGTAGCATGTTCACCAATGGCCCGGGAGACCGTCGTTCAATCCCAGGCCGAGTCATACCAGACTCAAAAAAATGTACTTAATGCTTAACACTCAGCATCATAAGGTACATATCAAGGGTAAAGTGGAGCAATCCAGGAAAAGGAATAGCAACCCAACCTCCACCCCGGTGTTGTAGCTATTAAAAAGGGAGCCCTTGTTGTACCATATCCAGATGCGGATATGTGAAATGTACATAGAATGTTCATAACATATATACATAGAACATAGGAATCCCGAAACACGAAAAACACTTGACGACTTCTTAGTTCAGGTACGAAACTTTTTATTACCTTTGAGTTGAAAGGTTTTTCGACATAATGAGAGAGATACACCTGACTTTTCCATCTGCCCCAAACCACGTGCGCACCTGACACAAGGCCTCTGAGAGCAAGCGAAAGTCACCCTTCTTCTTCGGACCACAAGACTCAACTCTACTATTTTTTCAAAATCACCCAAATCCTCCGCGCACGCTTCCGGTGCATGACTTCATTCACATCCACTGGTCAACCTTTCTCTGGGATTTTTATTTTGACATCTGTGAACGACACATCCTCTTCGCGCGCGCGTCAACACCTGTGTTCAAGTTTGCACCTAACTAACCCATGTGCTGAGCCGAAAGGTTCTCAGCCTAACTAAACCCAAAGGCAATAAATATTAAACGAAATCCCTCGGCCATTATATTATATTGTGACGCCTTCGACAACCTTCGACAACTTTACTTTACTTAAATAGTCATGTTTTTCATAGAGATAATTATGTATGAAAAGTACTGTAATCTATACAATCCTTCCCATGGTGTAATGGTAAAAGAGTTGGGCAAGCAGACTGTAATTTGTTTTTTCAATTTTTAGTTGGTATTCCCTATTTCAATTCTTGTACCAAACTAAGTGCTTACTTATTTATGGAGGATACAGTAGATAGATAGATATTAACAGTGATTGATAGATAGATATTAAGTGGCTTAGATAGAGAGAAGAATAATTGCTTTTTAAAAAGCAGATAATCGACTTCTCTTTAATCTGTGGTGCTAATTCGATAATTGCGAGAAAACACAAAGAATAAACATTCTTTCCACATCAAACGTCGGAACAGTGGGAGGTGGTGGAAAAGTTTCCATCTTCACCGGCGTCTTCATTGTTTAATTCAACCAATCAGATTAAAATATGACAATTCAGCTGGGTTTAATAATTGAAATTATGGCTAACGTCAGAATTTAAAAAGAAGATTTAATGAAACTAATTAAAGTTTGCTTTCTTTCACTTAGAGACCAACAGTCTTTTGTATGCCTTGCAAACTAAGAAAAGTAGACGTCATCATCATCATCATCATAATAATAATAATAATAATAATAACAACAACAACAACAACAATAATAATGATAATAATAATAATAATAATATGGCAGCCTCTGACTTGAAACAGAATTATATTTTACATTAAGCGTACAATTTCGGATAATTTTACATTGATTTTTTTTAGGGTAATGAGCTCATTTCTCTCTTATTTCAGCATTTTAACGATTTAAAATCAAGTTTTTGAATCCTCTCGTTATAGCCAATTGAAAGATACATATGTTATCTTTTGAACATGAATAAATAAAACTTTTATCAAGTTGATAGGTCAGCGAGTACTAGAGAAGTAACTTTACATTACGATTAGACGACCACTGACCTCTTTTTGAGCACCCGAAATAACAGTCGTCCATGATGCTTCTATTTAAGAAAGAATGAAGGATATTACTTCGTATAAATTCTATACTCTCTTCTTCTTTGTTTAATGACATATCAACCTTCGTGGGTTACTGTAGGCCAAAACCATCCTTGTAGAAGAACAATAGTAGTACTATTTAACACATAGCTTGAAGGTTGATATTCCATTAAACAAAGAACCCTAAACGTCATTCACGTTTAGGGTTCTTTGTTTAATGGAATATCAACCTTTGTGGGTTATTTAATGTCAAGGCCTTCTTTCTAAAAGAACAGAAGTGATGCTATTTAACCCATAGCTGAGAGGATAATGGAGTCCATGTCTTTCCCAAGGGTATTTGTCTGAAAGTGAACGTAATAGCGCGACTGGAGTTCGAGCTCACTTATTACGCTTCAAACCATTACACCACGAGGACACATTTACTATATATCTCCTCATCTTCACAGTAATGGGTTAAATACTATCACCGCTGTTCTTCGGCTGGGATAGCTTTGGCATTAAATAACTCACGAAGTTTGATATACCGTTAAAAAAAACAAAGAAACCAAATAAATAGATGTATAATTGCTTTTTAAAGCGCAGATATTAGAATTCTTATAAATCTGTGATGCAAATTCGATAATTGGGCGAAAACAGCGAAAAAGTAAACATTCTAGCCAAATTGAAGAAAGTTTCTATGCTGTAGAATTTCGTAATACACGATACCAAATGATATCCGTTCTGATTGTATAGAAGATATAGGTCATTCGGGGGGGGGGAACGAACACAATAGCCATGTTCTATAAGCCTAGCTTGTAAACCATTACACAATATTAAATGTCGAAGATTAAATGAAGTAAATACTGGAGTCACTTACTATAGTAGAAATAATGAAATACTTGTATCTTTGTCAAAGAAGAAAATTAACTTGATATACCGTTAAATAAACCAAGCCAAAAGAAACCGAGTATTTTTTATTTCTTTAATAACTATTTTGCTGCTATCAAATACAAATCTCCGGCTTCTCTGTTATAAGCATTTCGTCGACATAGCTTCGTATTTTGCCACCTGTTAAAACTACATTGGGTTTCGGATACTGATTTTTAATGCATCATCTCATCTATCCTAGTTATTTTATTTGGATTTATACCTGACAAAACTAAGCTAGATAAATCTCTAATGTGGTACAAAACCAATAAGAAAACAGCAAATATGGACATCTAAAAATTCATCAAAGTCAAGTATTCTTCTCGTTAGCCTTTGTGGCTTTTCCATCACTTTACGGACTTTCAACTAGGTTTGATATGTAATGGTTAACGCGCTTAGCTAATAAATTATTGTTAGTGATTTAAATTCTCACTGGGCACCCTATATTTCTGGACTTGATCTTAGCAAAGCTAAACTCATTAAATGACAAGGGCGCCTCATGCAATGAAATAGTTCGCGAGCAAGCCTAGTAGACAATTGTAAGTGATTTCGATTCTCACTATGCACCCTATATTTCAAGCCTTGTACCAAACTTAGTTAAGTTTACCAAATTACTTAAGCGCCTCCCGCGATGGAATGGTTAGCGAGCTCGACTAGTAGATGTTAGTAAGTTTGAATTTCACTGAACCCACTATATTTCTGATCTTGAACCGAACTAAGATCAGTTTAGCAAGCTCTGACCGATAAAATAAAATGCAGTTTTTACCAAGCTGCGGTAGAGTCGATACTGCTATAAGGATAGACCACATGGACGCTAACCAAACGTATGGAGAAAAAGCTTGACGGCACTTACACAAGAATGCTGCGAGCTGTATTGAACAAATCCTTGAGGCAACAACCCACAAAACAGCAACTGTAGGGCCATCAACCACCCATCACGAAAACTATCCAAATTAGACGCACCAGACATGCTGAGGACGAACTCAAAAGCGATGTACTTATGAGGGCCCTTTCACATGGAAGCGCAAAGGTAGGACGACCAACAGCTCTGTGTCGATACAGGATGTGGCCTCGAAGACCTCCCGTGAGCGATGGACGGGTGGTGAGAGAGGGTCAGGGAGATCTGTGCTGGCAGCGCGACATGATGTTGATGATGATTTTAGGCGGAGGTGAAAGAAAATTGTGTTTCACCAATCTTTTGAATTATAAGATTCTGCAAGTTTAGAAAATAATCATCCTTGAAAATCACGCAAGAGAGAGAGAGAGAGAGAGAGAGAGAGAGAGAGAGAGAGAGAGCAATTGGAAGAGAGATAGAGAGAGAAAAAATAAACCCGGAATTGAAAGCTGATTCAATTATTTAAAAGATTAGTCTATTTATATTACAAGATACCACATTCCTTTCTGGCCTTGTACCAAACTAGATTAAGCATAGTGACTCCAGTATTTACCTCATTTAATCTTTGACACTTCATATTATAGAATGGTTTACAAGCTAGGGTAATTAACCATTGCTATTGCCTTCGATTCCCGCCGAGCTCCCGATACTTCTGGTCCTGTGCCAAACTAAGCAAAGCGTAGAAAACGACTGCTTCCTGACGCAAATTCTTATCTATTATTTTGACGTCAATACAACCGGATGCAATGCGCCGATGAAGCAGACCACAAAATATATCGACTGAAACGTTGCCATGAAACCAACGAATACACGAGGATCTTTAAAAAAAAGTTTTAAGCCTCACCCAGAAAGAAGAGCCATAGCTGAAGATTTTTGTCGTGGAAACATTCAACTACTTCTTAGAAAATTAGAAAGAGCTGAATTTGTTTTTCTCGTTTTATAAGTTTTTCTTCTCTTTGGCCGTTTCAAGAGCATAATCTACCCTACTATTTATCCATAGCTGGAAGGAGAATAGTTAGATTCATGCCTTTCCCAAGGGTATTAGAGCGATGTAAAATGTAATCAGCATCCTCCAAGACTTGAAATCGGGTCACCGTCTTCATTTCTCACAATGGTAACCATTACACGACGAACACGTTTCTTTCCCCCCTCTCTCTCTCTACATATATATATATATATATATATATATATCATCGTCACACTGATATATATATATATGCAAAAAAAAAAAGAAAAGAAAAGAAAAGAAAAAAGAAAAGTGGAAAGAAAAGTAAAGAAGAAAAGAAAAGACAATGAGAAAATAAAATAAAAAAGGAAAAAACTCAGAACATACAACTACACAAAAATATAAATATGAATGTACGATGAACACGATTCCCTAACCTCTATACATGGAATAAACCTAGGTTGGTTGGTTGTGTTTTGTGGCATATCAACCCATTTAGGTGATTTAATGCCAACTCCTGTTATATAAGTGATTTGTAAAAGAATAGTTAATAGGTAACATTTTTAAACCGTTCATTTCCTTGCACAGGGGTTGAATAGCTTCAAGTATTACATAACACTAATAAATCTATTTGCACTCAGTTAAATGAGTTCAAGCATTGCTATCTAATATTAATAATTTAATCTATTATCAATCATTTCATTGCACACCGTTAAATGATTTCATTTAACCCATATATGGTACCCGAACAGGTACTACTAATCTGGATCAGTGTAGACCTGTGAGTAATAGCAATAAAGGGGGAATCCACATTCCCCAAAGCTTCAGGAATGGATCCTCACCATCAGATATACTTGTCATATCCAGGTCACTCATTGCAGGGTCTTACGTCAATAGAGAGAAGCAGTGATGTGTTTACATACTGTTAAGATAAATCAATCAATCAATCTAATACCCTCTATGTAAGTAAAGTTGTAAAGTTGGCGACCGTAGTCGAGGGGGACCCGAAGGCTCCGTCTTCATTAACTACCACACCGAAGTGTAGGGAAGGGTGCTTCTCCTTACCTTGGATTTCTCCACTTTACCCTAAATATGCTGAGAGTTAAAGCAAAGAGGCATCAAGTACCATTTTTTGAGTCTTTGGTATGACTCGACCTAGGATAACTATATATATATATATATATATATATATATATGTGTGTGTGTGTGTGTGTGTGTGTGTGTGTGTGTGTAAATTTGTTTGTTTATCTAGGTTTTATGGCATACCAACCTTTGTAGGTTATTTAATGCCAATTCCATTTTTATACCAATAAACAGTTCTATTTCAAACAATTCAATTTAGTACACAGTTTAATTGTCAAAAAAATCTATTTCAAGCTACTTAGTTTAGTCAAACAGTTCCAACTCAAACAATTCAGTTCAGTATAATTATAGTTTTTGTTTACACACAGTTAAATGTCAAAACAGTTCTATTTCAAGCAATTCAGTTTTGCATAAGTACACAGTTTAAATGTCAAAGCAATCCTCTTTCAAACAATTCAGTTTGGCATAAATACACTGTTTAGTTCTATTTGACCCGTAGATAGGACCTTTTCAGGTGCAATCACATCGGGCCAAAGTGGACCGGAGAGCGATAGCAATGAAGGGGCACTCCGCGTTCCCTAAAGCTCACCATAGGATTGTTTACTGTCAAATTCAGGAAACTCGTTTGGGGAGTCTAACCCCTCTACAAAGATGTAGTTGATGTATTCTATAGCCCCATCCGACTGGGCAAATATGAGTTCAGTTGTAAAGAAATTGTAAAAAACATTATAAGTTATAAAATACACAGGATTATTGAAAAGTAACTTCTTATTTTTAAATTATGATTTATTTCTTTAATAGAAATATATTGTAATTGTTTTAAGATTGAGATATTTTTCAGTCACTCTGTATGTAAGATGTGCATAAAAACATCCTATATCAATCATAGAAGATATAAAATATATATAAAATATAATTCAATTTTACTTCTTATACTTGATGATATATTATTTTATTGCTTGGCAATTTTTGGAGTGAGCACGAAATATTTTACGAATTTGAGGCGGTTTTATTTCAAGAAGATATATATATATATATATATATATATATATATATATATATATATATATATATATATATATAAATTTATATATATATATATATATATATACTTTCTTTAAGAAAAAAAACAAAAACCGGTTACTTTAGGATTATAAATTTATTTCCATCCTGTTTTGTCCTGTTATATTTTTCTTCGTGTTTTTGGTTTATATCAGAAACACAAAACAGGATGGAAATAAATTTATAATCCTAAAGTAACCGGTCTTTGGTTTTTTTCTTAAAGAAAGTATTGCTCTGTAATATTAATTACATTGAGCTCTCAACCAGGAAAATTTAAATGTTCAGTTTTTGAATGATTCTTTTGTCCTGAAGGAATTACTCCCATCTCTGGTTTAACTGGACCGAATAATACTATATATATATATATATATATATATATATATATTTGATTAAACAATATAGACATTTTTGTCTCCATATCTTTTTTATTTATCCTTTCTAGTTGCCACGTCGATGATATCCGGCCGGAATTTGTTAATAAACCTTCTATAATTAATTGGTTCCCTAGTACTTTCGTGCTACTTAGTAGGAATTAAGCGTTCATTGTTAAATTCTTAAGAAGAAAAAAAAAGGCTTAATTCTTACAATTAATCATGGAAGGTTTATTATTGGTGTATGGTGTAGCATATCCATTAGTCTGAGGAATGTCTACAGACTAATGGATATGTTACACTCCTTAAAAAATTTTTTCAAAAATGTTTTCTATTTTAATAAGAAAAACTTTTAAAACTTTCTTTATTCTCATAAATTTTTTTCTCCTAACGACGTTCTTTAGTCGAAACTAATTGAAAACCATCAAAAAATAAACTACATAAAAGTAATACGCCTATTTGTCTCATCATTTTTGTTTATCTATTATATATATATATATATATATATATATATTGAGAGAGAGAGAGAGAGAGAGAGAGAGAGAGGAGAAAGAGAAAATAAGTTAGAATGAGTGTGAGAGAGAGTGAGATAGATGCTTAGAAAGAATTATATATATTCAATAAGTTTCCAGACTTTTTTAGAACAGGTATTTAAAATTGTTGTAGACTCTTGAAAATTCAGTATGTTATTGCTACACATCTTATGAGATGACTGGCCAATTTTTATGATTTCAGGTTCAAAGAAACAGCTACAGCAAGAATTGGAATACACCCTACTATACCTTGATTATCACAGCTGCTGAATTTCAAAAATGCAATCTGGACGTCAGGACACTTTAGAAGAACGATATGCAATAAAATTCTGTTTTAAACTTGGAAAAAATGCCACAGAAACGTATGGAATGCTTCAGACTGCTTTTCGACCATCTTGCATGGATCGAGCATCAGTTTTTGAGTGGCATAAGAGATTCAAGGAAGCCAGGGAGTTTGTGAGGGATGATGAGAGGTGTGTGAGGAGTTAGGAAGTCAATACACCAAAGTTGATTGGCCAAAGGGTTAGGGTTAGGGTTACTATGTTGAGATTTTAAGGAAGTTCAGGAAGAGATTCCTAGGGAAGAGGCCAGCAATCTTCAAATCGGGTCAGAGGCATTTCCACCAGGACAATGCACCACTCCACAACTCCATCGTTGTCACAGACTATTTGACCAAGATGGGCATCAAGACAGTTCCTCATCCTCCCTATAGTCCAGACCTTGCTCCCTGTGACTTTTGCTTATTCCCTAAGCTCACAAGCTGTCGTTATGAAACAATTGAGGAGATGAAAGAGGCTGTGACGAAGGTCATTGACACGCACACACAAGAGGTCTTCCATGGGGACCTTCTAGAAGTTGTTGCAACGATGCAACAAGTGCATTGCAACCGGAGGAGATTACTTCGAGTTTCATGTGTGTACTATTAATAAAAGTGCCCATACGAAAAAAGTCAGGAAACTTATTTAATAATCCTCGAATATATATAAATTTTTGTTGTAGGTCCAAAGAGAGAACAAAGATATTTTGAAATATGCAGGTCAACGAAGAGATTTCTATTTTTTTAGAATTTATCAATTTATCTTATCCTTACATAGTGTATGTTCCCAGCTTGTTGCCTTCGTCAGAAAACATACTTGAACTCACTCGTGTTTGCAGTTTTAAACATGAGTGAATTCAAGTCGCATTGAGTACCCCATTAACAAGGCCTTGTGCCATATATGTTCTCTGACGAAGGCAACAAGCTAAAAACATACATTATGTAAGAACAAAATAAATCAATAAATTCTAAAAAAATACAATTTTCTTCGTGGACCTATCTATCTATATATATATAGAGAGAGAGAGGAGAAAGAGAGAATAAGTTAGAATGAGTGAGAGAGATTGAGATAGATACGTAGAAAGAATTATATATATATATATAGAGAGAGAGATAGAGAGAGAGTTATACTGTTTAGTGATTTTCGTCAGTTTATACCAACGTTAGCAGTGACTAATTTTATTGTTCGGTAACTAAACTGAATAAAATGCGACCGCATGATTCATAATCAATTCATTGTAATAATAATTAATGTTATCATCTCATCATCCGCGCAAAATAAACCGGTGTACACGTTTTTTTCCGCAAAATGAAAACGCAATTTTGCAGCTGAACTAATTGCGTTTACACGAACTAAATGGAATATTTTGGAAATGGTGAGTTTAAAGTTGAAAGATTGATAGCGTCTTTCTTTGAATGTAAGAAATAAAAGGTTAAAATCATTCAGGAAAAGATATTACGAATAGTTTTTCAAGATATGTCCACCAAAAATTGTTCATATATTCATATAAAAGTGGCCGTATTGATTTTAGAAAAAATAGACTTTATCTATCAATCCTTGTCTCTCTCTCTATATATATATATATATATATATATATATATATATATATGTGTGTGTGTGAGTGTGTGTGTGTGTGTGTCTGTCTGTGTATGTTTGTATACATGTATGTGATTTCAGAAAAATAGACTTGATCTATCTATCTATCTATGTTTATCTCTCTCTCTACCTCCCTCTCTCTCTCTCTCTATATATATATATATATATACTAGCTGTACCCGGCCACGCGTTGCTGTGGATCAGTTTGTTTAAATGGGGAAAAAAAGAAGAAAATGCATGTTTCTAACATGTTTAATTTTCCAATACTTGTGGATACACAATATTTTTGGTAGTTCCATTTTCTGTGTAGATAAAGAGATTGTCTGGATTGCCAACTCTGGAACAGGCAACATATAATTGCCCATGTGAGAAGCAATCAGTGTGTAAATATAAGCCACACAATTCTAAAGATTGTCCCTGTGCTTTGTTGATCGTGATTGCAAATGCCAATCGAATTGGGAATTACAATCTCCTAAATTGAAATGACATATCTGTTGGAATCATAGGAATTTGCGGTTTGAGGACATCTTCACCTTTGAAAGGCCCTGTTAAAATTTTTGCTTCAATGATGTTGGTCATTAATTTTTTTACTGAAAGACGTGTGCCATTACAAAGCTTGGGCTGGTTAATATTTCGCAACATGGTAAAATATTCATTAAACAACAAAATAAATGCGATATCAATAATGAAGAAAAAATTTAAGAATAAGTTTTTAAAATAAAAAGAAATTTACTTAAAAATGGTCCAACGAAATATGGTTTAAAGTTTATTAACGAAAGAAAACTTTTTAAAGAATGTCTTTCTTTGAAGTTAAACAACAGAAAAGAAAAGAAAATATTTAGTAAGCAATTCGTGACTACTGAACCGACGAATTTATGGTTTAAAGGTTAGTGTCTCATCTATAATAATAATAATAATAATAATAATAATAAAGAAAACTATTTAAGAAATGTCTTTCTTTGAAGTTAACCAACAAAAAATAAAATAAAATATTTAGTAAACAATTCGTTACTACTGAACTGACAAAATATGGTTTAAGAAAGAAAACTTTTTAATGGATGTCTTTCGTTGAAGTTAAACAAAAAAAAGGAAATTTTGGAAACAATTCGTTAGAATAAAAAAAAATTACTTCTACTGAACCAACGAAATATGGTTTAGAAACGTGATGAAGCAGAAAATAAAATCACGTGTAAAATTCTTGGAAAAGGGAAGCAATATTTACCTTCATAATTTGAGGTCGGCTTTTCTCGGAGAAAAACGACTTATTAAAAATATATTTTTTAATTATTGAAATATTTTTAGATTATAAGTATATAAAAACACTCCTAAATTCGAATAAAATACTCTCTGAAAATTTTAAACAAATTAATGGTATATAACTGGAGATTATCGGTTAGTAACAAACATTTGCATTTTTATTTATATAGATATATATATATATGTGTGTGTGTGTGTATGTTTGTGTGTATGCATGTGTGTGTGTGCAAGCGCGTGTGTCTGTGTGTGTGTGTGTATATATATATATATATATATATATGAATTCGATCATTATTAATCTGTCTACTATCTCATTTTGATTGGTGGATTCCCCGTGGTGTAGTGGTTGATGTGCTGGACTGTGACACCGTAATAAGAGAGTTCGAACTTCAGTCGCGTTATAGCGTTCACTTTCGGATTAATGCCCTTGGGAAAAGTGTGACCCTCTCCTATTCCCCTAACTATGGGTTAAATCGTGCCACTACTTTTTTTTTTCTCAAGGATTTCTTGGGTACTAAATAGCCCACGAATGTTGATATGCCATTGAACAAAGCAACCAAATCTTCATTGTCTACCTATCGCCCATTTAACTCAATCTCAGCCTATTAATATTTCTCCCTTTTTTCTCTCATCAATAAAACATTGATTTTGAAGAACATTCATGAAATTTATGATTTGTATGAAAAATGTTAGCACTCAGCTGATTGTAGCAACATTCTATGTAATTATGTTGTATCATAAAAAGCATTACAAAGTTATTTAAAAATATTATTCATATGTGTCTGACGAAGACGTCAGTCTCGATTTCTTAGACTATGTGAGCGAAGACTTATGAGCACTTTCGCTCATGCGACCTCGATTCACATGAAAAACGTTTCTTTCTATTGTGAATTCCATTAAACTTAACGAAGCAGAACCCGAACAGAAGCGGCTAATGAAGTCAACGAGAAATAAAAGGCTGTCCATGTAATGCTACTTACCGCCTCTGAATCATCTTGCACCCAGGGGCGTGGTGCTGTTGAACCAAAACTGAATTTCGACAAAATTTTTAGCAAGAGTGACTCAAAGAATAGGGAATCTAGTGAGAGGAAATCGTGTGAAATTATTCTCTGCCATTGCCTTTTTGCTTAACGAACTCAGTTAAAAGTTATTTAAAGTTATTCAAAGTTGGCCGGGTCAGTTGTGAATAAGTCTTGTTGTATAAAAGACTTTTAAGACGCAAGAGGCAATCTAACATTTTCTTATTGTAACAATACTTTTTTCTTGTAAAGATATATCAGTACATGTAGGTGATTTTAGAAAAAAAAAATGAAGGTTCTTTCTTTCTTTCTTTCTTTCTCAGTTTGATGATTATCTATCAATCTATCTATTTCGGTTTTGATCATTGTATATCTATCTATCTATCTTGAGGGGGAGTGTAATGGTTAAGGCGTGGTGTAATGGTTCAAGCGATGGACTGCATAATCGTAGTAAGCGAGTTCGAACTTCAGTTGCGCTATAACGTTCACTTTCGGGCAAATACCATCGGGAAAGGCATGAACTCCCTTATCCTCCAAATTATGGGTTAAATAGTACCACTACTGTTCTTCTATGAGAATGGCTTTGGCATTAAATAACCTAGAAAGGTATTTATGCCATTAAACAAAGAAACCAAACCAAACCAAACCTATCTATCTTAATTAGAAACTACAATTACTCAGACAAAATAATCATTTAGATGACTGAATATTTCGGAGCAGTAGGTAAGGTAAACAATGTGAAGCTTATGTACTAAACAAATCAGAGCTTAGTACATACTAAAGAAGTCAAGAATCATAAAAAGTGACATCTATTCCCAACCTCATGCATCTTAGCCTGTCAATCAAAATCTCCATTGTCATCTCGACTTCTTGCAAGTGTTGACCCTGCAATTAACCGCAACCATTAACATATACAAGGATATTAAATAACTATCACTATTTATGTAGACTTCAACCCAAGGAATCGACGCTCTATTTTAAAACCTTAATTTTCTGCATCATTATTCTCGCACTTTGACGTCAGTTGAACCAGGGTGACCGGTATTTGTACCGGTATCAAGAAGTACATATACCCGGATGTGCTGAATTCTTGTCTAGAATTCACCATTTATGTAGCAATATGTTATCTAATATCCTTACAATGAACAGAGCACTAAGATTGATTTGGTTTGGTTCGGCTTGGTTTCTTAGTGTAATGGCATATCAACTACCTTTATAAAAGAACAGAAGTTGTACTATTTTTTCGAATGTCAGTTGTCAAAATAAACATTAAAGTAAGAACTTTAATCGGCTTTTATAGTCTGTTCGACCTTTGTCTGCATTCGATTTGTTTTATTTTCAGTCGATTTGATGTTTTTAAAAAAGGCGGGAATTGTCAAGAGAATGTCATGTTTCGAGGAAAAAATGAGTTGCGTCGAAATTGACAAATTTTATGAAGGAAACATTTAGAGAGACAAAAAAAAAAGCTTAACAGAAATGCATCTATACTCAGCCCACATATCTTTTTATACGCATATATGCCGGTTGATTGGTTTCTTTGTTTAATGGTATATCAACCTTCGTGGGTTATTTAATGCCAAAGCCTTCATTGTGGAAGAACAGTAATGGTAGTGTTTAACCTCCTGCTGGGGAGGGGGTATAAGGGGGTTTATACCCTTCCCAAGTAGATTAGTCCGAAAGTAAACGTAATAGGATTACTAGATTTCGAACCTGCTTACTACAATGTCATAGTCCAGCACTTTAGCCGCTACACTAAGGGCACTCTCCCTCCAGAGTACTAAGAGTTAATGAGTTTAAATTAAAGGGAATATTAATAAGGTGCCTAATATTGTAGCCTGAGCGATATTTACTTTATGTCGTAAACTCAACTGATTACAATTTAAAGTAATTTTTATATATCTAGAAATAAACTCTGATGAACATGGATCAGAGAGTATGCTAAACTAAGAGATATCATTATCATAATCATCATCAAAGCATGACGACAGTACTGGTCCCCCTGACACACACTCTCTCTCTCTCTCTCTCTCTCTCTCTCTCTCTCTCTGTGTCTCTGTCTCTGTTTCCCTCCCTCGTTCATCCGTCCCTTTCGTTCATTGATCTTGGTAAGTCTTTTAGACGATATTTAGTGTGCGATCAGAGCTGCTAAATGTAAGTTTTTGCTGGTCGACCTCCATTGGTGTGTCCCTGTGTAGAAGTACCTTGGAGAACGTTGTTTATGAGTTCACCCTTAATTAACCAACAGTGTCCAGCGTTTCTTACTCGTCTTACTTGGATGATTTGTGAGATGGCATGTATGTGGCCGTCTAGCTGCTTTTTTTGCGAGGTGCTACTTCCAGGATTTGTTCAAAACAGCACACAGAATTCTTGTGTAGTTCTCGTCCAACTTTTTCTTCAATCGTTTCGCTAAAGTCTTTGTGGTGCAACCATGCAACAGTACTGACGCGGCTACAGCTTAAAAAAGAATTCCCGTAAACAAAAAAGAAACAAGTAGTTGCTAAGACACGTAGCCATAAGAGAGATAACACCATTTGTATCTATCTATCTATCTATCTATCTATCTATCTATCTATCTATCTATCTATCTCAGACTTTCGGGGATTTGAGGACGTTTCAATTGATTAATTTTTTCATATTATTTTCAGTAAGTTAAAACATACCTCAAGTGGTTTTCAAGCTGGATTAATGGACCATTCTTAGTGAGTTTGATTCTCTCAAGGTGCCCATACTTCTGGTCTTGTGCCACAACTAATCAAAGCTTAGTGAAGAATTATGCTCGTGTCTTTTACGTATTTACATGCCTTTGTAAGACAAGTCAATAAAAAAAAAATGTGTTTTTAACTGAAAACCTACTCTACATAACGGCGTTTGTTCCCTGTATCTGTTGTGGTATCTGGGAAAATAAAGGGCCATTACTAATTGTTTGACCCTCCAACAAACGTGCCATTAAGCCTCTTGTTAATTGCTGGTAAAAATGCAAATTCAATTTAGGGTCCAGGGTAGGATACCAAATTGCATCTGATTGTGAGACTTACAGTCTTCGAGCTTCGGGGAATATGGAGAAACCCCCTCATTGCCATTACTCTCTGAAACGGATCCATCTATGGATCAAATAGAAATATGTAATCATTTTCTTTACTTTTAATTCTTTACATTTAACTTAGCTCAAAAAATTTGCTGTTTAATTGAATTATTAGTGTAATTGAATTATTAGTTTAATTGAATTATTAGTATTACAAAGCAATACTTGAAACAATTTTAATGTATGCAAACAATTGATCTCTGGCTCGTTTAAAAAATAGGTATCTACAAACTATTCGTTTACAAATTATATATGTTTGATTCATATGTATAAATAGGATTTCGTATTGAATAACCTTAAAGGGTTGATATCCCAATAAAACAAAACCAACCAACCAAACAAACAAACAAACAAACAAACAAACAAACAAATGATTCCATTGTGTGCAAAAAGAAACGAACAAATAAAACAATAAAAATACAAAAAAAAAAAAAACAAAAAAAAAATCTTAAGGAAACAACTATACAAAAATGTAATATGAACGTAATTCTCTAACCTTTATAGCTCATTCGGCTGGGGATGTAAATTACACCAACTGCATCTCTGCAATGGGGTAAGACCCCCGCAACAAGTGCCCTGGATATGGCACTAGATCTGATGGTGAGGCTCCAGTAATGCTGGAGCTTTGGAGAATGCGGAGTACCCCTTCAATGTCATAGCTCACAGGTCTACTCTGGTCCAGAGTAGAAGCACCTGATAGGATCCTATCTATGGGTCAAATAGAACAGTTTGATATTTAAACTGAGTGCAAACAAATGACTTATGTGAAACTGAATTGCTTGAAATTGAACTGTTTAATCATTTAACTGTGTGTAAACAAATGACTGATGTTTAATTGACTTGTTAGTGATACATAGCAATACTGGAACCATTTTACTGGGTGAAACCAAATCCTTGATTGTCATTAGAATCATTCATATTAGTTAGCAATACTTTAAAACCCTTTAACTGTGTGCAAAAAATAAACTCAGACTCGTTTAAAAATGTTATCAACAAAATGTGTTTACAAATCATATATTTGATATATATGTATAAAGAGGATTTTGCATTAGATAACTTATAATGGTTGATATGCCATAAAAACCAACCAAACCAATCTAACCTCTAGGCAAAAAAAAAAAACCCTGGAAAAATAGTATGTTTTAGCAGAAAACTTTCTCTATCCAACGTCAAAAGCAGTTCCAGTTTCCATGGAGACAAATAGGAGACATTACTTTCGGAGCGACTCTCATCATTAATCTTCAAATCACAGACAAGTTTGTGTAGAAAATGGATTTGTGAAAAACATTTTTATTTGGCCAATAACATTATAAAATATTAAACTGTTAAAAAATCATGGTTTGAAAATATTTCTCATTATTCATGGACTTTTATAAACTAATTTTCCGACGAAATTACGTTTTCAGGAGAGAAAAAAAAATAATAAAGCGACTAAAAAAAAACATTTAAAATTCATTTTTAGATTAAAATATATTTTAAAACAACAACCAAACCTCTCATTATGGAAAACATATCGTTAAAAAGTGCTTTTGCATTCACAGTTCTATCAGTCTTGAAATGAATAGACCTTAATGTTGATCTTAGGCCAAAACTGACAGGAATCAAAGTCATAAAATTAAATCACCATCGTTTATTTGTCTATTCTTTTGCTCATTATATATATATATATATATATATATATATATATATATAATATATATATATATATATATATATATATATATATATATATATATATATATATATATATATATATATATATATATCGTATTATCAATAAATATAAACTTCCTCAAATTTATGAATATATTTTCCATTTATATACATATGATATACTTCAATTAGCATGTTAGAACCGCTGGCGGTAATACGTACTGATGAGTTAGTAACAGTTTGATTTGGTTTTGGTTTCTTTGTTTAATGGCATATCAAACTTCCAAGGTTATTTAATGCCAAGATCATCCTTGTAGAAGAATAGTCGTGTTGCTATCTAACCCATAGCTGTGAGAATAAGAAGGTTCATACCTTTTCTCAAGTCCGAAAGTAAAAATAAAATGAGTGAGTGCACATAGTTAAATCAATCTTCCATAATTTCCTTGCCTATCCAGGCAGTAGCAGCAAAAATTTGTTTTTCCCCTTCTCATATGACTTGCTGACTTCATTGCAGATCCTAGACACAGTTGTTGCGTTTTATATAGCTCTAATGTTCTTAGAAAAGGCATGACTCTTTTTGTCCCCTACTTCTAGCTTACATATATATATATACAGCAAATATGTTATACTTTTAAACTGAATTTTGAACACTGATTACATCACAGTTTTGAAACAGAACACCACTAACGGATAGTTGGTTAGTTGTTTTGTTTTACGGCGTATCAACCCTTTTCGGGTCATTTAACGCCGAATTAAATTTCAAACAATTCAGTTTGGTATAAGTATAGTTTTTTTGTTTACAAACAGTTAAATGTCAAAACAGTTCAGTTAAATGTTTAAACAGTTTGTTACAGGGAGGGGGCTACCTCTCTGCAGAGAAACAGTCGGTATATTCTACAGCCCCAGTCTACTGGGCAAAGTGAAATAGAATGTTTAAACCTTCTTAATTTTTCGTTTCGTTTAAAAGATTAAAAAAAAAAGATTAAAAAAAATAACTAGAATTCAGAAGATACAACATCACATACTCAAACGCCCTGATGATGGTTTATTGTAAAAACGCCGAAACTTAATTCCCATTGAACAGGTGTGGGATGAACTTGACAGAAAAGTCAGAGCTAAACAAGCCATTAGTGAGGCTGACCTCAGGCATCTCTTGCAGGAAAGATGGACAGAACTATCTTCCGTCTACCTCCTGTTTTTGATGGAAAGAATGCCGAGAATCTTCGAAGCTGTGATAGCGGCCAAAGGAGGTCACTTTGATCAACGAAAAGTTAACACTTTTAGGAATAGAAATAAAAATTTCGAGGACTGCCAAATACTTTTGATTGGTAATATACATATATATATATATATATATATATATATATATATATATATTGTCATCCACAGACAGACTGTTTCGTTCTATCAGAACTCTTCAGTGTGGCTAGACACGCAGGACGCTCGAAGCCAATCTATAATTCGGTTGGTGTGAAAAAAAAAACCCACAGATAGTACAATTTGCAAATTCTACAAATTGATATCTGGGGAAAGATTCAGTAAAAAAAAAAAGACGAAAAACACACGTGCAACCTGAAAATAATAGCGGTAGTCAAAAGAAAAAAAAAAACACCGACAGAATTACCTAAGCAAAAACATAATAAAGCGCTCAATACATAAGATTGAGCTAATATTATGAAAATAATTCCTACATGGCCAAGAGCGAGTCTCCTTAGGTTTCACCAAACGGGTCTTCAGGATCATAATATTATATATATATTAGACGCTTTGGGATAGGTAGCTCTATAGTATAGTTGATCATATGAAGTAAGTTTGATACTCACTGTTTGCCTGAAATTTGCGAATTTATTCCATACATACGAGGATCATTAAAGAAGTTTCCAGACTATTTTCGTATGGGCACTTTTATTGATAGTACACACATGAAACTCTAGTCCACTTCGAAGTAATCTGCTCCGGCTGCAATGCACTTGTTGTACCGTTGCAATAACTTCTGGAAGGCCCCATGGAAGTCCTCTTGTGTGAGCGTGTCAATGACCTTCGTCGCAGCCTCTTTCATCTCCTCAGTTGTCTCATAACGACAGCCTCTGAGCTTAGGGAATTACCAAAAGTCATCGCATGGCATTTTTTCCAAGTTTAAAACAGAATTTTATTGCATATCGTTCTTCTAAACTCCAGATTGCATTTTTGAAATTCACCAGCTGTGACAATCAGGATTTAGTAGGGTGTATTCCAATTCCTGTTGTAGCTGTTCATTTGAACCTGAAATCATAAATATTGGTCGGTCATCTCATAAGATGTATAGCAATAACATACTGAATTTTTAAGAGTCTACAACAAATTTAAATGCCTGTACAAAAAAGGCTGGAAACTTATTAAATGCACCACGTATTTGTAAATAGCCAACCTCGGTTGAATTTTATCTCGTCCGTCTTTTTCTCAATTCACTACAATGTCTTCAATAAGGATGCAAGACATGAAGAATAATGAACTATTCTCCTGCCATATTGGTTCGTGGGTTTGGATTGAATTTTCTTCTCCTTGACTGGTTGCTCTTTCAAGGCTAGAGTTCTCAATCGGCCCGATTATTTTACCAATTACTTGAGAAAGAAGTTGATTCACGTTTTTCCAAAGGGCACTGAGGTGGAGTGAAACGGAAACAGTCGCGGCTAGAATACAAAGTCCCTTCACCGATCTTATTTTACTCCACAAAAACCATTGCGCTATATATATATATATATATATATATATATATATATATATATATATAAGATTTTCGGTTGATTCGTTGACTGATTGATTATATTTAACATGTTAACTTATCTAGGTTTATTCTCTCCTTAAAGGTTATGGAATCGCGTTGATCGTACGTTCATATCAACATTTTTTTGCCAAACTCACGGAGTATTATACCACCCAAACGGATATTATTACGTATTATTTATTATCATTGGAATGAAAAATATTAATATATAGTTGTCCAGAAATTATATACCTCTTACATATTTTTATGCATTTTAATAGGCGATTTCTGAAGTGTTTTATTTTTGGTTTCAACATTTTAATGCTTTAAAATTTGTTCATAAATGATAACTTATAATATTAATTCTAATTGTATAATATTTTGTTGGAAATATTGCAATAAATGATGAATAATAATACATAGATAATACCTGATAATATTAATTTTGATTGTATAATATTCAATTAGAAATATTACAATCCTTCATGAGTAGAGTGTTCGCCAATGGTCCAGGAGGCCGGGGTTCAATCCCAGATCGAGTCATACCAAAGACTCACCAAATGGTACTTGATGCTGTCAGGCTTAGCTATCAGCACTATAAGGTGAGGATCAAGGGTAAAGTGGAGCAATCCTGAGAATGGAATAGCGCCCTTCCCTATAACTTGGTGTAGTAGCTATTGAAAAGGGAGCCTTCGGATCACGCTCCACGCAGGTCGTCAATTTTATTTTACTTACTTTACTTTTACTTTTATTTATTTTAGAATGAAATAAACTTTTTATTAAAAAATTGTTTGAGATCTATCTATCTATCTATCTATCTGTCCGTTTGTGTGTGTGTGTGTGTGGGTGTGATTTTTTGAGCCACTTTCTTGCTTTGATTATCTCCAGCCGATATTCAATTGATTTTCTGATCCCCTTCCATTAGCTTTAAAGCTCTTAAGATTTAACAACCGTGGAACCTAAGTTGTTATTTTCTTTCTAAGTCGGCCATTAGAAAACACAACTTCCGAATTATGCAATGGATAATAGGCGTCAATCTTTTAGTGTAGACGACATGAAACTTGGCACCACTAGAGAACCCAGTCAGGCTACAACTTAGATCCCGGCTACTGGAAAGTTCAGTCGTTTCAAACCTGACATTTATTTGGATGCATCTTCACTTAATGTGTCCTTGAAGTTACTTAACATTCTAGAATTGGAACCAAAGGCTCTGAAATAAAGGATTCCATGTTTTAAAGATACAAAAATAAATAAAAGGTGAAGAAAATAGTGCGAAAAACGTATGAAATGATAAATATACTTTCTTTCAGATTCTCTAACAATACAAGGCCTAAGAATCTATTTGTCGAATTGCAGTATTAAAAATAACAAAGACAAAAAACATAGACTTGAAAGAATGCAAAATAATTAAAAAAATATATTTTCGCACAGGAAGGCTGAAGAATATATTGGCTGAAATGTGTTAAAAGAAACAAAAACAAAGCCCACTGTTGATAGGGGCTGTAGAATATGCCGATTATATCCCTGCATATCCCCCCACCCAACCAGTATCCTGTGTAACTAGATCTAGCGGTGAATATCTTTTCCTGTAACTTTTAGGAATATAGAGTACCTTTTCATTGCTATTACTCCCAGGTCCATTCTGACCCCCTATTAGTGATATCTGTTAGGGTCCCATCTATGGGCCAAATAGAACTATTAAATCATTTGCTAAGGATTATTATTAGTTATACAGCTGCGGGCAAATTATTTCTATTCTATAGACGTGCTCGTGGTGTAATGTTTAACGTCGAAGGAAATGGGCACGACGGCACGAGTTTCAATCCTGGACGAAGGTGATTGCATTTTACATAACACTAATGCCTTTGCGAAAGGTATGAATTCAATTATTCTCCTTCCAACTATGGGTAAGTAGTTGGGCCATCTGGATTCTTCAGTCTTGGTTAGGCAACCAGTCAAGGAGAAAGAAAACTCTGAGTTTAAACTTGTTAAGCTCTGATTAAAAAAAATTGATCTTGTGTAACATCCTGACTGTGTGAAGGGGTTGGTAAATATATTACATAGGAATACTTAATAAACAGAATTATAGATAATAAATAGCAATGCTTGAAGCCATCTAACCGTGCAAACGAATGTGTAATATCGAAGAGAATTATGAGAGTTAGATAGTAATGCTCGCAACTATTTAACTGTGTGCAAATAAATGATTAATGCTGAATAGAATTAGATGTGTGAGACAGGAATATTTGAAATCAGTTAACTGTGTGCAAACAAATTTGATCTAACAACTCATTTGAAAATATATTTGCCTCCAAACTATTTGCTTACAACACACACACACACACACGCACACATAGATATATATCATCATCATCATCATCATGTCGTGCCGCTAGCACGGATATCCCTGACTCTCTCTCGCCACTTCTCCCTATCGTTCATCGCCTCTGGCAGGTCTTCAGGGCTACATCCCGTATCCTCACATAGCTGCTGAATGTACGTTCGTGCTGGTCGTCCTGCTTTTGCCCGGCCATATGTGGGGGTCCATAGGAGTACATCACATATGAGCTCGTCCCTGCTTCTCCAGCAGTGTCCTGCATGTCTGGTTCAGGATTTGGCATTAAATAACCCACATGGGTCGATATGTCATAAAACAACAACGAAAATATGCAGGTTAAATTTTCTTCTCTCTGGATTTTTAATAATATAAGAAAGCCAAAGAATATATTAACTGGAACATGCGAAAAGCAAAAAAAAAAAAAAAAAAAAAAAAAAACCCGAAGAAATTACAGTATTAGTTTGCTTGATTGGTTTCTTGGAAAGAGCTGTATTTCAAAACAGACGCAAAATTGTTGAAATTAATGTCCTTTCAATGAATTCGTTTCTGCCCCGCGCCAAACTATATAAATAGCTGAGTGATTTTCAAATCATTTTTATACAATTTGATTCAATGTTTTAATTCAATAGGCAAGCAGAGTTGTACACAACTATTTTTTTTCGGAGCGAGGGAGAGATGAATTTCATAGGTAACTGCATTTCACCAAATGGGCGCCCCAAGTGGTGTAATGGTTAACAAGCTTGACAAGCAAAACTGTACGAGTGTGTTCGCGTCTCATTGAGTGTCCCATTCATGCGGCCTCGTGCCACATCTAAGAAAAAAGCTTAGTAAATTATAATGCATTTTTAAAAAAAAGAATATTTTTAGAAAAATATCTATCAAAAGAGAATTGTTTTTCTTTTTAGAAATAATTTATAAAAAAATAATTGATCCTATAAGGAAAATGAAGAGAAATAAATAAAATGAATAAACAACAAATACAATTCAGTTAAATAACACAATATTTAACTTATAGCATATAGAGGTCACCACTTTAATGGGTAGAATAACAACAATTATAATAACACTTATTGGAAGATGCTGAGGGATCCGGGTGAATATCGGTGCTTAGAACTGCCCCCCACCTCTTAAAAAAAGTGGTTCTCCTTGGTGTGTCAATATTGGCTGCACGTCCCATTCAAGATTAAAGAAAGGACCACGAAACATGCAACACATTTTGTACCGATGCAGAGCGCGGATATGCACCCCAATCTCCCAACATCTTCTGGTAAGTGTTGTTATTATTATTATCATTGCTATTCTACGCATTAGGGTGGTGACTTTTACACAGCAGAGAAGACGAGGGAGTTCATACCTTTCCTAAAGTCCGAAAGTGACGTAATAGAGCGACAGGATTTGTTTAGTTGTTTGTTTGGGTTTTATGGCATATCAACCTTTGTAGTTTATTTAATGCCAAATCTATTCTTGTACAAATAAACAGTTCTATTTCAAACAATTCAGTTTAGCATAAATACACAGTTTAATTGTCAAAATTATTTCTATTTCAAGTTATTCAGTTTAGTCAAACACTTCTATTTCAAACAATTCAATTTAGCTTAAGTACAGTTTCAATGTCAAAAACAGTTCTATTTCAAGCAATTCAGGTTAACATGAGTACACAGTTTTGTTCTATTTGACCCATAGACAGGACCCTATCAGGTGCTACCACTCCGAGCTAGAGTGGTCCTGGCAGCGATGGCATTGAAGGCGTACTCCGCATTCTCCAAAGACCCAACATGACTTGAACCTCACCATCAGATTGTTTCGCGTCATATACAGGACACGCGTTGGTGGTGGTGGCGGTGAGGTCTTACCTCTCTGCAAAGAAGCAGTCGATATATTCTATAGCCCCAACCGACAGGAGTTCAATCTCGCTCACTACGATGTCACTATCCAGCACGTTAGCCACTTTACCTCGAGGACTCTCCACATATAATGATGTCACTGTTCAAAGTGATTCAACCGCGATGAGGTGTCAAAAGTTAAGTAATCCCTAACTTAGCAAATTTGCACTTTCAAACCAACGACGTTACACGCAAACGATGGTATTGAGATATTACTATAGACGGAGTATAATAACCCGATTGAATAGAGCAAGTTTTCCCTTTTTTTTATGGTGGAACCTTGAAAAATAGTCAATGAGAAGGCCCCATCTACCAAAGAAGATCTATTGACTACCGTTCGGTAAAGTCGAAACCACTTTAATAATAACGAATATTGCTTTAAATTCGTAAAATTCATGCCTAAAAAAAATTAAGGTTCTCATAAAAGCTGTTGGATGAGCAACTGCGAGGAAAACAGTTATGTATTTATAAGCAACGTTCTATTGACTCCTACACATGGATACACCAATGTTGGCAGGCCAGCAAAAACCTACACTCATCATATCTGTGCAGACAATGGATGCCGTCTAGACGATTTATCAAAAGCGATGACCGATTGGAACAGACTGGCGAAATAGAAAGGGAGAGAAAGAGAGAGAGAGAAGGAAAGAGAAAGAGGGAACAAGAGAGAGAGAAAGGAAGAAAGAAAGAAAGAAAGATAGAGAGAAAGAAAGAAATAAAAAGAAAGAAAGAAAGGGGGAGAGAGAGAAAGAGAGAAAGAAGGAAAGAGAGAGAGAGAGAGAGCCAATGGAATACATACTGTAAGCACGCCTTGCAGATGATGATGATGCGTGTAGACCAGATGTGAAATTCAGGTTTTGCACTGTCGATTTGCAATGCTGTGTTGTCGTGATGCTAAAGAAAGAAAAAGAAGAGAATTTCTCTTTCCGGCTTAATTCTGCAGATAAGGTGTTTGAGTGCTCGCAAGGTTTCACAATACCGAATTAACATTTCTTTTGGAAGAATATCCCCACCAACACCAACAAAAATAGCGAGCAAGATTTTCTGTACCGAAAAGAATTTCTTTACTCTTAGATAAACTAGATGGCGATATTTTATAGACTGTTTCTTTTTTTCTTCTTCTTCTTCAGCTCTCTGATAGCGTCCAGGTATTTGTCTAGTTTTTCGTTTACTTTTATTTTCACTCTACGGTACTTTGGAACAACAAAGTCTTCTAGATGTCAGATTCTTTTCTTCTTATTGATTAAAATTAAGCCTGACAAACAAGTCATATTCTATTTTCCGTTTGTATCTCCAAGTTAAAGAATTTCATATTTCATTTTTAAGGGCGGATCCTTCTTGGCTTGTGCAAATACCATTTAGTTTGGTCTCTTTGTTTAATGGATTATCATCCTCCGAGGGTTACTTAATGCCAAAACGATCATTGTAGAAGAACTGTTGTCGTACTATTTAACCCATAGCTGGTGGGGGATAAGGGGTGTTTATATCTTTCCCAAAGGTTTTTATCCGAAACAGTACACTAGTAAAGTTCGAACTCGGTTACTCTGATATCACAGCCCAGAACGTCAGTCACTACGCTAAAGTGACTGCCCATAGAATCATTTGCAAATGGTTGTCGCTATTTCGTCAAATGGTAGCGGTTTGGTTGGTCTTTTGTTTAATGGCATATCAACCCTTGTAAGTCATTTAATAACAAAGTCATCCTTCTAAAAGAACAGTAGTTGTACTATTTCGTCGATAGCTGGGGCGATAAGGGGGTTCATACCTTTCCCAAGGGTATTTGTCCGAAAGCGAACGTAATAGTGCGACTGGAATTCGAACTCGCTTACTACGATTCCGCAGTCCAGCGCTTTAACCATTACAACCACGAGGACACCCCCTTCTAATGGTAGTGATCTCAAAAGCAAACAAAACTCTTTTGAAGGATGGACTATCAACCCGATTTTATTTTTGCAGTGTCGGACTTGCGTTTGACTAGTCTTTACAGTGACTTGTCCATGGTCAAATTTTAGTCTTTTGCACAATTCCCAGTGGAAAACTTCCCTTACCCAATCATGCCTACTCTTGTAGTCCTGATTTCAGCATTCAAAATACCCACAAGTGTTGATATACCGCAAAACCAGCTGAGTGTGCATCTATGAGTATTATAATTGGTCTAGAACAAAAGTAACGAATTATTTTGGTAGCACATTGATGATAATCTGGAAGAAATTTCCTCAAATGACCAAAGAATTGTTTGAAGCAGTAGATAGTTCTTTTTTTTATTGCATTTGTATTTTTACAAATTCATGGCTTAAGCTGTTTTACCAATCGATAAATAAACTGCGAATGGACTATTTTTTTTTCAATTTCAAAATATTCCCTTTAGCTTTCAACAATCTTATTCCAACGAGTTTCTATTGTTCGAAGCACCTCTGAACCTCATCTTTTGATATGGTATATCACGGAGCTGTCGTTCTTCTTTCGGTGCCAAGCTTCTTAAACTTTTCACTTGATGCACTCCTTGCAACCAAATTTAATTTTTATTCACCACCAAATTAATCCACTGAATGTTAAATTGCCAAACATTATTTTATGTTCAAAGTGCTTTTCGATTTGCTTAGTAAATGATGCGCTTGGCTAGACCAAATCCCACCATCTATAAACTTTGGAGAGGCTATTAAAATAGGCTCAACAGTTGCACAAAGCTTGAGATATTTTGTTACAGCTTTTTTGTTCATCCTATAATATCCAATTCATAAAAGTAGACTTGTAAATTCACTTCAGTGGATCCTTTTTTTTAAATTCACTCTTCCAAAATATTATTCACTCACAGAGGTCTTTGTGAACCATTTGGAGAAGCTGTTTTAGTGTCTTCCATTTTTAAAAAAGTATCTTATCCTTCTGATAAATTTTTAGGTAAAGGAAAAAGAAAGTTACTATTAGCTAGGACAGTGCTGCATTTGTACAAACCTGTGTTTCGCGAAGAATATTTGGTTAAAAAAGTATCGGCTCTGGTTATATATAAAAGTAAAGTAAAGTTAGCGACCTTAGTCGAGGGTGACCCGAAGGCTCCCTTTTCAATAGCTACTACACCGAGGTGCAGGGGAAGGCGCTACTCGATTCCCTGGATTGCTCCACTTTACCCTTGATCTCTACTTTATAATGCTGAGTGTTAAGCAAGGCGATATCGAGTACCATTTTTTTGAGTCTTTGGTATGACTCTACCTGGGATTGAACCCCGGTCTACCGGACCATTGGCGAACACTCTACTGATTAGGCCAATCGATTGATTGATTGGTTTTTAACCACATGTAAACCCATCAGGGTTATTTTATGCCTCGAGGTTAGGGAATCGCGGTCATTGTAATTACAGATTTATTTTTTTGTATAGTTGTTTCTTATGAAGTTTTTTGCACACGGCCCAATAAAAAAGAAATAATTTTCCAACTGATATATTAGACCCTAACAGGTACTACCACTCCCTGGTCAGAGTGGAGTTGGGAATAATGGCAATGATAGAGTACTCCATACTCCCCAGATCTCCTGAACTGGAGCTTCACTATCATACAGTTTAGAGTCATACCCAGGACACCTTTTTGGAGGGGTGGCCTTATCCCTCAGCAGGGGATACAGTCAGCGTCTTCTTAGCTCACACAGCGCGAATTTTCAATTTGTCACCAACCTGTCTTGACAAAGTCTGAATATCTAGATTTCTGTAACGGCATAATCACTTTAATATGTAAGTTTCTCCATCGTAGACGCATCTTAAATTTTAAATTCTAAAAGTTAAAGATTTAAAAGCTTCCGTCTCGATACTTTTTGATCACACAGCGTGGAGAAACAATGCTTGAAAGAATTCTTAAATAATTCTGTTAAGATAATCAATTACTTTTAAAGTGTTTGAATGGCACATCTTTAAGAATGACATGTTCTATTGATAAGAAGTAATTCGCTTAAAGTAAAATTAATGAAGACCTAACGATGATTATAGATTTTCTTTTTAGGAAAAATGTAAGTGTCTCTTATAACATTTATGTGTGTTTATTGTTTTAATATTGTTAAGAAAAATATGTCAGAGAAATTGAAATAAATGAACTAATTTCAGAAAGTACATTGAAACAATTATTAATCTCAATGGTTTTTAAAACGATAATTATAAATTAACTATTTTCAAGTAGAATTGTATTTTTATAAGAAACATAAAATATACTTAGTATCAATGCTTTAAACATATCAATAAAAATGAACTTATTTATAAATCATTCTATAGCGTAGTGGTTTGGTTTGGTTTGGTTTCTTTGTTTAATGGCATATCAACTCTTTGTAGGTTATTTAATGCCAAAGCCATTCTCCTAGAAGAACAGTAGTGGTACTATTTAACCCATAGCTGGGAGGATAAGGGGGTTCATACCTTTCCCAAGGTTATTTGCCAGAATGTGAACGTAATAGCGCGACTGGAGTAGGAACTCGCGTACTACGATTCCGCAGTCCATCGCTTTAACCATTACACCACGAGGACACCCCTATAGCGTAGTGGCTAACATTCTCGACAACAACATCGTAATAAGTGAGTTCGAAATCTAACGGCGCTTTTACATACATTTTCGGATAAAAACCTTGAGAAAGGAATGAATTTGCCTTATCCTCCATCAATAGGCTAAATACTACGAGGATGGCTTGGGCATAAAATAATCCACAAAAGTTGATATTCCATTTAACAAAGAAATCATACCAAAACCTTGGGAAAGATAAGAACTACCTAACCCCTCCACCAGCTATGGGTTAAATAGTACGAGAATGGCTTTGCTATCAAATAATTCACAGAGGTTGATATTCCATTAAACAAAGAAACTTTGACAAAGACTTGAACTACCTAATCCTTCCACCACTTATGGGTTAAATAGTAAAACTACAGTTCTTCACCAACGATGATTTTGGTATTAAATAACCCACGAATGTTGTGTAATATAATAGCCGAGGGATTTCGGTTCATGCCTTTGGGTTTAGTTAAGCTGAGAACCTTTCGGCTCAGCACATGGGTTAGTTAGGTGCAACCTTGATGCAGGTGGTAACGCGCGGGCGCACAGAGCGGACATGTCGCTCATAGATGTCACAATAGCCAGAGATGATGAAACGGGAGACGAAGTGCGAGTGACGTCACGCACCGGAAGCGCACGGAGGATTTTGGGGAAATTTGAAGAAAGTTAGAGAGTTAAAACTAGACGCCGAACGAGGAGGTTCGACTTTTGGGGCTCGCTGAGGCGAGACGAATTTGCGCGCCATGGGTGCCGCACGAGATAGGGGCCAGATGAAGAAGCCAACATAAAAAGATTGTGTCTCTCTCCTTATGTCGAAACCTTTAACTCAAAAGTAATAAAAAGGTTTCGTACCTGAACAAAGTAGTCGTTACGTGTTTTCGAATTTCGAGATTCCTATGTTCTATGTATATATGTAATGAACGTCCCATGTACATTTCGCATATTCATGTATATGGATATGGTACAGTTGATACGCCATTAAAGAAAGAAACCAGCTCGAATCATATCGTATATCAATTAAATAATCACAAAAAAAAAAAAAAAAAAATTAAGTAACAGGAAATATAGATTTTACTCTTGTTTATTTATTCATCATTGTCAATCATTGTCGTTAATGAGATGTGGCCTGAAATTCGTCCACTTCATCCTCTACAGAGGAGGGGGATTCTAGTTTGGAGATCTGAGGAGGAAGGAATCACCACTTTGTTACAATTACTCCCAGGTTAACTCTAAGCCGGGTTGGGAGTATCTTTGAGAATCGTATCGATGGATCAAATAGATCTGCTTGTAAATTATAAGTAATAGGTAACGCTTTCACTAAGGTGCCTCGAGCACGACGACTGCATTCTCATGCGGAAGTGTAAGTCACCCCCAAAGTATGTACTGGGTATGAAGTGCATCCACAGATGAGGTTTCACTTTTGAGAAGATAGAATTATCATTACTCCATCGTTTACTCTAATAAGGAAAGCTAGTTCCTGTAAAAATCCCATAAAAGGATCAAATAGATATGTTTGAAAAATCATTAGTATTAAATAAGTATACGAGAAACCAAATAACTGCTGCTAAATGATTTGTATTATCATTAGTTACTTGAAACTAACTGGTCTTGTGGGTAGAGTGTTCGCCAATGATCCGGAAGACATAGGTTCAATCCCAGGTCACGTCATACCAAAAACCTTTAAAATGGTACTTGATACCTCCTTGCTTAACACACATCAATATAAGGTACGTATCAAGGGTAAAGTGGAGCAATCCAGGGAAAGGAGTAGCGCTCTCCCCTACACCTCTGTGTAGTAGCTATTAAAAAGGGAGCCTTCTGGTCACCCTCAACTATGGTCGCCAACTTTACTTACTTATTGTTATTAGTTACTTGAAATCATTTAATTATTTGTCTTACGAAGTGATACTTAACTGTAACTGTATGCAAATTACTTATATCAAGAATAATTTATTTATATGTGATCTTTTTAAGATCATGCTAAAAATGATTTCGAACAATATTAAAACATTGACTAATAAAACCTAGATTATTGCAACTATGATGCATTTACCTATTTAAAACTGATAATAAACTTTATTAATACATTAGCTCTTAAAACATTGACATTACATCTAAGTATGCTAATTATGAAATGTTTACCTATTTAAAACTGACTGTAAACTTTATTAATACACTGACAATCTAAATATCGATAATGCAATTAAATATGAACAGTTTCAAAGGATTGCTAAGATAATTTTTGTACTACTGTATAAGTGTCAAATTGACTTTTGAATAAAATAACCCAAAAAGGTTGACATGCCGTAAAATGGATAAAGGACACAATGTGCCAGGTAGATTCTTTATTCTAGTAGGAACCAGCACTTCTCATAACTTTGGATGATTCTTTTTCTCTTGGTCTACTTTTCAGCTTGTCTCGCTCATATCCCTTGCCACAAAAGACCCCCCCCAAAAATAGCTTCTTTTATTAGGGTTCACAGAATACCGAACACTCTCATCCACTTGCAAGGGGGCATGGATCGACCAGCTACTACAACCACAGGCCCAGTCAGCTGAGGCTGCAGAATACACCAACTGCATCTCTGCAGAGGGGTAAGACTCCCCTGACGTGTGTTCTCGATATGATACAAAACAATCTGATGGTGAGACTTCAGTAATACTGGAACTTTGGGGAATGCAGAGTACCCTTTTATTGCCATCGCTCCCAGGTCTACTCTGGCAAGGAGCTGTAGCACCTGATAGGGTCCTATCTATGGATCAAATAGAACTAAGCTGTGTACTTCCGCTAAACTGAATTGTTTGAAATTGAATTGTTTTGACATTTAAACGGCGTACTTATGCTTAACTGAATTTTTATGAAATAGAAGTGTTTTTGACATTTAACTGTGTAAATAAATTACCGATGTTTTTTTGAATTGTTAGTGATACATTGCAATACTTGGAACCATTTAAATTTGAGTTAACTGAATAATTTGAAATAGAACTGTTTTTGAATTGTTTGAAATAGAACTGTTTATATGCATAAAATAGATCTGGCATTAAATAACCTACAATAGTTGTTATGCCATAAAACCAAAGTAAATGAAACTAAACTGCAACCACTTAGATTATTGATGGAGTCTGGTGATTTTGGTAACTCTTGGTTTATGTTCTTTCCAAGACGCGATGCGGACAAAGCATATCTTCTTTGAGTAGAACGAGAAATAGCTGTCCTAATTTTTGAGGTTTCACTGTTTCAACATTTTGCAATGGACATAGTCTGATCATAGAGAAAGGGATTTGGATCTTTGTCTACTCGATTCTCTTCTGACAGCTGTTTTTTTTAAATATCTTATCTATTCTGACTCATTTTTATAACTTATCTATTTGCACTCGTTTTTATAACTTATTACCGAGTCAGAGTGTTCGTCAATGGTCCGGGAGACCAGGGTTCAATCCCTGGTCGAGTCATACCAAAGACTCAATAAATGGTACTTAATGCGGCCTTGCTTAGCACTCAGCATTATAAGGTACGGATCAAGGATAAAGTGGAGCAATCCAGGGAATGGAGTAGCACCCTCCCCTACACATCGGTGTAGTAGCTATTGAAAAGGGAGCCTTCGGGTCATCCTCGACCAAGGTTGCCAACTTTACTTTACTTACTTATAACCTATCTATTCACACTCATTTTTATAACTTATCTATTCTGACTCATTGAATAATAATAATAATAATAATAATAATAATAAGCGAATGCAGCTAATTGGCGCAGAAGGAGTACAAGGCTAGATACGACTGGGTGGGCAAGGTGATCCACTGGGAAATGTGCAAGAAATTTAAATTTGACCATGCCAACAAATGGTATATGCACAACCCAGCACTTGTCCTAGAAAATGACACGCACAAACTCCTATGGGGTTTTGATATACAAACGGATCACCTAATCTCGACCAGAAGACCAGACCTTATAATAATCAACAACAAAAAAAAAAAAAAAAAGAAAAGAAAATCTGCAAAATTGTCGACTTTGCTGTCCCGGCAGACTACAGAATAAAACTGAATGAATGTGAAAAGAGAGATAAGTACCTCGACCTTGCTAGAGAATTGAAAACATAATGGAACATGAAGGTGACAATTATACCAATTGTGATTGGTGCTTTTGGCACGGTAACTAAAGGATTATTAAAGGGCCTGGAAGATTTGGAAGTTGGCAGCCGAGTGGAGACCATCCAAACAACAGCATTATTGAAAACGGCCAGAATACTGAGAAGAATCCTTGAGACCTAAGGAGACTTGCTGTCACTTAATCTCCAGTGAAAGACCATCAGCTTACGCTGATGTGAAAAACTCTAATGAGTAATTATAATAATCTAATGCTGATGTGAAAAACTCTCAAGGAGTAACTATAATAATAAAATCAATAGAGACATAGATAGCAAAACTCGCAACAACCTCATAACTGCAACAGAGAGAAATTAATTTTCTGTATTTCTTCTTTGAAAATATTATATAGAGGGATTCGAATGAACTTATAAAGTAAGTCTTTTTGTGTGAAAATACTATATATCTATAAAGAATTTTTTGAGTTTGCATCTACAGATGTTACAAATGGTATATAAAAAGATATCAGCATCTCTATCGGTATGAATTTATATATGGAATAGATAGAAGGTATGGATCAATAAAAGTAGATTTATACGTTCATATCATTGTGTATCAATAACATGCTTGAAACTGAAAAACAGTGTGTGTATGTGTGTATGTGTGCGCGCGTGCGCGCGTGTTTCAAAATGAATGGGTTCGCAAATTAATTTGAATGTGGTACTTTAGGTTTTTATTTCATATAATTATGTCCCGCACGTGTTTCCGACTTTATGGTCTTCTTCAGGAGATAAAAAATGGTTAGGTTAGTCTTTATTTCTGTTTTTTATAGTTAAGACTATTTTGATAGAGATGGGATTCTTTTTAATACCAGGATTGGTAGTACATACATACATACTATAGTTATGGTTGTTTGGTTGTGTCTTATGGCATATCAACCCTTGTGAGTAATTGAATGTCAAATCCCTTATCTAATTATTAAATGTTTTGTGAACGAATAGTTTGCAACTAACATTATTCTAAAACGAACCAGAGTTCATTTGTTTACACACAGTTAAATGGTTTCAAGTATAGTAAATAATTATATATTTCTATTTGACCCATAAATGGGACCTTAACAGGCACTACCACTCCAGGTCAGAGTGGATCTGAGAGTAATGGCAATAAAGGGGTACTCCATATTACCCAAACTCCAAGACTGGAATCTCACCATCAGAAATAGTTTAATGTCATACCCAGGACATTAAATAGTTTCAAATGTTGCTATCAAACACTAATAATTATATTTAACATTATCCATTTGTTTGCACACAGTTAAATGTTTTTAATTTTAGTAAATGATTAAATAGTTCTATTTGCCCCATAGATGGGACCCTAATAGGAACTGCCCGTTCGAGTCAGAGTGGACATGGGAATAATGACAATGAATGTGTATGTCATATTCACTCCAAGATTTGAGCCCCAACATCAGATGCAGTTTAGTGTCCTACCCAGCGCATTGTTGCGGTGGGTGAGCAACTGCAGAGGTGTAGTCGGTGTATTCTGCAACCCCAGCTGATTGGACAAACCTTGAAGTTTAGGAATTGCGTTCATTGCACGTTCATATTTACATTGTGTGCTTGCGTTTTAATAATTTCCAAAGAATTACTGTTTTTGTACATGGTCCAATCAAATACGAATAATTTTTAAACAGATCTATCTACTTGACCCATAGATTGAACCCTAATATTCCGAGTCACATGGCATTGAAGGCGTATTCTACACTTCCGGAAGTGGAGCCTCATCATCAGATACAGTTTAGTGTCGTACTAAGAACACCCCTATTTTGTGAGTTTAAGATTTCTATGCTATAAAAAAAAAAAGACTTTGCTGAGCGACTTCTTTCTTCAAAAGCTGCTATATTCATTGTCAGTGCCGATTGATGAAGAACAAGGCATTATGAATGGGGAGGACAATGGGCTCATCAGGAAAGATTATGGTAAGACAATCACAAAATTAAGAAGATAACAATAAATGGATTCGAATATTTTCGAATCGATTTTATATTGTTTCCAGTATATGCACGGTCAGTATGGATTTAAGACAATTACTTTGATTTTCCGAGATGGAGAATATTCTGATGGCTTTTCAGGATTAAAAAATGGTAAGAAAATGAATAATGAATTAAAAAGATGATAATCAAAAAGAGATCGAGTAATATATGAATGTCTGTTGAAAAAAAAAAATGAAAGGAAATGAATATCGAATCAACTCAGAAAGAAACATTGATTGGCTATTCTAAATAAAAATAAAATAATCTTACCCCCACAATTTATTCGGATCAGTACGTTTTCATATAATAAATAAATCTTCCAGGTAAGGATAGGGATTCTTATCGCTTGTCTTTGTTGATATTAATAAGATGGGGCCAAGAACAAGTCGGCTAATTCTTCCACAGAGGGGTGAGGCTCTTGTTCTAGAGTTCCATGATGGTTGATGTTTGGTTAGTGTTTTATAGCATATCAATCCTTATGGGTTATTTAATACCAAATCCTGATGTAATATTGATTTGTAAACAAAGGGTTTGTATGTAACTTTATATTCAAACGAGATATGAGAGTTCATTTGTTTGTTCACAGTTAAATGGTTTCTAGTATTCCTCTCTGACACAAATAATTTTATCTAATGTTAATAATTTGTTTTCATACAGTTAGCTTGTTTCAAGTATTGCTATTTAATACTAATAATTATATTTATCAAGTATTACTATGTAATATAACTCATTAGCACGCTACTGTATGGTTTCAACTGACTAATCTAGATAATCCTCAGTGAATGATTGAAAAGTCCTGTTTGACCAATAGTTGGGACTCTAACAGATACTTCTAATCCGGGTCAGAGTGGACCTGGGAGTAATGGCAATAAAGGGGACATCCACATTCCCCAAAGCACCAGGACTGGAGAGTCACCATTAGATACACTTGAATATCCTACCCAGGACACTTTGGGTTCTGAGGAGTATGGAGTCACCAAATCGTTACTAATACTCCTAGACCCCTTTTAAATCTGGGTGAGAGTGCCTGCTAGCATCCTATCTATGGTCAAATAGATCTGCTTGAAAACTATTAATACAAGTGATATTTAGCATATTACTAAGGTCAAGGAATTTTCATTATTTTTTCCTCATTGTTTTTTTGTTTTTGTTTTTGTTTTTTAAATATTAGAGATGTTTTATCGAGGACTTTTGGGGAGGTGAAACAGTGATTTTTTATGATTGACTGATTTGGTTTCTTTGTTTAATGGCATATCAACCTTTGTGGGTTTTCTAATACCAAAGCCATTTTTGTAGAAGAACAGTCATCATCATCATCATCATAATGTTGTGCCGTTAGCATGGATTTTCCTAACTCTTCCTTGCCACCGTCTCTATAGTCTATCACTTCGAGCAGATCTTCTAGACTACATGCTGTGTCCATACAGAACTGATGTAGAAAATTTCTAGCTAGTCATCTAATACTTACTCGTCTGTGTGAAGTGGTCCATGGGAGAACATCGACACTTCAAGGGAATTCGAACAGTAGTAATTCAATTTGACCAATAGTTGGGGGATAAGGGGGTTTAAAACCTTCCCTAAGACTATTAATCCGAAAGTAGACGTAATCTTTAATTGAATCCGAACAGGTTTGTATATATGTGTCTGTGCCTGTGCGTGATATTATTCATTTATTTATTCATTTATCTATTTACGTTTTTATCTATTTTTAAAAGGGGAAAAAAGTAAATAGAAGAAAAAAGGAAAAAAGAAAGAGAAATTTTAGAAAAGAGAAGAATTAAAGAAAAAAGAGGAAAAAAGAAAATAAGAGGGAAAAAAAAAGAAAGAAAGAATTTTAAATAATAAACTGAAATTAATTATTTGAAAAGTAGAAAGGGGACCACTGATTGATTCTATTTGTTACTGGTGAGGCCTGTTTCCTTTATTGTTGTGTAGCTGTCACACTTTCAAGATCGGGTCACCTTGATAATAAGATTTGATGTAAGCAAGGCCTGAAATCTTCGATGAGCCGTGAGGGCACCATTGTTAAACAATCTTGATTTTTTTCATATATATATATATATATATATATAAAATTAACCTAAATCGCGAGTCGAAAATCTTCTACTAAAGTTTCACCTTATCGGATCATCAGGAAGCCTAACTTCGACTAATTCTAAAGGAGAAATCGCCTTCTTTTATTCACCAAAAACCCACCTAACTTAGAAGTTGTATAACAAATAAATAAATAAAAAACATATCTTACTTTAAAAAAAAATCTCTGAAACCTATCCTTAATTATAGACCAACCACGCCCTTTTGTGTCTACAACTATTTAACACCTCCGATCTTTGATTTAACATATTCCTACTTTTACAAGATGCTATTGCTAGTTTCTCCTCCATACAAAGCCGACAAATTCTATCCCCAGCCCTATATTTACGGCATTTCTTTATTACTTCCCATTTCATTATAGGATCTATCCCTTTGTTATCCTTAAGCTCCCACACGTAACTAGATAAAGCAGTGCTAAGCCTATACTTCTCGTGCGAGAAACTTGTTTTATGGTTATAGTACCTAGTCTTAAAATTCCCTTGCGTCGACCCCAAGTATATCTTTTTGTTTCTCTTATTAATTGAATCACTATATGAGCATACCATCTTTAATCGAGCACTTTTTGAAAGGTATTTAAGCACTGCGAAAGCAGTTATTTTGACCCCGGTTTTTGACATGGCTGCTTATAACATCTGTCCGTTTGATGGGCTTGATAGCACGAAACTTGAAGTTACGGAAAAATAGCTCAAGGCTCTAATCATAATATAGGTTTTTAAAACAGGATCTGCGGTTAGCGTACGGAACACTTTTGGCACCCTTTTTAAAACAAGTTAATGGGAGCATTTTGTTTACAATAATTTTTGGTATTACTATATATATATATATATATATATATCAAGTCTGGCTGATAGCACGGAATTCCGTGACTCTCTCTCTCTCTCTCTCTCTCTCTCTCTCTCTCGCTATCTGTCTCTATCGTCCTTCACTCATTGTTGATCCTCCTGATTGCACCTAGGATCCTCACTGAACTGATATATGTAAGTTCTTGCTGGACGGGCAACACTAGTGTGTGCATCTGTAGAAGTCCATAAGAAAACGTTGCTTATAAGTCTGTCCTTATTTCACCAGTAATGTCGAGCATGACTTGTTCATCTTATTTAGATGTTTGTAAAATGGGAGGTAAATGACCGTACAGCTGTTATTTTCTGGGGTGTTGCATCCAGAATTTGTTCAAAACAGCACGCAGAATTTTTGTGTAGTTCTCATTTAACTTTTTCCCTGATGCGTATGTATATATATATATATATATATATATATATATATATCCTTCAACTTGGATTACCTTGTTATCAATTTTTCTTCTTCTCTCTCTCTCTCTCTCTCTCTCTCTCTCTCTCACACACACACACACACACATATGTATATATATATATATACATTTATAATTAAATGCATAAATAATCTATATGATATATACTTATACTAATAATTTTCAAACATATCGATTTGATCCATAGGTGGGTACCTAACAGGTTTTACTACTCCAGTTTAGGGTGGTCGAAGGATTTGTTTCGGTTGATCTTTATGGCATATAAACCCTTGGGGACATGGGAGTTATGGTAAAAAAAGGTGGATTCTACATTCAAGACATTGAAACAGGATCCTGACCATCGAAAGTAGTTTCATGTTCTATCAAGGACAGCTCTTTTGGGTGGAGACATATACCTCCGACAGGGATGTGGTAGGCCTATTTTTGACATTGCTAACAGGGAAGATGCAGTAAGCTTTGAAGTAAAGGTCTGAAAAATAGGCAAATAATTTTGATGCCCTAAATATATAAATTGTCAAATTAGTCCAAATAGGTCGATAAGTATGTGGCTATTGAGAAGAGGCAACTGGCAAGTGGACATTTGTGTTGAGAAAAATCAGATTACTCAGATATCGGCTACTTAAATATATTCGATATTTTCTGATGACGCTTACCATAATTGAAGTGCCATTTTTTAAATGATTGATCTGGTAGGAAGATGCTGTCAATTTAAAAATTGAGAATAAAAGAAACATTTAGAATATACAAAAAATTTTAAAAAATCAATGATATCTTCTACACTTCAGGATATTCGTTTCAAAACCTCATTTTCTTTTTTTTTTTTTATCGCAAATCAATTCAAATCAAATTGAAATAAAAAGAAAAAAAAAAATATGTATCATTATTAAGTATATTTTAATTATGTAAAAAAGTTTCCATTTTTTTTTGTTTTGTTTTGTTTGTTTGTTTTTTCTGTCAACATTTGAGTTCTCCACTTCATACATTTTAATTAACCTGTGTGAATAAGAATAGAATATATATCTGAATAAAGATATTGTTTCGAACGAACCTTGAAGCCACACTTGAGAATTTTTTCGAATTAAGATACCGAAGGTGTTACTGTATGTTCGGACGCAGTGTTTGTTTTGTTGACACTATCTTCTTCTAACTCAATTCCTCCACGCTATATTATTGATAATCTATTACTCGATAAGCGTTTACTTACCAAACAACATCCTTACAAGTAGAATGTGACACAAAGTCAATTTTTAAGCCAGTTTAAAAGCTCTGTTGGCCCTACAATTTACCTGTCACTAAGAGAACAATAGTTCGATTCACGCCTTTCCCAAAGTTATTGGCTCTGTTATAAGCAAACATCGTTAACTATTTGAAATCGGATCGCCAGGTCTGCTTTCTACCGTTACACCAGAAGCCCCTCGTACTAGTACTTGGTTGGTAGGTTGGTAGATTAAGTAGGTTAGTAGATTAGGTAGGTTGTGAGAGATTGATTACAGCAGCCAGTTATAGAAATTACTTAAGAACAGACAGGAAAACAACAAACATAAAATCTAGAAAACAAAAATGACAAGAAAAACAAAACAAAAAAAGAAGTAGTTGGTGACCTTAGTCGAGGGTGATCCGAATGCTCCCTTTTCAATAGCTACTACATCGAGGTGTAGGCAAGGGCGCTACTCCATTCCCTGGACTACTCCATTTTACCCTGGATCTTTCCTTACAATGCTGATTGTTAAGCAAAGCGAATCAAGTGCCATTTTTTGAGTCTTTGGTATGACGACCTGGGATTGAACCCAGGTCTCCCGGGCCTATGTTCAAGTGTGTAGAGTGTTCTAGACATGAAATGACCTGGAAAGGGTCTTCGAATGGGAAACATAAACAGAGAAACAGAATCTCTATCAATAGTAGCACAAACAATGCCATGAAGACTAATATCAAAGCAAAAAACTTATTCTAAGCAGAAGACTAGAAAGTTTTGTCTCTGTGGTGATAGAAATGAAAACAGTTGATGAGCGAATGCTGCAAATTGGCACAAAAGCTGGGAGGGTGATCCATTGGGAATTGAAATTCTGACAAATATACGCAAAAACCAAAATCTCTCCTAGAAAATGAAACATGAAATTCTTTAGGACTTTGAGAAAAGGATAATCCAATACAAACAGAGATCAGAGATAGTGTTAATTAACGATAAGAACTTGTTATCTTGTGGATTTTACCGTTCCAGCAGAGAAAAATTCAATAAATACCAAGACATTGCCAGAGAGCAGAAAACGTTGTGGAACATGATGGTCACAGTGATACCAATCGTTGTGGGAGGACTTGGTACAGTCCTCAAGAACCTAGAAAAGAGACTGGGTAAACTGGAGATAAAAGGAAGAATCAAAGGTATCCAGATCTTAGCACTGAAAAATCAGCATAAATCCCTAGAAGATATTTGGAGATCTAAGAAGACTTGCTGTCACTTTGACCTCAGGGAAAAACACCAGTTAGAGCTGATTTGAAAAAATCCTAAGGCGGAAAATGAAACGAATAATCATATAATGAGTGAATGTAGCAAACTAGCACAAAAGGAGTACAAGACCAAGCAGGATTGAGAGGGGAAGGTGATCCTGTGAGATTGTCCAAGAGATCTGAATTTGACCATACTACCAAATGGTACATGTACAAACCAGAATCCCTTTAAGAGAATGCATGACATTCTCTGGGATTTTGAGATACAAACGGATCATTTAAACACTATCGGAAAACCAAACAGGATTTTAATTAACAAGAGAAAAAAACTATTTGTCATTTGATAGATTTTGTCATTCCGGTGGACCACAGTGTGAAAATAAAAAAGAAAAGAATACATAAATACTTCGATTAGGCCAGAGTACAGAAAAAACAAAGGAGTGACGGTGAAGCAATTGTAGTAAGTGCTCTTAGAACGGTCCCGTAACGTTTGAAGAAAAAAAAAAAAAAGACTGGGGAAATTGTAAATAAAAGGCGCCTCTGGTCATGTAATGGTTAGCAAGCTCGACTAGCAAACCTACACGAGTGAGTTCGAGTCTCATTGGGTGCCCCTTTCATATGGCCTTGTGCCACATCTGAGCAAAAAGCTTAGTAAATTGTAAATAAAAGGAAAAATCGAAACCATTGAGATTACAGCATTACAATGATCTGCTAGAATACTCAGAAGAGTCCGAGAGACCTGACGAGATTTGCTGTCACTTAGACTCCAGTGAAAGACCTCCAGCAAAGGTAGATGTGAAAAACTCGCAAGGAATATAATAATAATGATAATGATAATAATAAAAATAAAAGAGATACATTAAGATAGAAAGTGAATTTCTTCTAATAGTTGGAGAAAACAACGCCCTAAGGACCAATTATGCTGAAGTGAATATCAATAATACGAAACAGAACAGCAAGAGCAGGTCACGTGGTGACAAAGACAAAACGATTCATCACATAATAAGTGAATGTAGCATGACTGGGTGGAGAAGGGGATCTACTGGGAATTGTGCAAGAAATTAAAATTTGACGATGCTAACAAAGGGTATATGTACAAACTATACGGCCACCTGCCTCTCGTCACGAAAACTATACAAGTTAGACGAACCAGACACGCAGGACACTGCTGGAGAAGCAAGGACGAACTCGTCAGTGATGTACTCCTATAGACCCCCGCATATGGGCAAGCAAAAGCAGGACGACCAACTCGAATATACGTACAGCAGCTATGTGAGGATACGGGAAGACATGCCAGAAGTGATGAATGATAGGGAGAAGTGGCGAGAGAGGGCCAGGGATATTCGTGCTAGCCGCACGACATGATGATGATGATGATATGTACAAACCATAATCCGTCTGAAAAATGTGACGCATAAAATTCTTTGGAATTTTGAGATACAAACTGGTCACCTAATCCCGGCCAGAAGACCAAGCGATGATTAACATAAAAAAAAGAACATGCTGGTGATGTTCTTGACGTATGACCAAACGAAGTCGTCCAGCTGGTCCAGGTCGGGGGGAGGGGGGCCAGTGAGAGAAGGGTACAAAGTCGTAGCACTCCTTTTGAAACCAAGCCTAGGTCTCTTTGGACTTGTGGGTCGGCGCCGAGTCCTGCTGCCACACCCAGGGTCTGCCATCGGCCACCTGATTGCGCCTGGGATCACCACACTCTTCAGCACATCTAGGTACACTTTGGTGTTGACTTTCAAGCCAACTTCGAAGATGTGAGGTGGCATGATGTAGCCCTCACTTGAAACCACACCAAAGACCATAACCGTAGCCGGAAACTTCGTTTTCATCACCCTGGGCACGTCCCTGTTATTCGTGGCAATCTAGATTTGCATTTTAAGGGTGCTGACAATGGTCCTGTTGTCATAACTTTGATCGGTAGAGAGCATGAGTTGTATAGCGGCGCATCTCCGATCTCGCTCGTTGAACATTGTGTCACTTTTAGACATGATAGAAGGCTCCTATCGCTCTCGGGATTTGTACACAACTGGCCAACTAGTAGATGGTCGGCAACAAAAAAAGAAAACCGGTTTTCATTAAACGGAAATGGAATCATGTCGACTTTTCTAGGGCGACAATTTTATCGTTCCACCCTGTACTTAGAGAACTAAGAAAGCTGTAGAATATGCGGGTGACGATAAAACCAGTTGTGGTTGGATCGCTCCGAACGGTCTCCAAAGGCTTAGAAAAGGGACTGAAAGAATTAGAAATTGGAGGACGAATCGAGACCATCCAATCTACTGATTTTTTTAGATTTGCCAGAATACTGAGAAGAATCCTGAAAACCAGATGAGACTTGCTGTCACTCTGACTTCGGTGGAAGACCATCAGCTAACGCTGATGTGAAAAACTCGCAAAGAGTTAAATAAGATGAAACGTTTGGAATATATATGAAACTTGCCAGAGAGATGAAAAAAAGCTGTGGAAAATGAATGTGATGATTATGCCAATTGTAGTTAGCGTACTTGGAATAGTTTACAAGGGCTTGAAAAAGAGTGTGAAGGAAACGAAAATCAGAGGGAACGGTCGAGGTCATACTGACCACAGTAATGATTTGATCGACTTAAATACTCAGAAAAATCTTGGAATCCAGATGAGGCTTGCTGTCACACAGACTCCAGTCAATGACAACAAGCTAATAATAATTCATGCAAGAAATTGAAATTTGAACACACTGCCAAAAGATATATCCACATATCAGAATTCGTCCTAAAGATTGGAACACAAAATTCTCTGGGATTTTGTGATACAAACAGATCACTTAATCTCAGCCAGACGACCAGACCTAGGGATAATAGATAAAAAAAGAACCTGATGGACCACAGAGTGAAAATAAAAGAAAACGAAAAGAGGGATAAGTATTTGAACCTGAGAAGATAACTAAAAAAAAAATAAGTGACTGTGTACCAATTGTAATTGGTGAGCTTGGAACGGTCCCAAGAAGGCTTGGTAAGGGGATTGGAAGAGCTGGAAATCGGAGGACGTGCCGAGACCATCCAAACTACAGCATTACTAAGATCGACCAGAATACTGAGACGAGTCCTGGAGACTTGTGGAGACTTGTTTTCACTCAGACTCCAATGAAAGACCATCAGATAACACTGGTGTAAAAACTCACACAGATAAAATAAAATAAAATAAAATAAAATAATAATAATAATAATAATAATAATAATAATAATAATAATAATAATAATAATAATAAAGGTGACAGTGATAACAATGATAGTTGAAGACCTTGGAAGAATACCTAAGAACCTAGAAATGAGACAAGATGAACAAGTAATCTGAGGAAGAATTGAGTTACTCCACAGACCACAACACTTCTGTGATCTACTAGAATATTCAGACGAGTTCTGGAGATCTCATGAGATTTGCTGTAACGTAGACTTTGATGAGGATCGCCAGCTACAGCTGGTGTGAAAAATACGCAGAAAGTTGTAATAATTGACTAAATTGTGATTACTTCAAAGTTTAGAAGTAAAAGCCGAAAGTGAGGGTTACATTTTTTGGCAGGTAAAAGCAAAGCCTTCAAACAAGAAATTACCAAGCAAGTGTGCTTCAAAATAAGGCTGACTTTAAACATAGAATAAATGATAAATCCACTGAGACTCAAGGTAATTTGATGGTTTGCTGCTCTATTTTAACACCTAATAATCAGACAACGGAATGGGCCAATATTTGCTCAGGAAGATTTGTGAACACTTAAAGAGACAAATAACAGAGAATTGTTATAGGCGTAAACCATAACTCGTGACTGAAATAAATGACTTGCACTTCACAAGCCACATTGATTGGTTAGTGTTTTATGGCATATCAACTCTTGTGGGGAATCTAATGTCAAATCCTGTTTTTATTGATATGATCTATAAGCGAATAGTTCCTAAGTAACTTCATTTTTAAGTGGGTTGTTACTGTTCATTTGTTTGCACACAGTTCCATGGTTTCAAATATTCCGATCTAACATTAATAATCCTATTTGATATTAATCATTTGTTTGCTATCCTAGTCGGCTGGGGGTGGAGAATACGTTGACTGCACCTCTGCAAAGGGTCAAGACCCTCCCCTTCACCCAACGTGTGTCCCAGATATGATACTAAACTGGAACTGATGATGAGGCTCTAGATATGGAGCCTGAGGGAATGTGGAATACTCCTTCATTGCCATTACTCCCAGGTCCACTCTGACCCAGAGTGGTAGTACCTGTTAGGATCCCATATATGGATCAAATAGAAGTATTTGATAATTTTCTATATTTGAAACCATTTAATCGTGTGCAAACAAGAGACAGGAGTTAAATAGAATTAACCGGCTCATTGGCCTAGTGGGTAGAGTGTTCGCCAATGGTCCGGGAAACCGATGTTCAATCCCAGGTCGAGTCATACCAAAGACTTTAAAAATGGTATTGATACCTACTTGTTTAACACTCAGCATTATAAGGTACGTATCATAGGTAAAGTGGAGCAATCCAGGGAAAGGAGAAGCGTCCTCCCCTACGCCTCGGTGTAGTAGCTATTAAAAAGGGAGCCTTCGGGTCGCCCTAGACTACAGTTGCCAACTAAATTAAATAGAAATACTTGAAAACGTTTAACTATGTGAAAACAAATGATAGTTTTGAATACTGCCAACAAACTATTCGTTTACAAATCATATATTAAATACATATATGTATAAACAGGATTTGGTTTTAAGTAACCTACAAGGGTGGATATCCCATAAAACACAACCAACCAACCATTTGTTTGCACACAGTTAAATTGTTTCAAGCGTTGCAATTCAACATAAGTAATTCTATTTATCAAGTATTCCTATGTAATACAAATAATTTGCACACAGCTGTATGGTTTCAAATATCTAATAATAATTCTTAGTAAATGAGTGAACTGTTCTATTTGATCCATAGATGAATAGAGACCATTCAGACCACACCATTGTTTAGTTCGGCCAGAATACTGAGAAGAGTCCTGGAGACCTAGGGAGATTTGCTGTCCCTCTGATACCAGTGAAAGACCAACAACAAACGCTGGTGTAAAAACTCATATGGATAAAAACCGGAATTCTGACATTTGACTTTTTCTAGATAAAACTAATCTAATGTATCAAAAACCATGGAAATATTTTAGCTTGTTGTGAAACTGTTTATATTGTGGGGCTTCTACTTACACATTTAAGGTTATGTTGGTCGATGCAACGAGATAGTTTTAAAGAAAACATTGAAAAAAAATTGATACTGTAAAAAGGATTGAGTGAAGAGAATTAATCTGACGGTATTTGTTGTGTCTTATGAGATTTCATTCCAATCGATAGGCCTTCTCAGAATGAAACAAAAACATCTTATGCTAAGCAAAATTACGACCACTTTGTATATTAAAACATAATTTCAAATCAGGAAAGAGTTCGTCTAAAATCGCATTTAATATGAACCTGTGTATAAACGAAAGATCTCAGTAAGTTCGCAGCTCAATGAGAAAAACTATTTATCATCCATAACAAATATTCATTTTTCAACCTCCTGCGAAAGCATTTGATACATTGGTGAATATTAATCTCACAGATTCGTACTTTGTATAGTAAATACATCGGATAAAGATTTAGTTTCTAACTTGGTATTAGGTTGTGAACTTATTCATCCATTTGTATATCTGCCATGAATAATATATGACCACATATTTTTATCTGTCTATTAGGATATGAATTACAGTATATAATTTGAGCAAAGTATACCAGGCCATTGACTTAAACGGGTAGAGTGTTCGCCAATCGTCCGCGAGACCGAGTTTCAATCCCAGGTCGAGTCATACCAAAGACTCAAAAAATGGTACTTGATGCTGCCTCGCTTAACACTCAGTATTATAAGGTACGGATCAAGGGTAAAGTGGAGCAATCCAGGTAAAGGAGTGGCACCCTCCCCTACTCCTCGGTGTAAAAGCTATTGAAAAGGGAGCCTTCGGGTCACCCTCGACTATGGTTGCCAACTTATATCTAAACAGTAAACCCCTTTGTCGGCGGTCTTAAAATACGCTGACGGGGGTCTTATCCCTCAATAGAGGGATAAGACCCCCGCAAAAAAGACAGGTACTGAGTATGACACTAAACTGTATCTCATGGTAGAATTCAAATTCCGGAGACCTGGTGGGGTGTGGAGTAAATGTGAACGTAAACTCTAATATTATCTGTTAGTTGCAAATGCAATAAACTCTAATACTGGGCATTTTAATGCTATTACGTTAAGAAAAATAACACTATGTTTGGTTTGGTAATTTCATTCTTTCTAGATCTACTCTGATCTGGAGTTAAGGTCCCATCTATATATGAAATTAATCGTATTCGATACAACTGTGAGACAAAAAACAAAAAAGAACTTCTTGTGAAACGATGAGACGAAAATGAATGCGATTCTCTGACCTCTAAGCATAAAATAACCGTTTGTGGGTTGAAATGTTAAAATCAATCAATCCATCAATCTGAACAAAAAGAATATCAGATAATAAAATCAAAAGTTTCATTGAAAGAGATTGGCGCGAAATAGGGCATAAAGAGGCTCGTTCAAGATTTCAACTCGTTTCGCTGTGTTTGTTTTCTTACAATGGTTTGTGATTCCATATGCAGATGTATCAGTAATAGTAATAAAAGTACTCGAACAAGAAAATGTTAACTGCTACTCATACAATTAATAGTTCGTTTAAGTAACATAGAGGAATGGAAATATAGTCATTAACTGTGAACAGAGTTTTGAACAAAAAGAAAGCCGGACTACCGGATTTATATATATGAAGAATAGATTAAGAGAATCACGAGCACATAATAACTCTGAATAAAATCCTTTGATCATACACCATTCAGATTAAAGGAAGATTATTATTGGTAGCCAGACAAAATGACTTCATATATATATATATATATATATATATATATATATATATATATATATATATATATATATATATATATATATATATATATATATATATATATATATATATATATATATATATATATATATATATATATATATATATATATATATATATATATATATATATATATATATATATATATATATATATATATATATATATATATATATATATATATATAAGGTGCCGCAGTGGCTAACGTGCTGGACTGTGACATCGTAGAATGCGGGTTCGAAATCCAGTTGCCCTATTACGTTTACTTTCGGACTAGTATACTTCGGAAAGGTATCAACCCCCTTGTGCCCGTGGAGTAATGGTTATCGTCGTAGGAAATGGACACAGCGACACGAGTTCAAATCCTGGACGAGACTGATTGCATTTCACATAGCACTAATATCCTTGGGAAAGGTATGAATCCAATTATTCTCCCTCCAGCTATGGGTAAATAGTAGGACAGACTAGGTTATTCAGCCTTGCTGAGGCAACTAGTCTAGGAGAAGGAAAACTCTGAATTCAAACCTGTTAAACTTCGCTTAAAAATTGACCTTGTGTCATATCCTGCCCGAGCGGAGGGGTTGGTAAATATGATTAACCCCCTTGCGCCCCCCAGCTATGTACCACTATTGTTTTTCTACAAAAATGGCTTTGGTATTAAATAACCCACGAAGGTTGATATGCCATTAAACAAAGAAACCAATCAACCGGCATATATATGTATAAAAAGATATGTGGGCTGCATATGCGTTTCTGTAAAGCTTTTTTTTGTCTCTGTAAATGTTTTCTTCATAAAATTTGTCAATTTCGACGTTACTCATTTATTTTATTTATTTATTTTTTTGGCCGAAGAATGACATTCTCTTGACAATTCCCGCCTTTTTTAAAAACATCAAATCGACTGAGAATAAAACAAATCGAATGCAGGCAAAGGTCGAACATAAAAGCCGATTAAAGTTCTTACTTTAATATTTATTTTGACAACTGACATATTTGAAAATAATGTTGGACATGGAATAATTAAACAGACCCACAGAATATATTGAAAGATATTCTAATTATCTACAACTAGAAGAAATATTTCTTATTTAAAAGTGATTACACTTTCTTTCTCACTTTTCACTTTCTTTCAATTATTCATTTCTTCTCAATTCCTTTTCTTTCGATTAACTTCATTCATTCTGTTCATGTTTCTTTTAACCAGCTTTCTTTGGTTCTCTTCAATATTTCACTCACTTTCTCTTCTTTTTTTTTCACTTTTCTTTTATATCTTATCTTCTTTATATTCATTTATTTATTTATTTATTTATTCCCTTTGTTAACTGTTTTCTCTCTCTTTTATTCTTTTTTTCCTTCTTTCCTTCTTGAATCAATACTTTTCTATACTTTCTCTTTATTACTTTTCTATTCCTTATTTCATTCTATTTTTTATTCTAGTGATAATCCCTTTCTTTCTTTCTTTCTTTCTTTCTTTCTTTCTTTCTTTCTTTCTATTTATTCATTTATTTCCTTTGTTAACTGTTTTCTCTCTCTTTTATTCTTTTCTTTCCTTCTTAAATCAATGCTTTTCTATACTCTCTCTTTATCACTTTTCTATTCCTTATTTCATTCTATTTTTCGTTCTAGTGATTATCCCTTTCTTTCTTTCTTTCTTTCTTTCTTTCTTTCTTTCTTTCTTTCTTTCTTTCTTTCTTTCTTTTCTGTGGCATTTTTGTATTTTTCTATTCATTATATTTCATTTGTTGTGTGAATTCTCTCTCTCTTTTATTCTGTCTTTGTTTTCTTATTTTTTGAATGAATGAATGATTTTCTATATTTTCTTCTCGTCACGTTTCTTCTTCAAAAATTATTTGTCAAAATCATAAATTCCCATTGCGTTTAAATTACTGATTTTTCTTAATCTTCAATATAAATAAAAACAAAATCTGCTTCGGGATAATCTTTTATCTGTTTATTTCGATTCTTAAATGTCTTTTGAATTTTCCACCAGTCTGTCTTCTTTTGTCTAAGCTTTTTCATTGTCGACGTCTCTTTCCTTGTTGTTTGTTCTCTTCTATTTCATGGTATTTCGTTCTTTTCTTTTTCTCTACGGCTTTCTACATTTTTCAGTGTCCAACAAATTCTTCTTCTTCTTCTTCTTCTTCTTCTTCTTCTTCTTCTTCTTCTTCTTCTTCTTCTTCTTCTTCTAGCGCATTCCTTCGTCTTTTTTTTCTTCTGTTGATTTTCTCATTATTCCTCTCTTTATTCTTCATTCCTTTCTTTGTCTCTTTTCCTGTGCCTCTCTCTCTCCTCTATCCTTTCCAAGCCTTTGTCTCTTTTCTCCTTTATTGTGCCTTTCTCTCCTTTCCTGTGCCTGTCTTTCTTTTCCTGTGCCTTTCTATCCTTTTTTGCGCCTTTCTCTTCCCGGTCCTTTCCGGTGCCTTTCTCTTCCTTCTACTTTCCTGTTTTCTTTTTTAACACATTTTTTATCAAACTCTGGTCACTCTGAACCATTTTTGAATAACAGGTCTTCACTTTCTGCAGAAAATATATTTGTTTATTGTCGTTTTCCCTCGTTTTTCATGCATTGACAATATACGACAGACGTATTCTGTAAATATTGCAAGCCATTCGCTGACAGATTCCTGTACTAAGATAAACGACCTAATTAATATTCATATCAGCTCCATCCCCATTCAGCTGTAATATGGCAAACTTCTCTTTTGTTACACTTGTTTTCTTCTTCTTCTTCTTCTTCTTCTTCTTCTTCTTCTTCTTCTTCTTCTTCTTCTTCTTCTTCTTCTTCTTCTCTGGGGAGTTCCCTATGGCTTAGTGGCTATAGTACTGGACTGAATCCTCTTAGTAAGCGAGTTGAAAATTCAGTCGCGCTAATACGTTCACTTTCGGATTATTACCCCCACTCCCGAAAAAAGCATGGCCTCACTTATCCCCCAGCTATGGGTTGAATAGTACTGCTGCTGTTCTCGTACAAGGGTGGCTTTAACATTAAATTACCCACGAAAGTTGCTATGCCATTAAACAAAGACACCAAATCTTTTTTATTCTTCTTCTACCTCCACTTGATTTTTCTTTTTCTCCTGACACCTCTTCATCTTCTGCTTCTTCAATCTTATTTTACCTCCTATTCACTCCTCCTCCTCCTCCTCCTCCTCCTCCTCTTTTGCCTCTTCATTCTTCTTCTACGATTATGTTGGAGAATTTTATATCTAATAATTTAGAACGCACTTCAGGCTTTGTTTCAGAAAACATTAATTTTCTTTATTATTCGTTACTAGCAATACTCACCAGTATGACAAATTTTTTAAAAGATGGTAATTGATGTTCATAAAGTATTTGGCGTTAGAACTGTTCATTTATTTATGTCTAAGATGAATTTCACTTTCAAAATCTAATATTACCACTATTTATATCCTGAAAGAATTTCTCGATAGACAACATGGCAAAGGATATATGTGTTTTCTGTCATGTTTGGTTTTTAGTGAGTCTTACCAACTCTTCAGAATATCTAACTCGGCTCATGGCAACACAGAGTTGGCCATGTGAGACGTCAGTTGTATAAATGACACCAATCAAAGCCAAAGTTTGTCGCTGTACTTTGCAGTCATTCCTAAATAGACTTAAACTGGAAAATGTCTCTGTTGCAGGCTAAATGGAAGCAGTTTGTCAACGAGAACGAAAAGAATACGAGAGGGGGGAACATCACGGCTTTATATTGGTTGTTGGTTGTTTGGGTTTTATAGCATATTTAACCTTTGTAGGTTATTTAATACCAAATTCTTTACACAGAGTTAAATATCAAAATAGTTCTATATTAACAATTCAGTTTAGCGTTAGTACAGTTTCAATGTCAAAAACAGTTCGAATTCAAGCTATTCAGTTTATTCAAACAGCTCTAATTCAAACAATTCAGTTTTACATAAGTATGTAGTTTAGTTCTATTTAACCCATAGATAGGGCCTTATCAGGTGCTCCCACTCCGGGCCAGAGTGGACCTCGGAGCAATGGTAATGAAGCCCCTGCAACACTGGAACCTCACTATCAGATTGTTTATTGTCATATCAAGGACACTCGTTGGGGGGTGTTTTACCCCTCTGCAGAGGTGCAGTCAGTGTATTCTACAGCCCCAGCCGACTGGGCAAGCGACTTTATGGCTAATGTGCTGGACTGTAGCATCTTAGTATGCGAGTTCGAACTCCAGTCGAGCTATTGCGTTCACTTTCGGACTAATACCCTTGGGAAAGGTATAATTACCACTTAGCCCTTCAGCGATGAGTTAAATAGAACACTACTGTTCTTTTATAAGGATGGCTTTGGCATTACATAATCTACGAAGGTTGATATGCCATTAAAAAAAGTAACTGAACCGAAACCGAAACGAATTCGCGAGACGGGCACCTTTTCACAGATTCCGGACCAGTAAAAATACAAGGGGAAAGCGGAAGAGAAACAGAGACAGACAGAGACAGATAGCATCTTAAAACTAAATTTACGGACCAGTAAAAATACAATGAAAGAAACAAGAGAGAGAGAGAGAAACAGACAGACAGACAGACAGAGACAGATAGCATCTAAAAACCAAATACGCTTGGACGAGCACTTTTTCACCGTTAGCGGGACAATAAGAATACAATGAGAGAGAGAGAGAGAGAGAGAGAGAGAGAGAGAGAGAGAGAGAGAGAGCACACCAAAAAAACAGTTTGCTTCAGATTTCTAAATAATTCAAAATTCACACCACAAGAACCCTAACAATTCTAGAAAGTTTGGTTGACACCGGTTTATAGATTGCAAAACCTTAACAGTACTGACAGATGGACAGACGAAGGGATTTGTATTATCTTCTTTACTATTCATTTTTTATTATTCATAATATTTTCTTTATTATCTATAGTACCTTATTCACTATTTAATCATTTTCTATCTCTATTCTTTTTCTATTAATTATCTTCTTTATAATAAATAGTATTTTCTTTATAGAATTATTATCAATAGAATAGATATCACTAACCTGACGGATTATTTACATGTGGATTGCTATTTCTATCTCAGATTAGAGTGAAGCAACTGTGAGCTCTGCCTTGGATCAATATGTAACTCCCAACAATTTTGCTTGGGTTCGGAGTGTTTTTCATGCATTTTTGAACAGAGATCAATCAGAATAAATAGTGAATTGGGTATGGTATTAAACTCTATCTGATGATGAGGCTCCAGCATTATAGTTTGGGGAATGGGGAGTACCCCTTCATTACTATTACTCCTCGATCCACTCTGACTTGGAGTGGGAGTACTTGTTAGGGTTCCATCCATGGGTAAAATAGAACGTTTCCTAAATATGTAGTTTAGTGGCATTATCGCTATCACTAATAGTTAATAGTGATAGGGCATCTCCCAGGAACCTCTCTAGATTTTCACATCAGCTAAATATTTTCCTCCTGCTGTCGATATCTATCACCAGTTTTCATGGTTTCCTCGATGAACTTAATGACTTCGTCGGATATTTTGTACATTTTGAGACAATCTATTATCAAACTTATCAAATTATTATTATGATTATTATTATTAAAATATATCTTCTGAGTTTTCCACACCAATTGTAATTTACTAAGCTTTTTGCTTAGATGTGGCATAAGGCCATTTGAAAGGGGCACCCAATGAGACTCGAACTCACTCGTATAGGTTTGGTAGTCGAGCTTGCTAACCATAACACCACCACAGGCGCCCTGAGTTTTTCACACTAGTGTCACATGGTGGTCATTCAGTGAAGTATTAGTGACAAGAAGTCTCCACAGGTCTCCGGGACTCTTCTCAGTATTCTATCCAATGCCATTGTCGAGATGATCTCGATTCTTCCTCTGATTTCCACTTCCTACAGTTTTTCTTCCAAGCCTTTGGGAAGCGTCTCAAGTCGACCGATTACAATTGGCCCGAACCCCAGCTTCATGTTCTACACATTTTTTTTAGTTGTCTGACAAGGTCCAAGTATTTGTCTATCTTTTAGTTTTCTTTTATTTTTATTGTAGTCTACTGGATCAGCAAAATCCACTAGACTGCACGTTTTCTCTTTCTCTCTCTCTTTTTTTAATCAACACTAAGTCTAGCCTTCTGGTCGGGGATTAGGAGGTGTTTATTATTATTATTATTATTATTATTATTATTATTATTATTATTATTTTACCCCTTTGAGAGTTTTTCACACCAGCGTCAGCTGATGGTCTTCCACTGGAATTTGAGTGACAGCAAGTCTCCTCAAGTCTCCAGGACTTTTTTCAGTATTCCAGGCCATCTTAATAATGCTGTTATGCAGATGGTCTCCATCCGTGCTCTTAATTCCAATTCGTGCGTCTCGTACTCCTCAAGGTTTCGAATCATCTTAGTTTCAAGGAATCCAGTTTCGAAATGCCTTTTCCTTTGCTTCGGGTTCTTAACTTAGTTATATTTTCAACAGCCTTCTATATTTATCAATGATCTCTCCAAAGTTCCTTTGACAACACCAAAGGGAACATTCATTCACTCAACTATTTTTTTATATTCTGTTTTCAGCTGCTGTTACCCATGTTTCAGCAGATACTGTTACCCATGTTTCAGCAGATACTGTTACCCATGTTTCAGCAGATAGAGAAAATAAGAAAAAATAGTTTATCTCTGATACTAAATAAATTGCAAATATCTTGGATACTAAATAAATTCCAAATATCTCAAAAACTAGCCTTTGAAAATGGCAGAAAATTTAGTGAAATATTTCAGTAAAGGTGGAAATAGAGGAGTTTAAATTTGACAAATATTGGTTCAGAATTATTTTAGTTATTGCGGTTTATTTGATATGCAACTTATATGGTATTTCGACTATGGAACAACCTGCGTCCTGTTTACTTTAGAAAACAGGTGCACTTCCTGTTATGCTACCCACGCAACTAGATTAAAAGGAATCTTCTATTCAATATCCAAGATTCCTTAAAAAATAGTTTAATTTCAAACAATCAATTTAGATGTCAAAACAAAGCCTTAATCAATATTTTAAGTATGATACTACACAAAATATTGATTAAGGCTTTGTTTTGACATCTAAATTGATTGTTTGAAATTCAACTATTTTTTCAGATCAGCTATCGGTCTGCTATTCTGACCGGTATTAGGTGGTCTGTTTGTATTTCAAAATTCCAGAGAATTTCATGCATCTCATTATTTAGGAGGGAATCTGGTTTGTGCATATATCATTTAGTCGTATAGTCAGATTTTAATCTCTTGCGCTATTTCCAGTGGATCCCCTTTCCTACCCAGTCGTAATTGGTCTTTCATCTCTTTTTGAGCTAGTTTGCACCATTCACTGATTATGTAATTAAACGTTTCCTACGTATTATTATTATTATTATTATTATTATTATTCACTCATTAGAGCTTTTCACATCAGCGTTAGCCGATGGTTTTTCACTAGAGTCTGAGTGACAGCAAGTCTCCTCAAGTCTCCAGGACTCTTCTTAGTATTCTGGCCGTTCTCATTAATGCTGTCCTCTACTCCCTTTAGTAATCCTTTAGTTACTGTTTCAAACGCACCAATTACAATTGGTATAATTGTCACCTTATTATTATTATTATTATTATTCGACACAACTTTCTTATTAGCTTGCACTACGCTACTGGCAGATCATAATCAGGTCAGTGGGTATCTCTGTAGCGTAGGGGCTAACTTGCCATTCTGTGACATTTTAGTATGCAAGTTCGAAATCAACTCACACTATTACGTTCACTTTCGGTCTAATACCTTTTGGAAAGGTATTGGACCCCCTTAATCCTCACCTACTATGAGTTAAATAGTATCACTACTGTTTCTCTAAAAGTATTACTTTGACATTAAATAACATACGATATTGATATGCCCTAAAACAAAAGAAATCAAATCATACCAAATATTCAAGTCATTAACTTCTGCTATTTCCGACCAATCATTATACATTTTTGTTCAATTTATTATTCTTTTGTTTATTGACGCTCTTTGTTTTATTCATTATTCAACGACTCGTCAACATCAACATTTGTGTAATTTGCCCGATATGTTAAAAGAAGACAAATCTTAATCGCGTGTCACGACTAAAAATGAACTTCACCGAGTTGAGCAAAAATAAGTTAATCATTAGAGATTTCGTAGTCATTAGGTACTCGACAATTCTAAAACGATTATTCGACTGTGTGATCAACTGAATGTATATATATATATATATATATATATATATATATATATATATATATACATTCAACTGAATGTATATGTATATATATATATATATACAGTTGATCACACTGTCGAATAATCGTTTATATATATATATATATATATATATATATATATATATATATATATACAAGAAGTAGGTGGACGTCAAATTATTATATAACCCCGGCGACAGGAAGTTCAGATCAGTTGGAGAGAAGCTGGAATGAAAACAATGCCCCAGCAGAGGCTGGGCACCCAGGCCCCCGGTTGAGCAGCTCAGGAGAACGGGAAATAAATGCTGCTGTAGCCAGAAGAGTTGGGTGGGGGGTCAATATGTTGCAGTTCTGTTCAGTCTCCAACTCACCTCTCACAGATAATACCTTTCGTAACCCTTTTGAACCCTTTCAAATAAAGTGAGAGGTATAGTTTTTCTAAAGAACTGTGTCCGCTCGTCTTTGTGTTGTGAATATGTTTCTTTATGCATCTACATATGAGTATGTTACATAAACACTGGAAATATTCTGTTGTGTTTTGCTATTATTGCATTCCCACAACACTACACGTCATATACAGTTTCAATTCCTCCATTTTAGGAGTTAGAAATCGTAGATTAAAAAATGATAACACACTCTTTCACTTCTTGCATATATATAAATAGATATATGAAATGATAATCTTTGTGCAATGGTTAGTGATCTCGTCTAGCATACCGTTATTTGTGAGTTCGACTCTCACCGGTATACTCTACATATGACCTTGTGACTAATCAGCTAATGTTAGTAAATAACTATCAACGATCTGTAATGAAGACGTATCGAGACTCAAGCTTTATATCTTTTTAATCCTAAAATGTAAATGAAGATATGTGAGCAACTTATTTAATATATATATATATATATATATATATATATATTGAATAAATTGCTCACATATTTTCAAATATATATAGAGAGAGTGTGTATGTGTGTGTGTGTGTGTGTGTGTGCATTTCAGTTGAAACCAGCTCTCCTGACAATTGAAATCGTGAAACTCTGAGTCGTGAGTTTTTACGCTGTGTTACATTTTACAATATATATATATATATATAGTATATATAGTAAGTTGGCCGATCGTAGCCGAGGCGACCCGAAGGTTTCCTTTTCAATACCTACAACACCGAGGTGTAGGGAAAAGTGCTACTGCTTTCCCTTGATTGCTACACTTACTCTTGATCTGTACCTTAAAACGAACAAGGAAGGATCAAGTACCATTTTTGAATCTTTTGGTATGACTCAACCTGGGACTGAACCCTAGTTTCCTGACCATAAAATTAAAAATGCTCACCATTCGTAAAAATTTAAAGCGCCAATAAGTCAAGTAAGAATAAAGTGTTCAATGCGCAAAAAATGGAGAACAAATTTATTATATAAAAAAAAAAAAACGCAAAAAAGAAATTTCAAAATCTTTCAAGATCTTCATCGTCAAGTGAAATTCGCCTCAGAATATCTTAATAAATCTAACTTAAAATTATCTAACTTACAACTGACTTTATATCTTCTCTGAAGAAACGTAATTACTTTCCGAACACCTTGATATTCTAATAATTTTAATTTGAAATTGTTATATGTTCTCTGATAAAACGTAATTACTTTCAAACACCCTGATATTCAAATAATTTTTAAATTTCTAAATATTTTCCCAGAGGAAACGTAATTACTTTCCGAACACATTGATGTTCAAATAATTTTAATCTACATTTGTTTTTATATCCTCTCTATCGGTAGTTGTAATGTCAGTGTTTTAAGAGTCAATGTGTTAATAAAGTTTACAATTATTTTAAACAGATAAGCACTTTATACTTTGTGCAATTCCAATGTATTAATTAAGTTCATTATCATAATCTAAATTCGCAATATATTGGATATAGCTATAACATAATAAGAATTCTTTACGCCTCTCAAACAGATGCATCGATAATATCATTGACTGCTGTTACAACGGCAACCCATTTGGCTCAAGACTCGTCTAGTACTTGATTAAAGTTATACACACGAGTTAAAACTACTATCATGTGGTTGTTTTGTTTGGTCTGATTTGGTTTTATGGCATATTAAACATAAGTCAACGAAGTTAATGGTTCAAAGTATTACTATGTATCACTAACAACTCAATTAAACACCAGGGGGTACCCTCGTGGTGTAGTGGTTAAAGCGATTGATTGCGGAATCGTAGTACGCGAGTTCGTACTCCAGTCGAGCTATTACGTTCACTTTCAGACAAATACCCCTGGGAAAGGTATGAACCCCCTTATCCTCCCAGCTATGGGTTAAATAGCACCACTACTGTTCTTCTAGGAGAATGGCTTTGGCATTTAATAACCTAAAAAGAGTTGATATGCCATTAAACAAAAGAAACGAAACCAAACCAATCAATTAAACATCAGTCATTTGTTTACACACAGTTAAATGACCAAACAGTTCTATTTAAAGTAATTCAGTTTAGACTGTTATTTGTTTACCCTCAGTTTAAATCTCAAACAGTTCTATTCAATCCATAGATAGGACCCTATCAAGTGCTACCAATCTGGCCTGAGTTGACCAAGGAGCTATGGCAATGAAGACTAGTCTGCAATTCCCAAAGCTCCAGCATTACTAGAGGCTCACTACCGGGTAATTTAGTGTCATATCAAGGACACTCGTTGGGGGTGGGGGGTCTTACCCGCTGTAGAGATGCAATCGGTGTATTCTACAGCTCCAGCCGATTGGGCTTTCGTGTACTGGGTATGAGACAAAAATTGCATATGATTGTGAAACTCCAGTCATGGAGTTAGTCGAATATAGAGTACCGCTTCATTAACATTACTCTCAGATACACTCTAACCAGGAATGGTCGTACTTGTTAGGGTCCAATCTATGCGTCAAATAGAACTGTTTGGTGATTTACAAAGGATTATTATTATCAGTTATTTGAAACCATGCAGCTGTATACAAATTGTTTGTATTAGATAGGAATACTTGACAAATAGAATTACAAACGTTATATAGCGATATTTTAAACCTTTTAAGTGTGTGCAAACAAATAATTAATATTGAATAGAATTACAAGTGTTATCAAAAAATTTATTTGCCAAAAAATCATATATATATATATATATATATATATATATATATAAGCAGGATTTGACATTAAAGTGAAATTTTTAGTTTGACAAAAAGGCAATTTGCGATATTATATATTTCAAAAGCAAACTTTCAAACCCTGATGTCTCCAGTCGAAGTTATAAACAAGTATTCGTTCATAAATCTAAGCTTTCGTTTTCACCACAACCAAATAGTTTTTCTTTCCAACCTCTTTTCCACTATCTCTTTCTCTCTCTCTTTCTCCTCCTTCTCTCCATCTATTTATCTATCTATCTCTTTCTCTCCCTCTCTCTGTCTCAGCTTCTCCCTATCTGTCTGTCTGTCTGTCTCTCTTTCTCTTGCACACTCTTTTTCTCTTTCTCGTCTCCGTTTCCTCCTTGCATTTCTATTATCCTTCCTCTCTCTATCTTTTCTACTGTCTCTCCTTCTTTTCTCTCTCTGTATTTCTTCTTACATAGCAACATCTCTATCTCTTTCCTTCCTCTCTCTTTTTCTTTTTCCACTCTCTCTTTCTCCCTTTCTGAGTTGGTTTATCTTACTCTCTATTTATCCTTTTCCCGTCTTCTTTCTCTACTCCTCTCGTTTTCTCTCTCTGAATCCCTTCCTTATCATTTACCTCTTTACATATCTCCCTATAAAATCATTTCCTTTTCTTTCACTCCCCGATTTCCTCTTCTTTCTGACCCACATTCTCTCTCTCTCTCTCTCTCTCTCTCTCTCTCTCTCTCTCTCTCTCTCTCTCTTTTCTTTATTTTTCTCTGCCAACTCTATTTGAATATCTCTTTCTGTCTTTTCACGTTTTCTTTTACTCCCTCGTTTCTTCTCTCCTTATATCACTTTATTTTTCATGTCTTCCTCGTTTTCCTTTCCATCTTCCCCTCTCTTTTTTTCTTGTGCTCCTTTCACTATTTTCCCTCTTTCTCTCTGTCTTTTTCTTAATTCATATCTCTCTTTCTTCATATTCGTATCTTTCTTTCTTTCTTTCTTCACTCGTGATCTCT